>CM052552.1:49105446-49131274 GCA_028533065.1 Trachops cirrhosus
ATTGTGTTGCTGTCAATATCTGTCTTGAAGTCCTCTAAGATTTTCTTTATGTATTTGGGCACTTCTATGTTGGGTGCATATATATTTACACTGTTTATGTCTTCTTGGTGGATTCTTCCCTTGAGTATTATGAAGTGACCTTCTGAGTCTCTCTTTATGGCCCATTTTTGGAAGTCTATTTGGTAGGATGATACATTTCTAAGTTATATCCATATACACCTGTCTTGCATGGTCAATAAGGTAATTGTGAGCTTCCATTTACAAAAGAAGAAGCCAAGCTCACAAAGGTCTAATGCTTTTCTTATGGTCACAAAGGGAGTCATAAAAGAAGGAATTGAGCTGAGGTCTCCTATCTATGGTCCATCCTCTTGCCAATACTCTTCAGATCAAAAATCTAGGAGCAAAATAGCTTAGTGGTTAAAATCACTTAAGCCCAGTGCCTGGGCTTAAAATCCGATAGCCTGCTTGGAGGAGGTACCATTACACCACATCTTCAGCTTCATTGTCACATGATTAGATAATACATTTGATGGAGATCAGTGCTCAGTACATAGTCAGCTCTCACAAAATATAGTTGTTACTGTTTCAACAACTGTATGGAATATGCAAACCAATATAGATGGGTCATGTGTAATCATTGTACTGGGTACCAATGCATTCTGGGGTAGGTAGCAGTGTATGGTTTAGAAACAAACTTGACACAATAAAATAATTTAACAAAAAAAAGATAAGTACAGAATTTTGATTATTAAAGGGTGAAGAATGATCATTCTTATCAAAGGAGAATAAAAAAGTTAGGGGCCAAATTCAACAATGAGATGAGAATGGGAAAGTCAACATTCACAATTACTCTTTTATGTTGCCATCCAAATATTTAAAAGAAAGACTAGTTGATAAATGATTTAAAATCATGTCTTACTGTGAATGTAAGAATATTTAAATGAAACTTGTGGGTATTTTATTGAGTACCCACAAGCATACTGTATGGAGAGGAAAATGTCTAATGGGTATATAAAAGGTACATTTTGTAAGGTCTTTTTCAAGTCATTTTAATTCTATTCTACTCTATTTCAAAGATGCCATTTATTGAACATCCATGTGCTCACATTGGACTACTTTGGTGTTATGTGCTAAGCACTTTGTTAGGTCCAGGGGATTCAAAGTTGAAAAAAAATGAGCCCTGATCTCTCTGTCTAGTAGATGATTCAGAAGTATAAGCAACTAAAGCTAAGGCATTGGGCCCTGGCCAGGTAGCTCAGTTGGTTAGACTATCATCCTGATACTCCAAGGTTGTGTGTTTGACCCCCAGTCAGGGCACATACAAGAATCAACAGAATCAATCAATTAATGTATAACTACATGGGGGAACAAATCTTTGTCTTTCTCACTCTCTCTAAAAATCAATCAATCAGTAAAGCTAATGCATTGTAGTGGTGCAATTTGATGGCCTGTCTAAAGTGCTGGAGTGACTAGATGAGGATATTTGGTAGATCGAATCACTGGTCCCAAATTTTTATTACTCTGTTATTATACACCTACGTATACAACCTTGCTATGGCCCCATTGTGGGTGGAGTACTTCCCTGACCCTTGAATTTGGGCTTCACCATGTTACTGACGTGTGTCAATGGGATCGATAGATGTGACATGAACAAAGACTTGAAATAAGCCTTCCCTCTTATATTTTTTCATTACCATGAAAAGACCAGATAGTGTATATCTGCAGATCCAAGGAAGTTGGGAAACAAGAGGAGCTTACCGAGATCCAACCTGCACCCTGGAACCAAACCCAGCCAAACCCAGCCTGAATCAACTAACTTGTAGTCAATGCACAGACACTTAAGAAAGAAACAAATTATTGTTTTAAGTCATCAAGTTTTAAAGTAGTTTGTTATGCAGCATTATGGCAATAGCTGTCTGACATAGGTCATAATAGATATGGCAGGGATGGATAGGAAAAGTTTTACTGTGGCTCTCTTTTGCTGGCATACTACTCTTTTCTTTTTCCACACTCCCTCCACTAAATACATAGGCATGTACTACAAAGAAGGGAAACAAGAATTCTTGCCACTGCCAATCCTGTAAGCAAAACTTCTCTTTGGATTATGTTCAGGCAATGTAAGACCCATGTATTAAACATTCCTGGACAACTCCAATGTAACAAAAAATGAGTAGAGTTCCAAACCTTATCAAATCCACATCTCCCTTTCTTGTTGCTCTTTCTTAAAATCAGTGGCTCCTTCAGAAAATTACATTCATGATATGCTAACTCTATTGTGTTCATAGCGGCCTGTTCAACCAGAAAGAGCTAGAGGTGGATTTCCCAGGAGGGATGAGCTGTTTTGGGTAGCTGCGGCCAAGTTTTGAAAAGTACCATGCAACCATGGGTAATATAGAACTTAAGTCATGGATGAAAAATGTTATTACATATCTCTCCTGGAAAGTAGATAAATGCTGAGGAAAGGCTGGAGAGAGTTCATAAAGGGCAGGCAGGGTAGTGAGGAAAGTGATAAGGAAAATCTATCTCATGTTGTGAGAAATATGGGACTATTTGTTTCACATGTTCCTTCCAGAGCATAGAACAATATAGATTGATATACTCGTACTTTTAAGAGGCAGAAGTTTTTGTTAGAAATTTGTTAGTTAATTTTAAAAAGAAGTTAAGGAGAGGGTTTCCAACTAAGGCAGATGAGTCCCACAGTATTAATACAGTTCAACAAATATTGGAGGATCATAAGAAATGAGGTTGAATAAATTACAAGTTTTATCAGGCATCTTTGGGCTTTGAAACTGCTGACAGCCCACTGTGGAATATTCAATCTCACATTTCCCAAGTTGTCTGTTTATTGATGTTGGGGAGGAGAATGTATATGAAATTATTTTCCTCCCTACATTTATAAAATATTATGTATGCATTAAGATATGTGGCCCTGAGACAAAGATTTGGGTGTAGGTGTCTTATTTGGGAAGTGGCCCCAAGAAGCACTGGTTGGGAATGGGGAGAGTGAGATTGGTACATGGCTCATTAAGGATCACAATGGGAAACAAGGCAAAGCCCTGTTAGGGACCTCTTGGACAGTGAGTGATAAGGGGACATAGGCCAGCCAACAACTATATGTGTTATAAAGTGCATACTTTAAATCTCTGTGTCAATGAGAATATAATTATGTTAGATGAGATCTTACAAAGTCATTTATTTGTGTAGCCCACGAGTGTGTTCTTTTGCATCACTCTCAAACTTCAGTTACAAAAATGGCTTAGTTTCTGGTGGAGGAGGGAGTCCTGGGAAGAGCCAAGGTAGTCTAAGAGGATGGGAAAGCAACTATTTACAACCAGAGCCTAAGTATTTCAATGTTTTAATAGGCAAAATGCTGTCTCCATGTTCAACTGCTGACCATCGGCCCTGGATTAAACTATTTACCCACAGACACACAAGAAAGTGGTGCAGTGGGGACTGGAGCACACATATGCTGACTTCAAACTCCTTTCTCCTCCAGGCTGCCTCTGGGAGGGTTGTGGCTGATACAGGCCCAGATTTACCTTCCCAGAGGAGAAAGACATCACAAAGTCTGCAAAAGAAATGGCCCTAAGAGATAGGGTCAGGAAAGGTTTCATGAAACCAGCCACGTATTTTAGCCTTTCTTGGTCGATCACGTCCATTACTACTCTAATGAAAACCATGGATTGTTTCCTCTGAAAGTGAACTTATATGCACAAAATAGTGCTTATTATTTTAAGGGCCTTACAAGTCATCTGCAGCCCCTCTGTTAGTACTAGATTGAGCTACAAGATGACAGGAACTACTCAAATTATGTTTATTATAATTTTTGGCACTTTCAAAAAGAATTTTCAAATATTAAAAAGTTCCCCTTTGAAAGGGTACGTTTCTTATTAAGATGACCAGTCTCCCACTGGAAGTTCTCATACTAGGTCTACAACTGCAGTAAGCCCAAAGCCTCCAGTGGCAGGAAGGATTCCAGAAGCTAATTTATGATTGCATCCAATAGGTTTCTTTCGACTCTCATTTAAACCACAAACTTCCTAGCCAAACTAGATCACTCAGTGCTACAGAGAGGCTTTATCAAATTAGAAATTAGCTGATACCAAGAAATATACCTGATTGATAAAGTATCTTATAGGAAGGACTTAAGTGTTAGAGGTAATTAATGACAGTGACAGGGATCTAGACTCCAAAAGAGAGGTCTTTTCCATCCCTGACCCATTATTTAGTAAGTTGTTGTTTTGGAGCAGAAACAAAAACATAACTCAGTGAGTCAGGCAGATTTGGTACCATATCCCTGTGGCATCCATAATTCTCTGTGGCCTTGGAAATGTTAGGCTATTTGTCCAATCCTCACTTTTCATATGTGTATAGTGGGTACTTCTTTTCTTGTATGGTTGTTGTGGGAGTTCAAGTGAGAAATGAAAATGCCTGGCATATCTCTTACCTTCACTCAATTGTATTTTGGTTCTAATACCCTTATTATCATAATGGTCATGGCCTGAAATAGCATAATGATACTCAGATTAAACAAAAATTACTTCTTCAATTATTCCTGTGTTTATATGTTGCTGAACAGCTCTTCATACTGGTCGAATTTAATTACTACAATTATCTCTGGAAGAAAATCTCTACATAGAAAAGAGTTCCATGTCTTCTGATAATCTCTTTATTTCAACCCACAGTTATGAAATTAAAGAACCAAAGAGAGACATGGGGTGGAGCAAAGAAATAATCTAATCCAACTCTAATTTTACAGTGAGGGAAGTGAGGCACAGGATGGTCTTGTTAAGTCACACAGCTACTTAGTGACAGAATGAGAACTGGGGTCTAGATCCTCAGGCGCCCAATTCCGTGGTCTCTCTACTATATCATGTACTTCATACTAATAAAACTAAAGTGAAAAAGAAAATTTAAAATCACTTGAAATTCAGTGTAATGGGATGTTAACTTTATCTGGAATATTCTTGGAAGAGAATAAACAAAAAGTGCCTGACATGTATTGGGCCATTCACTATGCAGTTTGAAATTCTCACCAGTTCTACCTGTTGTGGTTTCTAGATCCTTGCAGCATGGGGGCAATAGGTATGTAGGACATGAGGAAAGCAGGCAGTAATCCTAAGAATTCTCCTGGACAGGTGAAGAGAAGACCCGGATTCTAATTTACGTTCCTGCACTAACTCAATGTGTGAAGTTAAGCCACATCCTTGACCCCTCTGAGCCTCCTCTGTAAAACAGTGTTCCCACAAAAGAACATTTTCAGGGTCCCTTTGGGCTCTCATGTTCCAGTTTCCCCAAGAAGGCCCCATTCCTTTCATGGTCCTGCATAAATTGTCCCAAGGAGTTGGTTGCACAAGAAAGAGAAAAAGAAAATTTAAGTAGGAAAGAAGAGGGGAGGCTGAAAGAGAATGAAGAGCTAGGAGGAGCAAGCAGGCAGGCAAGTACTTAAGAAGAGGAATGTGGCAGCAGGAAAGCCAGAAGGTGAGGAGCCTTAACATTGGTCCCTGCTCAGTGAGGCAGCAACTTGACACTGTATTTTGGCTCTTGGATGTGTTTACATTCAACACAAATGCAAAACTGCTCCCCTTCATTTGCCCACTCCTTCAATCAATACTCTTTTCTTTTTTTTAGTAACAGTTTTATTGAGATATAATTCACATACTATACAATCTACCCATTTAAAGTGTACAACTCAATGGTTTTTCATGTATTCGAAGTTGTGCAATCATCATCACAGTCAATTTTAGAACATTTACCTCACACCAAAAAACCCCTCTACACCCGAGAGTTATTCCCCCAATTCTTCCATCCCTTCCCTAGCTCTAAGCACCCACTAATCTTATTTCTGTCTCTTTAGATTTTCTTATTCTTGACATTTCATATAATATGTCAATGGAACAATAGCAAAACTATTGTGGCTTCTTTCACTTAGCAAAATGGCTTCAAGATTCATCCATGTTGTAGTATATGTCAGTCCTTCTTTCCTTTTAATGGGTGAGTAATAGCTTATTGTACAGATATACCATTTGTTTATCCATTCATCTGTTGATGGACATTTGGGTTGTTTCTACTTTTTGGCTATTATAACTAATGCTGTTATGAACATTTTTACACACATTTTCTTGTGGCTCCATCAATCATTTTGAGGCCTGTTCCACACCAAAATTTCTGGGAACTAGAGATACAAAATTGAAGATAACCATTGCCCTCAAGGAAGCCACAATCTTACAGGGGAGGAAAGATTGTTTTTTAAAGCTGCAATAATCTGCTGTGATAAGTGCCAGACAGTGGAATGTACAATAAGAGGGGCAAAGAAGTTATGACACATGAGAGAGATGTGAAAAGTGAATTGGCCTTTAGACATAGAAGGGAAGAGGGAATTAATTATAAGCTGTGGAACTGTATGTACAAATGCACTGAGGTGTCAAAGAGAATGCCGTGCTAATTATTGTAAATAATAATGCTACCAAACCTTTTATGAAATTTGCTATGTGTCAGGCACTAGTCTAAACATTGTATTTATATTAACTCATCTACTTGCCTTTTGAAACTATTATTTCCCCTATTTTATAGATGGAGAAAATGAAGCACAGTGAGGTAACTTCTCTGAGGTTACATTAGTGAGATCCTGGTTTCAAGCCAAGAGTCTGGATCCAAAACCTACAACCTGAGCCACCATGAGTGGCTAGTTCGATTATAGAATGTGTGACAGGAAATGCCAGGAGATAATATGGAAAGGGTAGGCTGTGTTGAGCCTTATGAAGACATTCTAACTCCAAAAGTAAAAGGGAGCGATTGAAGGTTCAGATGCAAAGCAATGACATAGGTCAGATTTTAATTTTAGGAAGACAAGCAGAAACAATAAGGGGTTTGGTTGAAAGTGGGGAGAAATAATGAGTTTATTTCACTATCAATTCCAGTGGAAAGCCAACATTACCACGGCACCCTTTTCCATATAGCATGCCACTACAGGTGTGAAGTCGCAAAAGCAGTATTGGTTGTAATCTTCTGAATGCAGTCTTTTCAGGAGGATGCCATGGTCAAGATTTTATGAAGATAGTTCTCATTTTTCATTCCCTACCTTTGTTATCAGAGGGTGAAACCTGATTCCCAATAAAACAGGGCTGGGAGTTAACATAGATTTTGCTGTGAAAAAGCAAGAATTCTGAGTGCACATGATATATATATATATTTTTTTTTCTCCCCACAAACACACCAAGAGAAAGGGTGCTGACATACAAAGGGCTTATGTGCCAGAGGACTATCTGATTAGGTTTCTTCCACATATACATTAGTAAAGTGGCTGGTCCTCAACACATCAATAGTTTGCAGAACACTCAGCCTTGTTTTACTGTCCTTATCTTCAAGTTTTAATTGTAGATTTCCATCTCGTAACATAGCCCACCTCAACTACAGAGCCACCAGAGTTCCAAGGGCAATCTTGAGTAAATAAATGCTAATAGAAAACAGGACATGACTATAACACCTATGCAAAGCACATAGAACATGTGTCTTCTGTCATCCTTCTGTCTTAAAATCAAGGTTGTTTTATGGAATGTAAGGGATGACCCTTGAGCCAGCAAGAGTTCATATTTATCTCATAAATCCTTATAATCCCTTTATGACTCTTCTGCAATTATTTCCATTGCAGAGATGCAGAAGCAGAGAGAATGAAGGACTAGAGGATTGACCTGCAATATTCAAAACCGTGCTAGCAAAACATGGCTTTGGGAAAATCATCTCACTTCATCCTCTCCCCAGATCTTTCTTCAGTTTTCTGTTAATATCATCAACTGTTTCCTAAAGTCTGAGATGGTGCTGGACTCAGCAACTGTAACACTTGGTATGTATGTCTTGAGTCTTGCTTTTTAGCCAGAATCATTATAGTAGGGGTGCTACTAAAAATATCTGTTGAAAGAATGAATAAATAAATGTTGGAAACATCTATTGGGGCTAATCAATAAAGTATCACCTATTTGTCTCTGTCTCTCTCTATATGTGTGTGTTTGTGTGTGAATGTATACATATAAGTTGAAACAGATGTTCATACATATATTAACAAATACATAAATATTTATTATATATAAACTTTAATGCCTTTAAATGTTCTGAACTGAGTTATCCATTTTGTCAGATAGATAAAAATACTATAATAGCTATCTTTAGTGGCATGCTTACTATTTACTAAATACTGTCCTAAGCTCTTTAAATGTTTTAACTTATTTAATTCCCACAAACACCCTTTGTGGGATAAGCAGTTATTTTTCTATTTTACAAATGAAAAAGTTGCAACACAGAGACTGATACTTTGCTCAAGTTTTCACAGCTACTAAGTGGAATAGTTAGGATCTGAACAGAGGAATTCTGGCTCTAATCTTGAATTCTTAAAATAAAAATAAAGAGAACTTTTGAAATTGATGAATGAAAAAATTGTGTGCATTATATTCATATCCTCCATCATAATTTGGCTCCCTGCTGGTCATTTACTCTGTAGCACTGAGTAACCTGATTGTTTCAAGTGTAACACAAATAAAATTGAGTTGCCTCGAGGCCAGTCTGTCTCAACATATTCAAAATAAACAAAAATCTAATTAACAAAAGCCTTTAAAAGCACTGAAGGTCTCTTGAGATGGTGGTAAGGGAGAATTTTATCATAAAATATACAGGAAGACTAATTAAAGTCTAACCCATTCACTGCTCTTTCCAAAATCTGTCTTTTTCTCTTCCCCATCGTCCATTGTCCCATGATGATTTGTCTTACTCTCTTTCTCCTGCTTCTTCTAACTCATTTGTGCTTGCAATTACTGCTACCATTCTCATTTGCACCCTTCCTTACCCTGAGTTGCCACCAAAGGCCTCAGCTGACAAACAAGCGGTAGAGACTTCCCTCTAGGAGGCACTAGAAAAGGCAAATTGAAAATACTCATAATTTATTTATACTTGACCTCAAATCCACAGTGCAAGCACTATTATTATCCACATTTTACAGATATGTAAATTGAGGTTTACAAACATTAAGTAACTTTCTTAATGTCGCACAGCTGGTAGGACTTGAATCTTGACCTATCTAAACCTA
Source organism: Trachops cirrhosus (assembly GCA_028533065.1). NCBI lineage: Eukaryota > Metazoa > Chordata > Mammalia > Chiroptera > Phyllostomidae > Trachops > Trachops cirrhosus. Next base: position 49,114,523 of record CM052552.1, read on the forward strand.
TTGTCCATGTTCTTAATCTCTTTGCTATATGGCAATTAGGCATAGTGAACCAGGACTTGGGCACTGGTGGATACCAGCAGAAGTGAGGTATTTGTTGTTTTTGATAATGGTGATCATGCATATCACTAAAGCAAACCAAAGTAGGAGAATAGGAATATGGCAACCTTTGTGGAATAGCCAGGAGGACTAGTTCTCAGATTGCATGAAAAACACTCCCTGGAGAATACCTAAACCATTTAGAACCCATTTGAGAAGATCTGGAATTCCAGAAGATGATTCAGGGCAGAGCAAGAAAAGGTGAGTTTTGTAACAGGCATGCTGGCCCTGATTTTTAGTCTCATTCTAGGGTTATATGGTCTGGGGAAGTCTGAGGGTCCACTGCAATGCTGTAGGTCAGAGATTATAAGGGTTGAAGCAAGAAAAGGAGAGTAGGAGCTAAGGGGAGGTGACAGATATAAGAAATGATTAAAAGGAAAATTGCCAGAGTGTGGCAACTAGGTGTGGAGAATATTGGAAAAGGAAGATTCTTGGGCGACATCCTGGTCAATGATGATGCCATTAACCAAAATAGAGAAGTCAGGAAGAAGTGCTTGAATGGGAAGATGATGAATTCTGCTCTGAGGCATGTTGAGTTTGAGAGGCCTGGAGGTCATTAAAGTAGAAGTGCATTTTAACATCTCTGACAGGTGAGGTACATTTAGAAGCTATTTAAATGTATACAGATTGTAAATTAAACCTTGGGAAGTATACTGAAAGTATAAGTGAAAAGATAATTAGTCCTTTAGTAATGTAAATAATTCTATATATATTTGGTAATCAACTGATTATATATATTAAAAGACTTTTATATGTCTAAATATCAGGTGAATATGGGTTGTTTAGAGAGACCAAAACCAAAACTGAGGGGGGAAATCAAATCGTGTGATCAAGAGTTTTTGTTTGTTTGTTTGTTTGTTTTAATCATTTTTATTGCTATTCTATTTCAGTTGTTTCAGTTTTTCTGCCTTTACCCTCCACCACCCATCCCAGCCCCTGCTCCCACAGTCAATGTGGAAAACAGTATGGAATTTCCTTAAAAAACTAAAAATAGAACTGCCTTTTGACCTAGCGATTCCACTGCCGGGAATATACTCTAAGAATCCTGAGTCACCAATTCAAAAGAACTTATGTACTCCTGTGTTCATAGCAGTATTTACAATGAGTTTGTTTTTTAAAGAAGCATGGGTAATGTGGTAATACAAAGAGGTCCAACAGACACTTTTAAAAAATACCTTTGGAAGGAGAGTTCATGTTGGGATCTGCTCACAGATAAGGGTCAAATTAAGAAGATACTTTGGGCTGGAATGGGATTAAAAGATAGAAACTGTACTGAATAATCTAAAATAAAAAAAAAGAAGATACTTTGGTATTTCAAAGCCTAATGGACTGGATATTTTCAGCATCTCAGTTTCCTCCAAGTGACTCAGCACTTGAGAAAGGCAAGTCACTGGGGAAGAGGCTGATTCCAGTTGATCTTTTCTTAGGACTGAGCTCAGCGTCAGAACACAGGAAAGTTCCCTTTTGCTGAGCCAAACAAGAATGATATCAGGGTTGTATTAAAAGTACAGTTAAGATGAATAATCATCATCTAGCACAATTTCAACTCGCCCTACAGCATCATCATTCAAGTTAATTATAAAGCTTTCTGCAATCAGCCATCTTTCTCTTCTTAAAGAAACCTTCTAAATGGGTTTTCCTTCTGGCCTAAAATTTCTACCATAAGAGTCACTGAGTCATAAAACTTTAGAGCAACCATAGACCTTAACGTTCAACTAGTGTAATCCCTTTATTTAGGTAAGAATAGTTAAGTGCAGAAAGGTTAAATCAAGGGTTTCCAATCAAATACTTTCCTGGATTAGGTATGTAACAATAATGAATGCAACAGGTCTCAAAACTGCTTTTTAAATACTTAATTTTCACTTCAATATGCGCTATGCCCCTTCTTCTTTCTTAAAATCATGTGGTCTTGATGTTCTAACTCCCTCCTCTCCAACACTTTCAATAGAGGTATAGAAATAAAATATTTCTAACTACCGGGAAAAGAAGCACTTGTTATAAGCAGAATAAGATATGGCTTCACTGTTGGGTTATCAGTAGGAAGCTAACTGGATGATGAACTAGACAAGTTCCATCCATAAGGGTCAGCTTTTCCCCAGGTTCAGTCAATAGTTGTCTTGAGGGACTGTGAACTCCTTCCAAATATGTTTACTTCTCTTTTTGTTTCTTTCGTCTGCAGGCTGCTCCATGTTCTTTTTACAGATCTTAATTCATTTCTTGAAACTAGGCTACTGATCATAATGAAAGCACAAATAACTTTCCTAGAGTTTCCCTGTTATCTGTTGGTTTTTCTGTATTTCAGATAGATATAAAGCATTCTAGATTTCTGCAGCTTAAGTCATTTGGAACTCAACACTCCTTTTTCAGTTCTGCCTCCCTCTTTCTGTTCCTTTTCTTACAGACTTTCTTTCTGTAACAATTTCAAACATCAAACCAAAGAGATTTTAAACAATCATGTAGAAGTTTCTTCATAGTAAACAATAGCTTAAGTAAACAGAGTGGTATGATAGGAATTTTTTTTTCTAGAAATTCATGGTTTAAATATGCACATGGGAACCAGAAACAGTTCACACATGTATTGATCTCTAAGATTATGTTTTCGAAACTAGAAGATTACCCGTGTCATTGGCCTATGGGTAAAACATGTAGAACAAAATAAATCAGGTATGTGATTCTCTTAGTTGTCTATTGCTGCACAACAAATTACCTCAAATTTCAGAAATGTAAAATAACACACATTCATGATCTCTCAGTTTCTATGGATCAGGAATCTGGGCACAGCTTAGCTGAGTCCTCTATTTTGGTGTATCTTACAAAGCTGAAATCAAGATATCGGCCAAGGTGGTAGTCTCATCTTAAGGTTCATGTGGAGAAGGATGCACTTCCAAACCAATTTATGTCATTTTTGGCAGGCTTCCATTCCTTGAGGGCTGTTGAATTAAGGGCCTAAGTTTTCCACTGGCTGTTGCTTGGAGGCCATCCTCAATGCTTTGCCACATTGGCCTTTTCAAGATGGTAGTTTGCTTCATCACAGCCAGCAAGACAGTTTGCTAGCAAAAAGGAAGTCACAATCTTTCATAACCTAATCATAGATGTGACTTCCATCATCTTTGCCTTATTATATTGGTTATAAACATGCCATTATGTCCAGTCCACATTGAAGGGAAGAGGATTATACAAAAACGTGAATTCCAAGAGATGGGAATCATTGGAGGCCATTTGAAAAGTCTGCCTACCCTAGTATGGGTCCAAATATACATTTTGATGTATTAACTAGAGATTAACAGTGAGTTCTAAGGAATTTGAAATTTACTTTATCCCATGAAATGGTAGGAGGCATTGGGAGATAGAAATGTGCTAATTCAGACAAATGGGTGCTGTAACAAATAAACTCTAAACTTTCAGTGGCTTAACACAAATAAGACTATTTATTGCTAATATAACCATTTAATCTGAGTGTTTCTGATCATGTGGATCTCCTAAAAATGATAATTTGGGGACCCAGGATCATTTAATCTTGTTGCTCAACTATATTCAAAATGACTTCTAAGGTCACTTTGGAGGTTGGATTCATTTTAGGCATCCAGAAAGGGGAAAGAACATGAAGAGTAACATCTGAGAGGTGCCTATGGGTCAGACCTGGAAAAGGTGCTTCCACTCAATTTTCATAAGCTAGAACTCAATGGCAATTCCTAATCACAAGGAAGCTGGGAAGTGTAGTCTGTGAATGTGCCCACAAAGAAGAGAAATTCATTTGGAGAATAATTAGTCTCTGCCACAGAAGTTTTTTTTTGTTTTTTTTTTTAATCAAATTGATCCATTTAACATTAACTAAGAGCCTTACTATATGCCAGGCACTATGCTAAGTTGTTGGGAATAAGTACATGGGTGAACAAATATTTGAAGAATATCCTTATTCTTATAATTTCTTTCTTCAATTTCTGTGTTTTTCCCCAATCTCCTTCTCCATTTCCTTATACTTCCTTTTAAGATGGCCATCAATAATTCTTCCCATCATTTATGTACATGCTGTTCCTTTCATTTAGAAGTGGAATCTCTTTCTCCTCCCTTTGAATGTATGTTGGCCTTGCAACTTGTTTAGCCATGCAGTGGAATTGATAGTGTTTAATTTCACAGTACTAGGCTGAGACCTGAAGAGGCTGGCACCTGCTACCTCCCTGCTCTTGGAACCCTGATATTACTTTGCTGTAAGGAAGTGTAAGCTAATAACACAAAGAGGCCTTGTGGAGAAGAACCAAGGCTTTTAAACTCATAGTCCCAGCCCTACCACTAGTTGAATGCAGCCACACAATTGACTCCAGCAAACACCATGTAGAATTTTTAAAAAACCTACCCATCTAAGTCCAGCCAACACACAGAATCATAAAATCTAATAAATCATTGTTGTTTTAAGCCAATAAATTTCATAGTGGTTTACTACATAGCAATAGATAATTGAAAAATATTTTATTCATTTTCTTTTCTTTTTTTTCACATGGTTCACATTTCTGGAACATTTTCCAGATAAGGTTCAAAATGAATTACTTCACTTAATAGTAAAATAGGTGAAACATGTCATAGAGTACAAATATACATGATAAAGCAGGCACGCCGAGCAATCACAATACTTCAAATCATTGATGTAATGTGGGCAAAGTATTTATTTGTCTTCTAGAAAGTGTAACCAGTAATAAAATGCCGAATGAACTTTGGATGCAGATTGCTCCTCTCCTAGGATGTGACCACTTAAAGCCACATTCTGCAGGCATGTAAATATTGATAAATGATAAGTTCTATAGTTCAAATAAAATAAAGTTCCAAGTGATGTAATTATGGATGCAGAATGTCAAGTGAATAGGAATTGGTATGACATCTCATGCCTGAGAGAGAATATGGAAGAATAGATCTAAACAACTGCTGATGTCCTATATCTATTTGTATATTTCTTCTACAATTAACCTGCATGTTTATACAATTTTGAAAAAATAGTTATCAAGAGATAAATTGATAAATCAATTTCAAGAGAAAAATTGACAATAAAACCTAGAGATTTTGCTACCTCACATAAAAACCTAAAATAAAAAGTCACACTCTTGGTTTGCAGAATTGGATCTTCTCCAAGAGATGAGTACAAATAGTTCCACAATCGGTTCTCATCCAGCCTTAGGTCACCCTTATGTAGTTTCCTCTGTCCTTGAGTACTCTGAGGGCATTGGACTGGTGATCTATCAGCTATTTACCTTTGGAGGCTAGAGAAGAGGTAGGGTAAGGCCAGAGCAGGGCCAGAAGGCACTCTTTATTTGCTCTTTTCCTGTGACCTTACTCTTAACTTCATAAGAGCTACCCTTGAGTTTCTGCATAAAAGCCTGGCACCACTAAGATTTATACCACAGTCTGTCATTTGGATGATTTTTGTCTTCAAAGCAGATAATATCCTATATTCAGTGTCCATGTTACAATCAAGGTATCCTCATTATGAGAAATTGCCATCAGTCAACAAGACTTGCCTCTTCGCTTCATGGGAGAAGCACAAAATGGTCTCTGCTAAAGCTCTGCAGATCAAATGAGAATCAAGGTTTATTGAAGAGGTAGAAGATACATAGGGGAAAAATGGAAAAGAGTTAGTAATTCTGCTCTAGGGAGTCACATTGCCTGTAATTGAATGGGTTGTAGGAGCTGGGGAGCAAAGAGACTTTCTGCTTAAAGATCCAAAAGGTGAGACTCTCAGCATTTGTAGTCATATGGAAGGTGGAGCAGGAGTCATCTGAAGGCTTCACAAGGCTGAACATTCAAGATCACCTTCTTCACTCACATTCCTGACACTCTAGTGTTTAATGTTTCTCTACATGGTCTCTCTCTCTCTTTCAAGCAGAGTAGCCTCATCTTCTTTTATGGAGACTAAGGGTCATGGCTAGGATTAGAAATTGCCAGTCCTATTAAAGGTTAGACCTGCAACTGGCAAAACATCATACTTGCAATATTCTATTGTTCAAGTTTGTCACAGAGGAGCCAGATTCAAGGGAGTATAAAAATGATTACCTCTTCTTAACAGAGACATAAATATGTGTTAACAAGAAGAAAAGAAATTGATTGTGGTCATTTTGGGGGTCAAGGTACCACACATGCCCTTTCACTCTCAAAATTTTCCTGATTTACAAACCAAATCTGTAGTCCTAGAAGTCAGGATAGTGGTCACCCTTGAAGGATGTACCCCCCTATGCAGTAAGTGGAGGGAATGTGGTACTCCTTCTTCATCTTAAACCAGGTAATAAGGGCTTTATGAGAACAACTGAGAACTTGACCTACGGTGCTTCCTAGAGCTTTAAGGACAGAAAGACAGCCATTTGACTACTTTCTGGAGAAGTATGAAGGTGTGAACCTGTGTTTGACCAACTTCTCTGGATGTAGCCTAAGGTGAGGTGACTGCCCTGGAGACCATCAGTACTTTCAGTGTCAGAGGGGTCCAGGATGTGTGCACATTTCTCCTGAGCCAGATGTGGGCCCTGGAAAGGATCTGGACTGAGTAATCCTGAGAAGGCTCTGCCAAGGAGAACCACTTGTAGGGCAGTTCACCCCACCAAGTGATAGGTGGTACCAAAAAGTGAGAGGGCCAAGGGAGAAGCCAGCCAGGTGATGCTCATCCTCATCAGAAGCCTTGTTACTAAGAGATTTCTTGCAATCAAAGTCCTTGAGGGACCAGGAGTGCTACCAAAGTAAGAGTCATCTCTGAACATTCTCCACACCCAGGAAGTTTTCTGGCCAGTGACAGCTACAGCAGTCTAGTGAGGGGTTCCTTGCCCTGCCTTCTCCCCCTTCCAATGTAACAATGAACTAACTAGAGATGGCACTAAATACTGGGGAAGGCAGTGAAAGAAGTAAAACAGAAGACAGAGAACATCAATTGTGTATTTCTCTCCCCCTGCACATGTCTCAGTCAGACGCTGGGGTGGGGGGTAGGGAAAAAAGGGTGCTTGAAATTAGATAAAAGATGTAACTTTTCAGGTTAGACTGGATGGGACATTTTATTTACTGAAATTAGATTGCACTTGAGACTGAAGGAGATTGATAACCTATGGGACCTGCAATAGATTTCATCCAGGAGTGAGAAAGAACTATCTGAGAAATCATGTTTGATAAGGCAGTGGAAGGAAGAATCAATAATTTTCTTCTTGCATCCCTATAAGAACTGAGATACAAGTAAAACATAAGTCATAATATATGCCACAGGCTTTCATAATCTCGTGGCTTCAAATGAGATTGTAGGCTTGATCTATACTCAATACTGGGGCATAGGCCTGCACCAATCCAACTTCTAGAATTAGTAACCTTCTTTACCAAGCTGTTTTGGGAGTTCCTCATGGCACTGACTCATGTGTCCTCCTGAAGAAGTTTCTTTGTTTCTTCCATCATACATCCTCATTTGCATCTTTATGTGGTAGGTACAGCATTGGGGCAGGAGGAACAATAACAAAAACAATAAAGTCTGAGCCCTTTTGAAGCTTGTGGTCTACTAGGGGAGAGAGGAGGTCTTATAATCATACTAAAGAATGTAAGCGAGCAAAAAGAAGCATGGCTGAGGGCATGCTGCTGGGAGCGTGGCATTAGAAAGATCTAGCAGGGAGGTCAAAAACTGAAAAAAGAGTAACAGCTAACCAGAGAAAAGGAAGAATATTCCAGGTGGAGGGTGTACTATGGGGTGGAGCAATAAAAATAAGAGCTGAAATTGAGACCCTGACAGGGAATGCTGTGCCAGATGGAGAGGTAGGTAGGGGCGGGGTCTTGGGGGCCCTTATACCCTTTGTTAATTATTTTCATCTTTATCCCAAGAGCAAGGGCATTAGGAAGCCATCAAAGTGTTTTGAACACAAAGGAAGCATTATCAGAATTGAGTTTACCCTCACAGTACAACTCACATCTGACTTCTTCCCCACTGCCACTAGCCTAATCTACCTTACTGTCACTTCTCACCTGATCTCTTAAATCACTTCCTGAGTTGCTCTCTGTTTCCTCCCTCACCCATACACCCAGTCTATTCTCTCTACAATGTCCATACTGATCTTTCTAAAGTATAAAATTAATCATACTCTCTCTCTACTCAAAACTCTCCACTGTCTTCCTATTATCCTCAGAACATGATACAAAGTCTGTACCACAGTCTACGAGATCCTGGAAAAAATGATCCCTGCTTGGCTCCGTAAACCCCTCTCCTGCCACTTCCTTTTTGCTTACTGTGCAGCACACTGGCCTTGTTGCTGTCCTATGCCCAAGTTGAACATGTTTTCACTGCAGATTATTTGCATCGACTGTTCCCTCTACTTTCCCAGATAGTTGTGTGGCTCTCAACCTTAATTCATTCGGAAAGCAAATGTTACCCCATCAGCAAAGCCTTTTCTAAAATAGCACTCTGTCATCCCCATCCTTCATCACTCTTTATCCCCCTTCTCTGCTTTATTTTCCTCCATAGCCTTCTCTAGTACATGACACTTTTATTTAACTTATTTCTGTTTCCAAACCACCTCCACTAGAATAAGCTCCAAGCAGGCAAAACCTTTCTAAGTCTTATATATTCCATTGGGGGAAATAGTGCCTGGCACACAGTGGTCTCTCAGTAACTATTTGTATATGAATGAATATATGGTTACAAGGAGTAAACAGATGATGGTGATAAGGGTAATAGTGAAAACAAAAGTCTAACACAGGTTTCTATGTCAGTGATCATCAATGAGTAAGAAGGGCTCATATCCCAGGAAACACACAAGATGGTCATCTATTGACATATAAGGAAAAATCTAAGACTATTTTGCTCTAAAGAAACAAAAAGACAAGCTTTGGTAATATCTAAAACTTAGAAAAACAATGGTATGTGGATGATATTTCTAAACAAAATTACCTGTATTTGGCATCTATGCTCAGAATTTAATTACAGTGTACATGATCAAAGTGTTTGGAAATCACTGAAGGACTATGAGAGCTTCAATAAGAATAAGGGAGTTGGGGATGAAGAGAAGTGCACAAATCAAAGAAATGTGCAAATATAAAACTATCAGGACTTTAGAAGGCACTGGTCATAAAGTGAAAATAGAAATGGACCTGTGAGATGACTAGGTTCCATGATTAGATGGATGAAAGTGTCATTACCAAGCAGAGGAGTGTTTGGAGGTTTTGGCACAGACAACCAGTACTCACCAACGTTGGCATTAATTCCTCTTGGATATCCTACTCGACTACATCTTGTTTTCTCCCTTGCACTTAAGTGTGGCTATGAAACTAGGGGCTGACCAATGAACTCTGAATAGAAGTGATCTGCAGCCCTCCCCAGCTGGCAACTCAGATAGTGAGGGGCACCTCATCATTCTCCCCTCTCCCTTTCAATTAGCTGAGACCAAGGAAAAGAGTGAGCCCCAAATATCCAGAGACCATTTATACCTGGGCATTGGGACTGGGTACATAATTTGTGGAGTCTGGTGCAAAATGTAAATGCAAGGCTCTTTGCTCAAAAGCAAGGGAAAAAATGCTATTAAAGTTCCTAAAATACAAAGATTTTTCCTTTCTTCTGCAATCGTTCTCTTGGCATGTCTTAGCATGTTTTATTTGATATTTACTGTCACACTCCCTTAGGAACAGGGGTAGCTGTGGGAGATTGCAGACTCTCACAAGTGGCCCATCTTGTGACTTAATGTGTGCAGGCATGCATGTGTGTGCATGACCCACTGGCTGTCAAGTTTCTCTATATCACCAAATGTAGAACCAACATGTTATGCCCCAGCTATGGACAGGGAAGTTGAGCTAGGCATCTCTTCTCCTTGTAAACCCATCACCCCAACCCATAGCCTATCCCTGCCTGATCACCCTTCAAATGTGCTATGGCACCACAAGCCCAGGACAGAGTTGGCCACATCTAACATCTCACACCAAGATGGGCAGGACACATGTTCCTGGTACCAACCTTTCCTGCACCTTTACCCAGATCCTGTATAAGGGCAGAGGGCAGGCAGAAGGTGGTAGTGGGCACAGGGTGGGGTCAGGGAAAAAATCAGCCGTAATCCATCTGGGGAAGCAAGGAGGCGAGACCACAGTGAACTGATGATGCTCCGAGCCCCCAACACCATTGTGTCCATTGTGCCATTGGACTCCATTCACAAAATACAAATTCAATGATAAAATTATTAAGAATTTCAAGATAGCAATGGCAGAGCATTAAACCCCAAACATAAGACCCTTCTGAGCATGAGGTTCTGTGCTACCCATCAACATGTCACAGGACCATGAAGCCAGTCCTGTTGGGCATCTTTGTGTTTGGTGAGCAATCTGTGGCTGCTGAACCAGGATGGCGTAGGAATGTTTGCCCTCACAATCCTAGGGTAAGAGGACCCTGACTGAGGCTGAGTTCGCTATCCTGAGCCCTTGTCACCCCTCTTCACAGTGAGCATATTTTTTGGAATGCAAGGTGGGAAAAGAGTGCTAACACCTCAGCCATCTCCACCAGAGCTTATTCATTGTTGCTTTTCTCCGACACTTTGGAGCTAAACCACCAGCCTCCTCCTTCTCCCACCTCACCCCTACCACGCACTTACACTTTTCCCACTTTTCAAGATACTTTGAAAGGATGATGGCTTGCACAACATTTTAGAGATGAAGAGGAGGAGGGCTAGGCTCAGGTGATCAAATGAAGGGAATGGAACAGTGGAAAGAACACGGAGTGCTGAGAATGTTGAAGAGGTACTTGTAACTGGGATATTACAGGAATTAATGTTTCTATGATACACTCAATCAAAACTTCCTCAAGCTCTCAAGAAATTGTTTGTAGTTGGGGAGGGAAGCCACAAAATGTCATTGAAACAAGAATAATTTCAATACATTTAATAAAGGTTAAGAGGAATCTTGGCTATTGTTAATTGCTAATCTCCTAAGTAACTTAAGTACTTGCAAAATACACACTCAGTTGATCAAAGGAGAAATGTAAATGAAGATAAAACCCTCCTAAACACTTACCCAGATACTCATTGTGTGTCACAATACACACAGAGGGGGGAAATCCAATTTCAAATAGAATAAAACAATGATATGTAGTAGATAGCATATACAATGTTTATTACCATGTGCTTAACACTCTTCAAAATCACTTTAATTGTAGTAATCCATTAAATCCTCACACAAATATATAAGGCATTGTTATTATCCCTGTATTACAGATGAGAACTGAGGCACAGGTGGTGATAGAACTTGACTAATTGGTTTGTGTGTTGTCATTATGTGTACAGGACTAACTAACCAGGCACCCAGTCAGAATGTCTAGTATTAAAACATCACTTTCCAGAGCAGTTATAGAAAGAAGTGTACTCAGCTGTACAGGTAAAGTTTAAGAGGAAAGTAAGTCCAAAGCATAAAACTACAAGCCTTAAAATATATCCTTAAGCATTTATGTCCTGTTTGTTCTATTTAATTACATTTAGGAGCACAGTCTATGACTTTGTGGAAGTCTGGGGAGGAAATGATGTGTGTGACCACATAATCTGTCAGAGCAAAGAGTAAGGCCTTCCCATAATTCCCTCCCTTCCCTGCTCCCAGAATAAACAAAAAGTTTGCAAATGGGCCCATTTTTAAAATATTTCAAGGAGTATGCCAAAGATGTCCTGACTCATTGCTCACTGGTGACGACTCCTGAGCCATGATCAGCTGCTTCATCAGTGTGACACTAAAAGTTCCTTCATACCAGAGCAATGACCTGCTAAATATAGAAGATTCCTTATTTTAAAAAAAGATTCAAATGAGTTTGCCAAGGGTCATCATCACAAACCATCACGCAGTTTTACAAAAACCTGGCTCAGGCTATCTGTGTAGCAGTCAAAAAATATTGAGGCGACCATAGCAATGGCAGTGAGAGTAGCTCCTGCTCAGTGCAGATCTCCACGGGGCAGACCCTACTAAGTGCATTCCTATACACATTTCCTCACTTCATGCTAGCAACTGCCCTGCATGGCAGGTTTTGTCATCCCCATTATACAGATAAAAGTACAGTCTCAGAAAGGTTAAAAAATAGGCAAGATATTTAATTTATTTGTTTTTATGTTATTTATTTTCATTTTTATTTTTAAATACATTTTATTTATTTATTTATTTATTTTATTTTATTTTATTTTAATTATTGTTCAAGTACGGTTTCCTGCCCTTTACCCCCAGCCCAGCCCACGTCCCCAGCCCTCCCCACCTCCCTCCCACCTCCACCTCCCCTTGTTATTGTCCATGTGTCCTCCATACTAGTTCCTGCAAACCCTTCCCCTTTTCCCCTGAAATTCCCTCCCCTCTCCCCTCTGGTCACTGTCAGACTGTTCTCTCCTTCAGTGTCTTTGCTTATATTTTGCTTGTTTGTTTGTTTTGTTGATTAAGTTCCTGTTAAAAGTGAGATAATACATTTTATTGATTTTGCTATTACACTTGTCCTACTTTTTTTCCCCTTTATTCTCCTCTGCCCTGTACCTTCCTCCCACCATCATTCCCTCACCTTATTTCATGTCCATGGGTCATACATGTAAATTCATTGTCTTCTCCATTTCCCATACTATTCTTAACCTCCCCTGTTTATTTCGTGCCTACCAATTATGCTTCTTATTCCTTGTATCTTTTCCCCCATTCCGCACCTGTCCCCCTCCACGCTGATAATCCTCCATGTGACCTCTGTTTCTGTTAATCTGTTCCTGTTCTAGTTGCTTGCTTAGTTCATTTTGTCTTTGTTTTTGTTTTGTTAGGTTCAGTGGTTGATAGTTGTGAGTTTGTTGTCATTTTACTGTTTGTATTTTTGATCTTCTTCTTCTTAGATAAGTCCCTTTAACATTTCATATAATAAGGGCTTGGTGATTATGAACTCTTTTAACTTGACCTTATCTGGGAAGCACTTTATCTGCCTTCCCACTCTAAATGATAGCTTTGCTGGATAGAGTAATCTTGGATGTAGGTCCTTGCTTTTCATGACTTGGAATACTTCTTTCCAGCCCCTTCTTGCCTGCAAGATTTCTTTTGAGAGATTAGCTGAGAGTCTTCTGGGAACCCCTTTGTAGGTAACTGTCTCTTTTTGTGTTGCTGCTTTTAAGGTTCTCTCCTTATCTTTAATCTTGAGTAATGTCATTATGATGGGCCTTGGTGTGTGCTTGGGTCCAACTTCTTTGAGACTGTCTTAGCTTCCTGGACTTCCTGAAAATCTATTTCCTTTGCCAGATTGGGGAAGTTCTCCTTCACTATGTTTTCAAATAAGTTTTCAATTTCTTGCTTTTCCTCTTGTCCTACTGGCACCCCTATGATTCAGATGTTGGAACATTTAAAGTTGTCCTGGAGGTTCCTAAGTCTCTCCTCGTTTTTTTGGATTCTTGTTTCTTCATCTGTTCTGGTTTAATGTTTATTTCTTCCTTCTGCTTCAAACCATTGATTTGAGTCCGGGCTTCCTTCCTGTAAACGTTGGTTCCCTGTACATTTTCCTTTATTTCACTTTTCATAGCCTTCACTTTTTCTTGTATTTTGTGACCATACTCAGCCATTTCTGTGAGCATCCTGATTACCAGTGTTTTGAACTGTGCATCTGATAGCTTGGCTCTCTCTTCATTGTTTAGCTATATTTTTTCTGGAGCTTTGATCTGTTCTTTCTTTTGGGAATTTTTTTTTTATCTTGGCACAACCATTACATAGCAAGGAGCAAAATATAGAAAGAATATTTTAAGAGACACTTCCACAAAGACAAATACAAATGACCACTAAGTATATGAAAAAGTACTCAACATTAGATGAAGTTGAAATTAAGAGCATTAGATATTACTACTGACACAGTAGAATGGCTAAAAATGAGAAGTCTGACAATACCAAGTGTTACCAAGGATGCAGAGCAAGAGCAACTTGCCCACATTGCTGTTGAAATGGGATGATCAGTTTAGAATCCGGTTTGGCAGTATAGTATAAAGTTAAACATACAATCACCATATAAATCAGCTGTTTCACTTCTAGGTTTTTACCCAAAAGAAATGAAAATGTATACACACACAAAGACTTGTACAAGAGTGTACATAGCAGTTTTCTTCATAATAGTCAAAGACTGGTAACAATCCAAATGTCCATCATCAGGGGAATGGATGAACACTTTTTGGTACATCCATACAATGAAATGTTACTCGAGATAAAAAGAAACAAACTACTAAGGCACATAACAGCATTCATGAATCTTAAAATAACTATTCTGAATAAAGAATATGAGACAACAAAATCATGCAAAAGTCCCTGTATGATTCTATTTATATGACATTTAAGTACAGGCAAAACTAACCTATAGTGACAGAAAACAGGTCTGTAGCTACCCAGGGCCAAGAGCTGGGAGGGGTTGGCTGCAATTGATTACAAAGGAAATTTAGGGAACATGAGTAATGCTCTACATCTTGATTGCAGTGATTACACATACCAGATGTGAGTATATAAATTTGACAAAAACCCTTTGAACTGGATGTTTAAAATTGGCACATTTCACTTTATGTCTGTTGTACCTCAATAAAGTTGATTTAGAAAAATTTGCTTTAAAAAGTGTTATGATAAAAGGCAGTAATTCAGAGGACAAGGACAGAGGTTTGGTAAATGGGTGGCAGTAAGTGATGGTGCAGGGAGTGGGAAAAGGTGAGGTCTTCCAAGCCTGGATGAGAACCTGGCCTTCCATTTTTCACTCTTAGAGCTTCAGCCAATATGTGAGGTTTTGGGAAAAGAAATTAACTCCTTTCACCCTCAGTGTTAAATGCAACAACTAGGGTGGTGGATTTATATCCAACAGTCCCTTGCAGGGCTAACAGACCATGGCTTCTGGCTGCCCTCAGACCCGAAGACATCATAGTTATCTATTGCTTTCTTGTCATGAGGCATGATGTTCTTACTGCGTGCTGTCACCAGGCCTCTCTAACTGGGAAAGTAAGACTTTGGTGAAGCATGTGGTTGTCATGGATCATAAACCCTATACCTCCCAGGTCCCTGCAAGAAAAGATCCTCTTGTCCCGACTGGTGTGGATTGGTGGGTAAGGCATCATCCCCCAATCTGAAAGGTCAGTTGTAGTACAAATTGGGGGCAAGGGAGAGGCAACCGATCAATGTGTCTTTCACAGCACTGATGCTTCCCTCTCTCTTTCTCCCTCCCTTTCTCACAAGAAGGATAAATTATTTTCAAATGTAGGAAAATTGCACATATCTGCTGGTTGTCTCACTGTAGAAGGTCCATGTTTCAAAGGTTACTGTTAGAAGTAGATGCCATTCAGCCATTTGTGTAGTCATTCATCCTTTCATCCACTCAACAAACACCTAGTAAGCAACTGCTATGTGCTAGGCTGACCATGGTGAATACATAGGCCCTGACAGCAAGGAACTCACTGCCTGGTGGCCTGGGGCAGGCAGTTAACAGGCCATTAGTGCCCAGTGTGATAAGAATCCCATAGCAAGATCCTGCCAGTCCCTGCCCCTTGGGTCCCTTTAGCTCATCTTCTTGGACTTCTTTACTAGTTCTGTGCATGCCTTCTCTCAAGGCACTTTCACTCTCACAGAGATCACCTGTGCCCTTTGTCAGAGGACTGCTCCAAGGCTGCTTGAGCCTGATTTGCTTGCATCAAAGAAAGTGAGAAGTGCCTAGGAACTTTCCTTACCCCTCCCCTTAGTCAATTACTGATGGGTGTATAAATATTCCATAAGCAAAAAGTATAAATAAATATAAATACTCCAGATTCTTCATCCCCTGTTTGGGGCAATATTGAGGTATGGCCTTCACTGTCTCCAGAGCTCCCCTCTGGTACTGAGCCCCCCTCTGGTACTGAGCCAAATTTACCTACTGTGATTACTCGGATTTATAATAAGGAATATATGTTTGGTCTCCCCCCACCCCCCCCATCCCCTTTTATCTGGAACTGAGCTCCTAAAGCCCTTAGAAATTGCCTTTGTTATATTAATGAGGTGGCTTTTGGAAGGCATCTAAGGATGAGGGCTCCTTGCCAGTGGAGACAGCCACGTGATTAGAGGGTTGGAACTTTTAGTTCCACCCTCCCCCTTATCTCTGGGGAGAAGAGAGGGGCTATAGGTTGAATCAGTCATTAATTGCCAAGATTAATCAGTCATGCCTATGTGATGAAACACGTGGAGATTCAGGAAAAATAGTGCACCTGGAGAGAACATGGAAACTGTGTCATTTCCCCACACCTTGCCTTATGCATCTCTTACATCTGGCTGTTTCTTTTTTTTCATATACCTTATTGATTATGCTATTACAGTTGTCCTATTATCCCCCCTTCATTCCCCTCCACCCTGAACACCCTCTCCCACCCACATTCCTCCCCTTTAGTTCACGTCCATGTGTTGTAAGTTCTTTAGCTTCTACATTTCCCCTACTATTCTTGCCCTCCCCTGTCTATTTTCTACCTACCATCTATGCTACTTATTCTTTGTACCTCCCCCCCCACTCCCTTGTTGCTAACCCTCCATGTGATCTCCATTTCTGTGGTTCCACTCCTGTTCTAGTTGTTTGCTTAGTTTCTTCTTGTTTTTGTTTCAGGTGCGGTTGTTAATAATTGTGAGTTTGCTGTCATTTTACTACACATGTTTTTTATCTTCTTTTTCTTAGATAAGTCTCTTTAACATTTTATACAATAAGGGCTT
>CM052552.1:49131774-49151701 GCA_028533065.1 Trachops cirrhosus
TATAATTCAGATATTGGAACGTTTAAAGATGTCCTGCAGGTTCCTAAGCCTCTCCTCATTTTTTTTTGAATTCTTATTTCTTCATTCTTTTCTGGTTGTATATTTTTTTTCTTCCTTCTGGTCCACTCCAATGATGTGAGACCCATCTTTCATTCCATCACTATTGGTTCCCTGTGCATTTTTCTTCATTAAACTTATTGTAGCCTGCATTTTCTCATCTAATTTGCGACCAAAATCAACCGGTTCTGTGAGTATCCTGATCACCAGTGCTTTGAACTGTGCATCTGATAGGTTGGCTATCTCTTGGTCGCTTAAAAGGATGGGTTCTAGTGCTTTCAATTCTTCTTCTGTTTGAGCCATCGTTTTGCTGGGTTTTTTTTTTTTTTTTTTTTGGTCTTGTCAAGCTCCTGTAGTGAGGGGTAGGGCCTTAGGAGTTCACCAGGGTGGGGCACCCCAGTCGCAGGTTTGTGAGGCTGTATGTGGGGGCGGGGTCTGAGAAGGAACAATGGTGATTGCTCTGATCTGAGTTATATCCTTTTATAATAAATTGGTAATCTAATGTTTCTCTGAATTTTATGAGCCTTTCTAGTAGATTAATCAAATCCAATGAGGATGTGGTGGGAACCTCTAATTTATAGCCATTAGGTCAGAAACATAGATAACAACTTGGATTTCTGAAGCTAGGGCAGTCTTGTGGGGTTGAGCCCTTAATCTGTGGAATCTGATCCTATATACAGGTACATAGTACCAGCCTTGAGCTGAATTGTAGGACACTCAGCTTGTGTTGAAGAATTGCTTGATAGTGTTGAGGAAACTCCTACCCTTTGGAATTCACATTAGAATCATTTTACCTACTCCCTGGGGGACTTGGTTTAATAATTCATTCTGGCTCAACTTCTTTTCATCTATCTCCTTTCTTCACTTTCCTACTGGTTACTCCTAGACACACTTCTTAGTAAATTGCTTTCCCAAGAATCCTCACTTCAGAGCTTATTTCTGGGAAATCCAACTGAAAACGTGCTCCAATTATGGAACGTCCAAGTGGGGCTGTAGAGGCCCCTGGGAGGTGCACTGGGGTCAGAGCAATCTTGTAAGAACGAGCAATGTTGGTATGTGCCAGTGTGTGCGCGTATATGTAGGGTGGAGGTGGGAAAGAATACTGGATGTGTGGGAGGAACCACCAGAACCAAGTTGAATTTGGGAAACAGTAAGCAGTCAAGTTTGACTGGAGCATGGTACATACATGGCAGGATGTGGGGGAGACATGAGGTTGGATGTACCATAGGGGATACGGGTCATGAAGATTTAAGTCAATGTTAAAAACTTAATCTTCAGCCCTGACCGGTATGGCTCAGTTGGTTGGAGAGGTGACCTAAAGTTTACCAGTTCCATTCCACTTCGGGCACATGCTTGGGTTGTGGAGGTTCTTGGTGTGTACAGGAGGGAACTGATTGATTTTTTTCTCTCACATCGATGTCTTTCTCTCTCTCTCCCTCTCTCCAGCCCCCTCTCTTTAAAATCAATAATCCTGTCCTCAGGTAAGGATTAAAAAAAAAAAACTTGATCTTTAGGGCAATAGTGAGTCATTGAAAGGTTATACACAAGGTAGTGAGGAGACCAGATTTACTCTTTAGAAAGATTGCTTTGAAGGGATTAAGCAAAAAAAGAAAAAGGACCAATGGACATGGACAACAGTGTGGTGATTGCACGGGGAGTGGGTACATAAGGTGGCTGAATGTTCATAGAAAATACAATAAAAATTCTTTGGAAAGAAAGATTGATTCATTTACTAAGGGAAGAACATGTTTGAGAGGAGCAAAACAGAAACCTGGGAGCAGACAGGAGACTTTCTCAAATGTCCAGGGCATAACTGGGAAATGATCATCAGGATGGAGTGGGAGACCATGGATGCATTCAAGAAATGTTCCCAAATTACAATCATCAAGACTCAAGTTTTGATTGAGTGAGTGATTGATCATATATGGGGATTGGTAACAAGAGGAGACATAAATTATTCCCAGAGTGTTACAAGTCTGGATCCCCACAAATCAGAGCTTTATTTGGAATTTTTTTTCTTTTTTTTTAAATTTTTTAATTTTAGTATATTCAATTGAATATAGGAATTTTATTGGAATGTGTTCTCAGGTTTGACTCTTGTTAGGGGAAAGGGAAGGAAGTTGGACTGTGATGCAGTGTCAGCAAAGACCTCACTCAGCAAAAGTCATGGGGACCTATGGATCTGGGAAGGTCCTGCAAGAGTTGTCCACCCACATTACCCAGTTTTTGGATGCAGATTACCTTGGGGGACAGAGCGTAGAACTTTGGGTGATATGGCCCCCTTCAGCTGAAGGCAGTTGCTGGAGGGAATCGACAGCTAAATCATCAGCTAACAACCTTCCCAGCAGCTGAGAGAGTAGGTCCTTCTTTCCCAACTGGAGTGCTGGGCAGCATAGCCCAGCATCATCAACAGACATTTAAGTGTGACATGCTTGCGAGTAATATACAGAAAGCACCTCGTTCTCTGTGACTGGATCTCAGGAGTATATGAGCTAATCTGGGGAAACGGAATTGTGTACTGGTTCTTGGCCTCTTTGAGTTTATAGACCCTTTTGAAAGTTGATGAAGGCTCTTCATATTCACAACTCCAAACAAAAATTTGAATGAAATTTCAGGAACTTGTCTTAGTTCAAGTTTCTCCAAAAGTAGACCTGGGGACAATAAGTTCACTTGGTAGATGATCTCAGAAACCATGGTGAGAGAGTGAAGAAATGAGCAGAGAAGGGAGAAAAGCCAATAAAGGAATGTCAGTGAGCAGGTGGGCAACTGGGGCTCAATCCTGCTGGAATCCTGAGAAATCCTGAGAAACACATCTTAGAATTGTCCAAATCACACAGCAAGGAAGCTGGGGGCTTTGTCTACCATCTTCCATCCCTCATTGGTTGAACATCACCATGGGAGAATTAAATTTCTGTCCTTTCTGGTCATGTAAGACCCATGTCTACCTTGTCCCTACCCCCTGCAGGCTCCAAAACAACATGGTCTCATGGCAGAGAGGTGTAGGTGTTTATAGTAAGAAACTATCAGATTGTTCCCAGTGGTGAGAACTAGAAGACACAGTTAGGACATCAATACCTGCCACAGTACTCACATATCTGGTTAAGAATTATTTCCAGAGAGGACTGAAGAACACCAAGATGGCAGAAAGCATAGCCAGAGAAGTAGGAAAAAAAATCAAAACAATGCAGTGCCATGTCAACAGCAGGAAGTGAACAAGATACCAGATATCTAGACTACAGAGCTTCCTCCAAATGGGTCCCCACTAGAGCCTCTGAGGAACTTATTGCTGTCAGTGAGCCTGGGTTTTCTGTTGAAACTCTCACTCCCCAGTTTCTGACACTCCCTGCTCTGACAACTCAAACACCAAATGGAAGACTAGGGTTGCCAAATGGTGGAGAGCAGTTTGGGAAATTAGGGTACAGTGCCCAGGGGGAAAGGATTGAAGGGGATACTTAGTCATTCACCAGTCCAGTGACAAGTCTGGAAAGTATATAGAGGAGGCCAAGCCACTTGCCTTTGTGTCATAAGAATGCCTCAATTAAAATGCCATTCAGTTAGAAGAGACAGAAAGAAAAACAAACCCTTCAGCTATAATTTTGCAGTTGGTTTTTTTCATGTAAATCAAGGGGTGCAAATGGCATTTTCCATCAGTCATAAGTGTCAAAAGCCCAGAGGTCTGCAGCTACTATTCTGCAATATTATACATTGACCATTTTAACAGATGATCAAGTTCCTTCTGGAAAACAAGGTTCTGAGTCTCTAAGTTTAACCACTTGAAATGTTTGACTTGAGGGAGTCATGAAGTCTCAAAAATAGCCTTACAAATGGGGGGATTCCCCAAAGTTGTCCTGTATTTTTTTTTTTGGTTGTTTTTGCAGTTGTTGAGTCTGAATGTGCTTGCTCCTGAAAACACCTCCTGCTACAAACAAATAGCTCTAGGACAAGGGGCTCTTGAGCTCAAGGGACAAAATGCAGTATACACAAATTGAAAGAAAAGTTAAGAGGAACTCAGTAACCTTGAGATAGTCTAGAAATGAGCAATGCCAACAACAGTCCATGTGCACAGTGGATGCTCAGTGAACAATTGTGTAGTGAGGGTGGCTGCTGCTGATATTCTGTAGGGAAAACCCACTGTGATAATTTCCTCAGTCTTGGGAGAGCCAGATGGGCTGAAAGAGCTGATATGTTTATTCATATCTTCAGTAGATTATAAAACTCTTGAATGCAGTTATTTTAATCTTTATGTTCCCCCCACTTCATGTCCCTGTATTGACCAAATCACATGCAAGTGTACTCCAATTACCCAGTGCCCACACCATTGTGTTCCCTAGATGATTCTGTTGATCATTTTGCAAAGATTTGGGTGAAACAGGGAGGGGATCACAGATTAAAATAAAAGGGCAGAGTTTCTGCATTGTTTTCCTGCCTTTCTACTGCTCAGTGATCTTGAATGAATTACTAAATTCCTCTGAGTTACAGTTTCCCAACCAGAAAATGGATATATCACCCCCTGTTTACAAAGTGCCCTGATAAGACAACTGGAAATACAATCAAGAGTTTATCAAGTGAGATCTCTCAACTAGAATAAAAATTAAACCGTGACATTTTGGATAAAACTGAATATTTTGTTAGTCAAATTCCATCAAAATTATACTTAGGTACATTAACTTAGTTTAAGAACTACTGGCAAATTATATTACTATTTGACACATTACTGCTTTGCATAATTATTCAATCAGAGCTCCCCTGAAACAAATTAATGCTGGTGCAACCTAATTTTCTTCAATTTTGAAATAGTTCAAGAATACAGAAAAGTATCAAGAATAATATAATGCACACCCATACACCTACCATGCAGCTTTTTTGAAGATTCACATTTTGCCTTGTTTTCCTTCATGTTTTCTTTCTTTTTTTTAAATTTTAATTGTTATTCAAGTACAGTCTTCTTAAGAAATAATACATTAACAATCAAGTTGAAACTCCCTGTATACCACCTTTTCATCCCATTTCTTCACTTCTTTTCCCACAGGTAAGAACTTAAAACTGATATGATCAGTGCCCTGTGTCACGTGCCCTCAGTCCACCTTTGGCTTCAGCCTGCAGCCATAATGGCAGTATCTTACCTTCAAGGGCCACCTCGAGTCTCTGTTTTTTTACTCCAAGGTTTCCCTCCAAACCCTCAAAACTGCATTCAATCTTCACAGGCACATTACAAAAGTATGTGGGGAGGAGATTATCATCTTCAAGAGAACCACCAACTAATGCGGTAGAGCCTTGTATTAATGTCCTGAGGACAGACAATTTTCAGAGGTTCCAGTGGAGCTGAGCCATTTTCCCTAAAGCAGTGACCTCAATAACATACCTTATCCTGGTGTTCCTCCTTTTCTTATGTGACTATACCTGCTCTTTCACTCCTATTCCCTTCAATAACCCCTAAATAAACACCCTGAACCCAGATCCTGCTGTACCAGTGTCTGTACCAAATCCTGTAGTACCAGGCTAAATGGGGGAGGGGGGGCGTAGTGTGAGCCAATCTAAGACTGAGCTGTCCTGTAATTTTATAATGCTTATAGGTTATAGGCAGGTATGGTTCTATCACTGATGTGCTTGCATGCATCCAGAGACAATGTATAGTATTTTTTGCATGATTTTAAACTATATACAAATGGTATCATAATATATTTGCTTTTTTGTGCAATTGTGACTTATTCTCTACTCATTTTGTAGCTTTCCAGCACATAGAAAAATAACCAGGCACAAAACACATTTGGTTTCCAAATATATAACAACTGTATTATAGCCAAACTCACTAAACTATATGTTAACTCTTTCTCAATTCATATCACATTAACATCTAAAGATGTTTTTGAACTTGAAAAATATCAGTTGAGAGTAAATTTCCCAATTAGATGCAAATGTTATATACATAGGAGATAGAAAACAATATTTTAGCAAAAGTATTAATTTCCTGGGGTAAAGAATTACCTTATTGTACTGAATTGGGTATTTCTCATAACTGCCATGTCTTAATAAATTTTTGTGTTTCTGTAGCTCTTTCTGAAAATGTACATGTAGAATCTCAATTGAGTCTTTCAACTCCATGACAGTCTAGTTTATCTGTTTCCCTCACACACCTAGCACAGTGCCTTGAATATGGTAAGCATTCAATAAATATTAATCAAATGAATGATTGTATGACTTACTTTCTTACCCTTTTATTCATGAGAATACTGAGTCCCCCAAAGATTTTAAAAAAACATTGATTATACACAGCTAATTAGTGTTCGACCCAAAAATAGAACCCAAGTCTATGAGCCAAAATTTGATCCAGAGTATTTTGAAAATCTGTATAATAATGATGTATTATCTTCCATAATTACTGGTTACAGTAGTACCCATCTAATACTTTCTTTTGTTCCAGAACCAGTTTACCAAAGCAACTGGTTAAGATATTTTCCTTGAACATGGAATGCCAGGAGAATCCAGAATACAGTCCAGTCCTTATGGGAAAGAAATGGCTCTCTCTCTCTTTTTCTTTTCCAGTTTTTTTTTTAAATTTAGATATAACTTAATATAATAAAATGGAAAGATCACAGTTATAGGAATTTCTACATTTATTCACCATCAGATTAAAGTACAGAACATTTCCAGCTATCCTAAAATTGTTGTCATGCTCCATTTCAATTACTCTCTGTCCTACCATGAAAAAGAAAACCACTGTTCATATTTCTCTCACCGTGGATTATTGTTTGCTATTTGGGGATTTCATATGAATGAAATCATACAGTATATATATTTTCAACATTTAATCTCTTTCACTCAGTGTTATGTCTATGTGACGCATTAATGTTGCTTGTATCAGTAGTCACTGCATTTTCATTGCTGCATGATATTCCATTATATGAATACACAATTTTCCTATCCATTCTACTATTGATGTACATTATAAATTGCAGTTTGGGACTGCTATGAATAAAGCTTTTGTGAACATTCTTGATCATCTTTTGGAAGATATAACCCATTTCTATTGGTTATATCCAGAAGTGGATTGTTGGATCATAGAACTGACATACATATTGCTCTAATAGATGCATTAGTTTGAAGAAAGTGTGAATGGTTTCCTTTACCTGGAAAGGTTGGCAGAGAACATAGCTCCTGCTCATAAATGGCTCCTCATTAAAAACCAGAATTTTTTTTTATTGAAAGGCACCTTAAAGAAGCAATGACCTGGCCTCCCACACAATATCTGACTCCTTCCCTGGTTCTAGTCATATCTGACCTGAGATGGGCCACCTTTGGTATGCAGAAGCCACTCCCTCAAAAGGACTTGGACAGTTCTGTCTCCTTGTGGCTTCCAGCCACTCTTCCCTTTAAATCTCCCATGCCTCAAGCAGAATCATACATCCTCACTTAGCTTTGGTCTCATCCTCCAAATTCTTCTTTTAGCACTGAATAATAGACCAGAGTTGGCTCAGATAAGTGCAAAATCTGCCTCTAATTGAAAATGGATTAAGATTCACTACAGTTACAATCAGTGTTCAGTATTGATGTGATGATGAGCAAACTAAGCAGAGGTGTTAGACAATGACATGTTAAAGAAGTCAATGGGTCCAGTCAACTATTGATCATCTCACTGTTGATACCACATGTCATGGAGTCTCAGATCCTCAAAGTTCCTCGGAGATCATCCAATCCAATATTTATCTTATGCCAAATCCCCAAAGTATTTTCAAACTTCTTTCTAAGCATGTCCAAGGGAGAGAACTTAGCTCATTCAGAAGTGACTCATCCCATAGTCACACAGATCCACTTGCCTGGAAGTTTTTCCTATTAGTTTGAACCTGCCATCTTCTAATTTCCACATACTGGTCCTTGTTTTGCACTCTGAGGCTTGAAAATAAGTTTGTTTTGTCATTCAGTTTTTCCATAAATATTGTGAGTCCTTTTAATATTGAAGAAAAATGTCCTCCTTCAATAGGTGAATTTAAGAAGAATGGAAGCAACAGCTAGGGGCTTAGGACAAGACACTTTTTCATGTGTTAGGCTTTATATTTACTAGAAATCTTTACTAGTAAACATTTCTATTTTTAATTTTGCTATGGCTTCACTGATAATCAAAGAAGAATGTGCACTCTTCTATCATGTATCAAGTCTACGATGACACCTCCCTTCTCATAACTTACTGTGCCCTTGTATTCTGGTGGTTGACTAGAGCAGATCTGGCCTATTTACTTAGCCTCTGGGCTAATTTGGGTGGCAGTCTGAGGTGTTTTAACGTAGACTAAGTATGGTCTTTGTAGTCAAATTAACATGATAAAAGTCAATGTGCTGGTTTAGCCACTTCTTTAAATCTTGGTTTCCTTTACTGCAAAATCTAGCTTTTACTACTCACCTCCAAGGAACATTTTGAGAATTAGATATGCTCATGTATATGAAGTACTTGGCATCATGCAAAGCACGTGGAAGAGGTTTGATAACATTCTCTTCCCTAATCTTCCTCTCATTGCCAATTTTTAATTGAATTTATTGAGGTGACATCAGGTAATAAAATTATATAGGTTTGGGGTATATAATTCTATAATATATCAACCCTAAATATAGAGTTGTGTCTTCACCACCATATGAAAAGATGCGCAAAAGCACTAATTATCAGAGAAATACAAAGTAAAACCACAATGAGATAGCACCTCACATCTGTTGGAATGGCTATCATCAATAAATCAACAAATAGCTAGTGTTGGCAAGAATGTGGAGAAAAGGGAACCCCTGTGCTCTGTTGATGGGAATGCAGATTGGTGCAGCCGCTGTGGAAAGCAGTATGGAGTTACCTCAAAAAATTAAAAGAACTGCCTTCTGATTCATCAATTCCACTTAAAAGGATATATCTGAAGAAACCCAAAACACTAATTCAAAAGAATATGTGCACCACTATGTTCATTGCAGCACTATTTACAATGACTAAGATTTGGAAGCAGTCCAAGTCTCCATCAGTAGATGAGTGGATTAAAAAGCTATGGTATATTTACACAATGGAATATTACTTGGCAACAAAGAAGAAGGAAATCTTATGCTTTGCAAAGCATGGATGGACCTGGAGAGCATTATGCTAAGTAAAATAAGTGCCATATGATTCTACTTATATATAGAATCTAATGAACAAACTGAACCAACAAAATAGAAACAGATTCTTTGCTGCTTTTGAAATCATGAATATCTAGTCATAAAAAGGAACTACAATATGGTACCATAGAAAGACCTATGAAATCATCTTCTATTATTAGCCCAGGTTGTTAATTTTAACACTCTGAGGCCTTAAACTAGTGATGATCCTTGAGAAAGTCACTTAAGGTAACTTCTCTGAAACTTAGACATTAAATATATTGAATTAGATGCTTCCTATTCATAGGTATACCTTTAAGAAACCTATAACCGAGATACCATCTTTCTGAATCTCTACCAAGAATGCTGCTCAAAAGACACTAAAATTTCCCCCAAGTCTTTTATCTCCAAGGTCAACTTCATAAGAAACATTTATTTTTTGCCCAGATTATCTGTTTATCTAAGTTACCCCTGTATACTCTTAGTGGTTTTTGAAGCATCTTATGATATATTTTACATCTTAAGAATATCTATCATATGGGGTTTTCTGAAATCTCAGTGTGCCATGAAAATTCAGCAACCTTTAATACTTATCAATCCAATTCATCTATGGGAGGAAGGGATTTCAAAGGCATGGAGACTTGATAAAAACTCTCAAGGACTGGGCAGGATGGGCAGCTTGAAAATAAGGGCAGCTTAAGGTCATGCTCAGGTACGTGACATTGCTGAAACAATGGCCCAGAAAAATGTCTCTCTGGATGGAGTTGGCCCTGACCCTTGTCATGCAGTTGGTAACATGGTAGCTGTGGATGTGTGATATGGCATTGCTGGACTGATAACCAACAAGTCCTTGGAGTGATGTAAGGTTCATTGCATCCCTCAATGAAAGAACTTCAGACAAATGCAAAAACCTTGATGCTAAGTCACACAGTTTGTCATGAACGCCAGCTCAACCCATTACCCATTTATTTGAAAGTGGCAAACATTTATTGAGGGTCCTGTGTGCTACATCTGTTATACAGGAACAGGAAAATAAATCAGATTGCTTCAAGAGACTACATTGTATATTTTTTAACCCTGGGCCTCCCCAGGGAAGTGTCTTTTTAAGAACATATGCTCCAATTTCCAACCCCTCCCACATGGGCCCACCCTGCTGGGTTGAATTGAGAAACTCCTTAGAGACCCAAAATCTAGTTTCCTTCTCTGCTTAATTTTGAACAGAGGTACAAGGTAAACCTTCTGAACTCTGCTAACATGCCACAGCTTCCCTCCCCCAAAGATCTTGCCAGTGCTGGGCCAGGTCTATTCAGGGCAACTCATTCATGGGGAGGACATTCATTTACCTGGCTAACCCAGGCATGTTCTAAGAGAGACAATAAGAATGAAGCTCAACCAAATCATTTATCTGCTGGAGCTTAAAAGAAATGAAGAAGGTGGTGGGGTAGGGGTGGGGGTATGGGAATTAGTGGAGGAGGAGGAAGCAGTACAAGAGATTTAAGGTCACATCCCAGTATCCTAACAAGAATAGAAGCAGAATCAGAGAGAGCTATCGCAAACTCTACAATCTCACTGATTTGATACTAAGGTTAAGCAAGACTGACAAAGTGGTTCATCAAATTGGAGCAAACCCCACATCTATTGGATCTTATTAATTCCCAGACTGGTTTATTGTCAATCTCAATCAGTTCGGCCCACCACATGGCACTTCTGTCTGTCCACACTTGCTTCTGCCTTCCATCTATTGGTGGCCTGACTCCATTCCCCAAAATAATTTTACTGTTCCTGTCATACCTGACTGGCTGTCTGCTGGAATTCCTGTAAGTGGTGAGCAAAACAGTAACTGGCGACTCTCATTTACCAAAAGTATTTTTATTTTTAATTTTTTGATAATATTCCATGCTACAGTTTCCTTTCTCTCCCTCCTAGCCTTTGTGGTATTTTTAGGCTATGCTGGCTCTTCAGAATAAGTGTCTACCTTGCTGGGCACTGCATATAGCTTTTCCCCTTACCTGGCAGTCACAGTGTACTATGGGCATGTGTCATGTGGAGAGCTGGGTGTTTTACTTTAGCCCTTTTACATGGTCTTCACTTCTGTGTGCTGCTAATCTGTTGAGAAATCAAAGACATACCAGCCTCAAAGGGGAGGCCCTGGCCCCACAGCTGCCTGCCAGGGTTATTATGAAGACCCATCCATCCTGTACCAGGAGCTCCCTGGGATGAACTGACAGCAGACAGGGGAAAGCCAGAGATCAGGGATTTCAGAAGGTAAAGCCAATTTGGGTGACAGGAGGGTAGGAAGGGGAGCTAGGGATCAGGGCTTGAAACATGAAAGCACCCTGGGGATGCTATAGTCATGACTGCTTTTGGGCAAGGGCAGACCAGAAAATTATTTGAGATGCTTGCAGGGAAGACAAAAGGTCTACCCAGCCCAGGGTCTCCTCTGTCAGGAGTATCTCAGGAGCTTCTATAGGAAAGACAAAGGGTTGGAGCAAACTTGTGCTCGCTCCACCTTTATATCACCCTCCCCATCAAGGTCCAGAGAAAAGTCTTTCAGCTGCCTGGCCCTCCCCCAAAAGTTATCGGAAAAAGAGTCAGTTATAGACTCTATTAGGGCAATAGTTTTTGAAGTGCCGTCCCTAAGTTTATAGCAGTAGCACTGCAAGAGAACTTGTCAGAAATACATATTCTCAGGCCACAGCCCAGACCTACTGAGTCAAAAGCTCTGAAAGTGGGCCCAGCACTCTTTTTTAACTAGATCTCCTGGGGATTCTAAAGCACATTAAAGTTTGACAACCATTCTATTAGGAAAAACAAGCCAACGATATTGACGAGGAGTCAATTGAAGAAGAATTTTTTTGTATGTGTGTGAGAACTGAATACAAACAGTAAGGTTCATAATCACCTCTCATATGATTTCTGAAATAAAATGAAAATAGATGCTATCAATATCTAAATAAGTAAAATGGACACAAACCAGAGAAAAAAACACAATGACTTTTTAAAATTAATGTTATAATGTTAACAAGACCCCATTTAATATTTCCTCCAGGGAAGGGGGTAGATTGTCAGTTGAAGAGCTGTCTGTAGTTGGTTGGTACCAGTGCATGTGTTTTGATTATTAAGAGAACATTCCCAAAGCACATGCATGCCTGAAATTGCTGAGTCCCCTTCCAAAAAATATGCTTGAAAAGTCACTTAAATGTGTTATAGTGATTACTGATGTTTCTAAAAGAAAAACCTTCAAGTACAACTTTTAAGAATCTTAGCTGTTCAATATAGTAGAGTAAGATAGAAAACATTCTCCATACTCTCAACTCATGGTCTTCCTTCTTATTTACTGAGAAAACTGAAGTCATCAAGAAGTAAAATCTCACATGAGCCTACTACCAACTAGCCCCATGTCCCTGAATCTACACTTGTTCCTTCACATGGCCTTGTGCAGCACCTGCCCACAAAGCTATAAAGCCAACTCCTGCCCTTGTGCCCTGGAATCCCATCAGTTCTCATCTCCTCAAAGATGTTCCTCCTCTATCATCAATTTCCCCTTCCCACTGGGTAGTTCCATTTGCATATAAACATTGTAAACTTGGCTCACCTTTAACAATGTTTCTTGACCCCATGGCCACCACCAGCTAACACTTCATTTTCCTGCTGTGTTATAGTGAAATTAAAATAAAAAAGTCTAAGCTTACCGTCTTCACCTTCTCTTCTCCTAGTCTTTCCAAAACACTTTCCAATCAGGCCCAGTTCCACCCACTTCTCTGAAGTTATTCTCATCCAGGTCACCCATGTTGTTAAACACAGTGACTTGTGCTCCTTCTTACCTGATTCAGCCTCTCAGCAGCCTTTGACATAGTTCTCACCTCATTCATTGGTCTCTCCTTCTCTGGCTGTTCTATGAATTCCCCTCACTTCTTCCTATCTTTGCAATGTCCTAAACATTGCAATGTCCCAGAGCACTCTTTGAGTCTTTTGTCTACTCTAACCATATGTACTGTTTTAGGTAAGCTCATCTAGTCCCACAGCTTTAAATATCATCCTAGAATCAACCACTGCTCCACACCTCCACACTCTGGTCCAAGCCCCTATCATCACTCACCTGGTCTATTACAATAGCTTCCACCCTTGGCCTATTAGTCTATTCTCTTTTAAATTGGTTATTTTAAAAGGCAACCTAGATTATGATGCTTCTCTACTCAAAAGCTCTTCAAGTTGTTCCATCTCACAAATAATAAAATACAAATCTATGCCTAGACCTGCAAAGCCCTCATGACCCTGCACTGGCTTTCTCTAGGACCTCTTCTCCAATCAATTTCCCTATCATTATTGGGCTCCTCCTGCTCTGGCCTCCCTGATGGTCCTTAAACCTGCCAAGCTGCTCCCACTTAGGGCTTTAGTAATTACTACTTTACCAGCCCATAATGTTCTTTCCCTATATCTACATATCTTCCTTCCTGACTTTATTCATTTCTCTGCTTAAATGTCACCTTAGCAGAGAGGTCTTCCCAAACCCCTCTCTCCATCTCACCCCAACATCTATCATTTCACCTGCATTATTTTTTTTCACAGCACTTATCACTACTTGGCATGTTATATATTTTTTTGCTAATTGTCTGCTTCATTCATATTGAATATAAGCTCCATGTTCCCCAGTATCCAGAACAGTGCCTGGCATATAGTAGGCTTCCAGGAATATTTTGTTGAATAAATTAATAAGTTAATAAAAGTGTATTCTCTGTCCTATGGTAAGAGAAGGTGAGTCTTCTTTATAGAAACTGGATACTTACAGGGCATTTACCAGTTCCCTGGACAATTCTATATATTTTCCCCTGGCCAAATGTAGAATTATTTCTCATGATTTATGATGATCCTCATTCTTCAATTCACACAAGAGTCTTTTATGGAGCTTTAGAAAAATACAAATGTCTAACTCTACCCCAAGGAGTTCCTGATGCTGCAGGTTAGCATTGGCATTGTGAATAGCAGGCCCCTGAGAGTGGAGTCAGATGGTTAGGAGCATGGACTCTGGATGTGTGCTTTTCATTTTGAATCTTGACCACAAGATTGTTCTACAGGTTACTTGGACAGGCTTAGTTTTCTAATCTGCAGAGTAGTGACAATAATCATACATAAGTAAAAAGAATATACATATACATATATATATTCCTTAGAACAATGTCCAATATGTAATAAGTACTAACTATTATTACCTGTATTGTATATTGTACATACTTTGCATGATTTCTGGTGTATAGCCAGGCTTGAGAATTGTTGATATAGACTATAGATTCCACTAAATGAGAGAGAAAAAAAGATCTCCATGAGGAGCAGGGCAATTAAGATGTTGGGGAGAAACAAGAAGGCACCTACCTGGCTGGTTTCTGAAGGGTGAACAGGATTGAGCAGATCACAGGAGAGCCACCATGCTCATGCACTCAGAAATTCTGAGCCTGGTATAGAGGAATTAGCCCTTCTGATTATATTTTACTTGGTTATTTTTACCAAGCTAACCAAATCAAAGGCAGATGAATTGTCTTCTCTAACCAAGCTGGTGATAAAAAGATCCATGTGCTGTATGCAGAGCTGCTAGGAACTAGAGATATCACAGGGGTGCTAACCAGACCCAGCTGTAATGGGGGTATAGTAGGTGACTATAACCCATCCTCCAAAATGTCATGGGCTTCCTTGCTCCTTACAAAAACCTTCCCAAACTGCTCTCTGATATCAGAAATCCTTTTAGCAGGGGCCACACTTTTCATTTCACAGCAAAAGATGCTCAAATTGTAAACACTTCTAGAAGCACAGATATAAATTGACAACAAAACATTTGATTGAAAAGCTCAGTCATTCTGTAAAGGAGATTTTGATAGAAGGGTACTACCATGCTCTCTACCCCACCCCACCCCATCAAACTCTCCTATTGAATTCATGATAGCTGGGAGACTTAATTTACCTGAAAAAGTGCAACATAAAAAGTATCATCTTCCCATCATGATGGTGGCATAGGCAAACACAGCCTTCCTCCTTGCACAACCACATCGAAATTACAACTAAAATCGAGAAAAACCATCACTCAGAACTGTTAGAAACTGAGTTGAATGGAACTCTGACAACTACAGAATTAAAGAAACCAAATCAATCCAGACTGGTAGGAGGGGTGGAAATGCAGAAAAGGCTGGTCCCACATCCACATGTGATGGATAAAAATTCAGGAGGGATATCTCAGGAGTGAGGAGTCCCAACCCCACACCAGGCCCCCCCATCTCAGAGTTCCAGTGCCAGGAAGAGAAGCCCCATAACTTCTGGCTGCAAAAAACAGTGGGGATTGATTCAGTGGAATAAACTTCTGGAGCCCCAAGCAGTTCCCCTTAAAGAGCCCACACAAGGACTTACTCAGACTTACTCCCTCTGAGCGCCAGCACCGAGGTAGAAGCTTGAAATGCACCAGTGGCATACAGGGAGGAACTGAATTGTCTGGCATCAAGGTGCAGGCTGGAGAACAGCTTTCTTTCAGACATAAAGGTAGGCAGAGACCATTGTCCCTTTTGTGATTCCTCCCCACACAGATCTACAGAGCCAGCAGGTGGGTTCCATATCTGAAACTCCAACAACCTGGCAAACACTTTTGCCCCACCCTAGTGATCTGAGATTCCATCCCACCCAACTTACAGGCCCACCCAAACTGTTAACTGTGACTTTTCCATATGAATGACTGGTTTTCACTCATGCTTCCCAACTTCCTAAATTCTGTCAAACAAGCAACAGCCAGCCTCAGTAAGCTCCCAAACCCTGTACCTCTAGCTAAGTGGCCTTACAGGACAAGTAGTACATTAGGCCACACTACCAAGACACAGAGTCATAGCAGCTCTACCTAATGCATAGAAACAAACACAGGGAGGCTGCCAATTGAGGAGACAAAGAAACATGGCTCAAATGAAAGGATAGATCAAAATTCCAGACCAGAGGGTAGAGGGGAGAAAATATCAGGGGAAAAGGGTGAAGGGTTTGCAGGAACAATTATAAAAGACACGTGGACAATAATGGGTGAGGGGGTGGAAATGCGAGGGAGGTGGAGAGGGCTGGTGAGATGGGCTGGGGTGGAGGGAAAAGGCAGAAAACTGTGCCTGAACAACAATTTAAAAAAAACAAATGAAAATAAAAAATAAAATAAAATAAAAATGGGTGAACTCAAAACAAAACAAAAAATTCCAGAAAAAGAACTAAACAAAATGGAGATAAGCAATCTACCAGATGCAGAGCTCAAAACACTGGATATAAGGATGCTCAAGAAACTTAGTGAGGACCTCAACAGTGTAAAAAAAGATCCAATCAGAAATGAAAGATACACTAATTGAAATAAAGAACAATTTACAGGGAAACAAGAGTAGAGTGGATGAAGCTGAGAATTAAATCAATGATCTGGAACATAATGAAGCAGAAAACAACCACACAGAACAAGAAGAAGAAAAAAAGAATCCAAAAAAATGGGGATAATGCAAGCAGCCACTGAGACAACTTCAAGTATTCCAACATTTGCATCATAGGGGTACCTGAAGGAGAAGAGAAAGAGCAAGAAATTAGAAATCTATCTGAATAAAATAATGAAAAATAACTTCCTTAGTTTGGTGAAGGAAAGAGACATGCAATTCCAAGAAGCACAGAGAGTCCCAACAAGATGAATGCAAAAAGGCCCTCTCCAAGACACGTCATAATTAAAATACCAAAGGTTAAAATAAAGAGAAAATGCTAAAATCTTAAAAGCAGCAAGAGAAAAGCAGTTAGTTAACTACAGGGGAGTTCCCATGATACTGTCAGCTGATTTCTCAAAAGAAACTGTGCAGGCTAGAAGGAATTGGCAAGAAATATTCAGAGTCATGAAAAGCAGGAACCTACAGTCAAGATCACTCTACTCAGCAAAGATATCATCTAGAATTGAAGGGCAGACAAAGAGCTTCCCAGACAAGGAAAAACTAAAGGAGTTCATCATCACCAAACTGTTATTATATGAAATGTTAAAGGGATTTATTTAAGAAAAAGAAGATCAAAATTATAAACAATAAAATGGCAATAAATGCATATCTATCAACAATTGAGTCTAAAAGTCAAACTAAGCAAACAGGAAGAACAGAGACTGAATCATGGATATGGAGAGCATTTTTGATGGTTGCCAGATGGGAGGGGGATGTGAGGGAATGGGTGAAAGGGTGAGGGGATTAAGAAGTACAAACAGGCTGTTACAAAACAACCATGGGGATGTGTAGGAAATGGAGTAGCCAAATAACTTATACGCATGATCCATGAACATGAACAGTGGTGTGAGGATTGCCTGAGGGAGTGGGGGGTGCTGAATGGAGGTGGGCAAAGGGGAAAAATTGGGACAATGGTAATAGCATAATCAATAAAATATGACTTTAAAAAGCATCATAATTATTTACATTTTTGTAAGTCAATTCTTTCTTGGGGCATGGTTTCATTTAGCTCAAGCAAAATATAGCCAGAGACATTGGAATCAACAACAAACTAACAGTAACCAGAGGGGAGGGGAGAGGGAAATATCCAAGGAAAGAAGGGAAAGGGACATAAATCAACATTAATGAGGGGCTCATGGATGGAGCCAAGGGCAGGGTGGGATTGAGGGTTGGGGATGGGCATGGGTAAGGTGGAGGAAAGTGGTGGTAGGAAAATGGAGACAACTAGATTCGAATATCAATAAAAAAATGAAAAAAAAATTCCAGGGCTGGCCCAGTTTTTCATTCTACCTGTGAATCAAACCAAGGTTTTATCTGCTGATGGCCAGTGTGAGTTGTGTATATGATTCCCTGGTCCTGTCAACAGTTATTTATTGTGTCTCTGCCATGAACCAGGATGTAACAAGGATTAAATCTTGACAGAAGATCAGGAAATGACCAATTTCTGTGTGTATCTCCCTAGAAAGTTACCCTTTGCTTTAATCAAACTATTTTCCAAGCTTATTCTTTTGAAGATTGCTCCCAGACTCAGATTTAGGGTCATGTAGGAAAATATGTTATATTTTACATAAAGCTGATGAAAATATTACTATCCTTCTTACCCCTCTAACCTTTTTCCCTCCTCATACATATCTCTGTCCTCTGGCTCCTTCTCTGTACATCTGCAGTGTCTAGAAGGCCCTCAGGAATCTGGTCTCTCTCTCCAGGGCTGGGGCAGCTCCCTGCCCATTGGCCTAACTGTTAGTATCTGAGTTCTTCCCTTGTCTCTTCATGGGTCTCTCTGTGCTCTCTGACCTGGTGAATTTACTGTGTAAGTAGAGTTGTGACCACTATTCAAAAAGGGTTAATCTAAAGGAGTGGAGCTCCCAGCCCTTACTGGTAACTTTCTTCGGAGACAGTAACAGATTTTTCCAGAACAACCTTTCTTTTGTGAGGCAAATGTCTCCATTCTACCTAGCCAGTTAACTTTCCCAAGCCCTCTTTTTGTATCCGTTTCTCCCCATTTTGCCCTGATTGGTCTTTCCTCAAGACTAAAGAAGGGGTTAAGGGGACAGCCAAGCCCCAGGCCACAGCTGATCCTACTTGAGCAGCTCAAATATCCCTGACATTTTTGGGGACCTGGAAGTAGAGCAGCTATCTTGGGCTGCCCTCCACAAAGTTCTTCTTGTGGTGTTGATGGTGACTACCTTGCATTGTGCACTTACAACAGGAAGATCAGAGGGCCAGGTCCTTCACACAAATGACCCCATTTAATTTTCTCAGCCTCCCCACAAAATAGATGTTACAATCCTCATTTTACAAAGGGAAAGGTGGGAACTTGCCCAAGCTCATACAGTGAGTTGATGGTTTTGGCTGCTACATTATCCTGTATTTTGAGAGGTGCTGAAAGGCCCATGGTTCAAAATTATCACTGAATTGCCCTCTCCCCAAAGTGTGCACACAGCTGTGCATACACATGTACTCATACGTACACATACACACAGAACACTCCTATTCCACTACAATTAATAAGAGGAATTGTCATGGATCATTTATATATGTTCCTTGACTAGTCCCTTCCTTTTCTTCCCACCGTTATCCCCTTCCACCCTCCTGTCTGGCCATGGACAGTAGTGTGGGGATTGACTGTGGGAGGGGGAGGTGGGCTGGGCAGAGGAGGGCAAAGGGGGAAAATTTTTGACATCTGTAATAGAACAACAATAATAAAAGAATTGTAGAGGGATGCAGGGAAATAATTGCTTCTTTAATAATATCCTGGGACTTCCGGCCAAGATGGAGGCATAGGTAGACGCATTGTGCCTCCTAAAACAACCAAGATAGAGACAACAACAATATAGAAACAAAATAACAACCAGAACTGACAGTAAATTGAAGTGTATGGAAGTCGGTTACCCAAGGATTTAAAAATAGACATGTTCATCCAGACTGGTAGGAGGGGCAGAGTCAGGCCTGGCGAGGGACACAGAGCAGGGACCTGAGCAACCAGGGTGGTGCGCAAGTCCACAGCAGGCAGACCCTGGGCACACAGGCAGTGGTGGCTGGTGGGTCCAGGCCAGGGGGTGGCGACCGGCAGACGGCCATTGTGAAGCAAGGCACTGTGTGCAACTCAGGGTCCCAGCACCAGAAAATAGAGCTTTGGGTCACTGACTGAAAAGGAAGGTCCCGCGGGATGCACAGGCCCACCCACACTGGAATTGGTGCCAGAGGGGCCCAGTTGGCTTGTGGAAAGCGGCGGAAGGGTCTGGGGTCCTACAGAGAGCAGAGCAAGCGCCATTGTTCCTTCTCGGACCCCGCCCCCATAT
>CM052552.1:49152201-49179825 GCA_028533065.1 Trachops cirrhosus
AACACATGGACATGAACTAACGGGGGGGAATGTAGGTGGGAGAGGGTGTTCAGGGTGGAGGGGAATGAAGTGGGGATAATAGGACAACTGTAATAGCATAATCAATAAAATATATTTTAAAAAACAACAAAACAAAGAAACAAGTAAAATATAGCAAAAGACACTGAAATAGAGGACAGGTAGTCAATGACCAGAGGGGAGAGGGGAGGGAATTTCAGGAGAGAAGGGAAGGGTTTACAGGAACAAATATAGAGGACACATGGACAAAACAAGGGGTGTTGCAAAGGGGAGGGAGGAGTGGAGAAATGGGTGGGCGGGCTGGAATGGGAATAAAGGATAGAAACTGTACTGAATAAATTAAAATAAAAAAATTAAAAATTAAAAAAATGATAATACCCTAATGTTCTAACATTTTGATGTTAATCTTTTTTAAATATTGTTATTTTATTAAACATATTTTAGTTTTAGTAAAATGTCAGGAAGAATATACCTGAATTTTATATAAGTAATGGAAATGTATAAGTCAACCTGAAAATGTCTGTGTGTACATTATCTTGAACAATTTAAAAATTAATCAATCAAATGCATAGATCTGTATTTGCTGATAGGTATTTGCTCATCCAGGTTGGGCAAATGCCACAGAATCTAGAGCCACAGTCCTGGGACAAATTCCTATCTACCACTCACAGACATTGGGTAATTTAATCTTTCTGAGCTTATGTTTTCATTTGTAACATGGGGGTTTATTAAAAACACAAACATTTTTGATTGTCTACTACATGTAGGCACAGGGTTATGGAAATTAATAAAACATCGGCTTGGTTCACCAGATGCTTATATTCTTTGGCAGATTGTGATAACAGTACAATCACAGGATTGTTGAGAAATTGATGAGAAGAATGAAAGTGTTTGCTAAAGTATAGATCTTATGCAATTATTATTATTATTAAATATAGTTAATGAGTACAATGATCCATAGTTTGCTAATGAGAAGACTCATAAAAATAAAGGTATTTAATAGATATTAAGAAAGAAAAGAGGAATTGGTAGCATGTTAACAAAGAATTCATTAGATTCTATAAGTTGGGTTATATAACCTGGAAGATATGCAGTAAAATAGACTATGACAGTGATAATAAAAACTTTTGTGCTTATCCTCAGAAGAAGTTCCTGTATAGAAGAAGCACTGAAACAGAAGTCCTAAGTCTTGGGCTGTGGTTCTTGCATGGCCACTCACAAATCCTGTGACTTTGGCAATATTCCTTTATCTCTCCAAGCCTCAGCTTCTTCATGTGTAAAATGGGAGCTATGATACCTGCCTTGCCTGCCTCGTGCAGAGAAGCAAATCAGATAATGCAGGGGTACTTTGTCAATATACCTATCAAGAGAGAAGACAATAATTGCCTTTGTGTATTTTAGCAATTATGGCTCACAGAATAAATTTCATAGTCATCAACTCAAGTATATAAAATTGTAGCTTTTCAAAAATTTCCTATAAACGACTTAAATTTTATTTAATACTCCCATCTGTCTGATAGATAAAACATAGTCTGATTACTAATAAGCTATCAGACACTTCAGCAATTTTCTTAGTCATCTAAACTGGACCTCAAACTCAGAATTTCCTGTGCGTCCCCTTTCCTCCTGGACAGAAGCTCAGCTATTGTCCTCCTCAAATGCTGTCTCAGCAGCAGCAGGAGGAAAGGCCTTCCTATCAGTCTCTAAGTCTTTGCAAACATGCCTATGTCCTCATTCTTTTCCTGGCTGGTTGGTCCGTTCTCTGCTGAGATGTCCCCCTATTTGGCATTATATCTCCCTTCCCCTCCCCTCCCTTCTCTGTCCTTCCTTCCTTCTTTCCTTCCTCCCATTCTTCTCTCTCCCCTCCTTTTATCCTAACCCTTAAATATGGGCTTATTTCAAGATTCAGTACTTGGCCTTGAACCACTTT
The DNA here is from genome assembly GCA_028533065.1 of Trachops cirrhosus. Classification (NCBI taxonomy): domain Eukaryota; kingdom Metazoa; phylum Chordata; class Mammalia; order Chiroptera; family Phyllostomidae; genus Trachops; species Trachops cirrhosus. The sequence goes on from CM052552.1 coordinate 49,154,150, forward strand.
TTTTTTTACATTGTTTCCCTCGGGCAACTTATCCACCTTCCTGATACCTCAGCCTTACATCTAAGGTGAAGATCCCCAAATCAAAGCTCTTGTCCCAATTTTTAAATCCTAATTGTCATAAAATCACAGTGTTCGTTTTTGGAAGAAACTGTTTTCGTGTAAGACTTTGCATGTTCAAGTATCTGTTAGACATCCCTTCTCCCTGGCTGTTTCTCAACAACCCCAAGTTCACTATGGGTAAAACCAAACTTATTATCTGTTTCCCAGAGAGCCAGCTCCCCTCTACTCTCCCTTATGGCTCTCAAAGGAAATGTTATTACTTCTAATGCTCAGGTTCAAACCGTGGATCCTGAGTTTTCCTTTTTTTTTTTTAAGATTTTATTTATTTATTTTTAGAGAGAGGAGAAAGGAGGGGGAAGGGGAGGGAGAGAAACATCAATGTGTGGTTGCCTCTGTCATGCCCACAACTGGGGACCTGGCCTGCAACCCAGGCATGTGCTCTGACTGGGAATAAAATCAGTGACCCTTTGGTTCACAGGCTGATGCTCAATCCACTGAGCTACACAGCCAGGGCTGAATTGTTCTTTATTTCTCTCTCCTCACATCTGGTTGGGCCTTATGATGGTCAATTCTCACAATTTAAGGTCTCTGAATCTGTTTTTCCTTTCCACTCACACTGGCAGTGCCGGAGTTTAGATGATTATTGCTTCATGTCTCAATTCTAAAATTGTATTCTGATTTGCTTCGGATTAAAATACATCCTATCCAACAAGTCTTTTTGCTACTTCTCTGTGACCTCCCAATCAATAATGATTGAGACATAAGGGTTTTTTAATGGGTCATTAAATCAGTCATCTAATCAGTCATTTATTCTTTGTTCATTCACTCATTCATTAATTCTGTCTATATGGAACACACAGTATGTACCAAAATTTTCTGTATATCATTTCATCTCATCTTCATCACAAGTATCTGTTGAACATTTTATTGTATTCATTTGACAAATGAGGCTATTGAGACCTAGAGAGGTTAACTCCCTGTCCCAAGTTGACACAGCTGGATAGAAGGGCCGTAATCTAAACCCAGTCTAGCACCAGTGCTCACATTCCTTCCAAAATACCTTTTTCCCCTACCCAACCTTCTTTGCACCAGGCATTGGCTGTGCCATAAGAATATAAAAATGAATAGAATGAAATGAAATAATGTATGTTAAAGTACCTGGCATCAGGCCTGACCCAAAGTGAAGAATCAAAACTGTTAGTTAAAAGAATAATCATTGAAAAATAATACTGAGCACTCAACTTAAGGAAGTGACTGTGATAAAACAAGTTCATCTAAAATGGCAAAAGGATATCAGAAAGGAGGATCTAACTTCTGGAGGCAACCAGGTTGCTCATGGTCCAATGTGGGGAGGACCGGTCAACTGACAATACTGGGTGACCCATTAAACAGTGAGCAACTTGGAGCCAAAGGTTTGGCCTCCATCAGATTACCTTCCCTTTAACAAATAACTACTGAGTAAATCTAGCCCAATCTATCATTTTACAAATAAATTGAAACCAAGAAAAGAGAAAAAAATAAAGAAGATAAGTTGTTAACCATGGACAGTTCTGGATTTTAAAACTATAGGCTAAATTTTCTTTTTTCTCTTTTTTCTTTACTTAATGTTCTACAGTGAGGAAGTAGGAATTTGTCCACAGAAAGGACAGCATTATTTAAAGTAACAGAAGCAGAGGCAAGATTCCACTGTCAGGGGTACAGAATCTCCTCCTCCATTTGTCTCTCACAGAAGGTCCACATTTTTGTTGCATAATTTGTCCTTGACTGAGTGTAGCTGTAACTCCTTGTCAGGGGAAGTTTATCCCACAGATAAACACACCACCATTACTGAAGACCTGAAATTTGACTATGATGTATAGCAAAAATCAGACGTCATATTTGAGCCAAACTAGAAAAGTAAGAAAACTAGCCTGATAAGTCCTAAGCATTTAGTGTAATTCTTTTTTTGCTAAGAAGGCTTATTATGGCTTTTATTATTACTCATTTGATCATTGTGGGGTCCACCTTTTATGCTTCTACCCTCTTCAATGGTTTTGAACTGCTACTAGCTCCTGGTACCTTAGGGAAAAATCCTTTCCTCAGACAGATATCAAAGCTGTCTAGCTTACCATTCTCCCTCTCCTACCTGCAAACAGCTTTCTTTGCTCTCTCAGTAGACAATTTCCACTGTTAATGTGATACTTGAAGCTACTCAGGTAGTCCTTGCCCAAGCATCTCATTGGCGATTTTCAGCTCACCTCAAAAGCCAGCACAAAACTACACTCCTTATTCTCTTTTTGTCTTTGTTTCCAACTTCATGTGACCTAGTTTCTTCCACACTTCACCTCCAAAAGAGGTGTGAGGGAGTTTGGGATAAGCTCAGCAAGTGAACACAGAAAGGGACAGAATAACAACAGTAACCAAAAAGTTGCAAGTTCTGTGTTTTTTCTTAATTTCTTGTGAGCTGACCTGACTGGCCAGTTTCCAAGCAGAAAAAGCCACACATATTATTTATATTTAAACTGATTAAAGCAAGAAGACATTTTATTCCAACTTCTGAAGGTCTCCCCACCCCCAAGTAGTAGCCGGGCTTTGATTTTCTTTCTGGATTCTTTATTTCTCCACCTCATTTGTTTCTGCAGCCTGAGCAGAGGCACAGTCATGGCTGTTCTCATTTAAGGGCTTTGCAGTTTTCCTCTCCTCCAGAAGGGTCAGGAAATGGTGTTTTCCCCTGTATTTCCATCTGCTTGTTCCATGGGGCTTGTGGCGAAATTTTCTTTCCCAACCTACTTCTCTTGCCTGGTCTATCCATAGGTTGAAACTCGCCTTTCAGGCTGGGAAAGACTAGAGCCAAGGAAATTAACATGAAGAAACAGATGCCTTAACTGTGGGGGTGTTTATAAATAAAGTTCAGAGGACAAATAGCTTGCTGGAGGCAAGGGAGATCATTTTTTAATTTAAGTGGCTATGGCCACATTAGTTTCCTTAGAAGCAAGCCTGGCCAGCATGGTCAGTGATGGAGACTAGAAAGTGTAAAGGACACTAGGCTCACATACATCCTCAATAAACAAGCAGAGGAAATGTATTTTAGACATTTGAAAGTTTTCTCCATATCTAACCACATGCAGTCTCCTCTAGGTTACACACTGGCACATCAGATATAGGATCATGAGGCATGCAGATATATATAAACATTGCCTCCAGAATCCACAGGTGAAGGAAGGCAGAAACTTCCACAGCTATCATATAGAGACCCCATTTACTAACTTTTGTAAAAAATGAGAGGAATAGAAAGATTTCTATAGTCAATGTGATCTTAGAGTGGAGCTTAGAGGAGGACTCTATGGGAGAATTAGGGGACAGAATTCAGAGGTATGTGAACTGAGATGAGAAAAAGTTATCATTATTATACTCACAAACCTCTAACTAAAATTAAGCATTTTCTTTGTTTATGAATGCAGGAAACAGACCACTGTTTTATTAGTAGTAGCTGTGTCTTTGTCACCAATAAACATCACAGATACAAGGACTTCCCAGAAAAAGTCCAGCCATTGTTGCTATCATAAGAACAGTTGTGTGACATTGATGTAACCTGGCAGCCAAGAAGAGTGGACTGGAATGCGCATGCATGAACAATGACAACTTCACTGCACTAGTCACTGGGGGCAGTAGACTCTATTGAGCGAGCATGTGTACTGTGTGGCCATCACATTCAAAATGACTGAGCGAGTAGAGTGACAAATCTGCATCAAATTTTGCATGAAGCTTAAATATTCCTTTGTGAAAACTATTCAGATGATTCAGAAGGCCGCAGCTATGGGCAACTGGTGATTGGCCGCTTCATCACAACTCACCTACTCATACATCACATCTTGTGCAGAGTTTTTTGGCAAAACATCAAATCATGCAGGTGATTCAGCGCCCCCTACAGCCCAGATTTGGCACCCTGTGACTTCTTTTTTTTTTTTTTTTAGTTTTTCACTACAGTTTCTATCCTTTATTCCCATTCCAGCCTGCCCCCCCATTCCTCCCCTCCTCCCTCCCCTTTCCAACTTTCCAACCCCCCTACTTTTGTCCATGTGTCCTCTATATTTGTTCCTGTAAACCCTTCCCTTCTTCCCTGAAATTCCCTCCCCTCTCCCTTCTGGTCACCGACTACCTGTCCTCTATTTCAGTGTGACTTCTGGCTTTTCACAAAACTAAAATCACCTTTGAAAGGGAAGAGATTTCAGACTCTTGATGAGATTCAGGAAAATATGACCAGGCAGCTGGTGATGATTGGGAGAACTGTGTGAGGCCCCAAGGTGCCTACTTTGAAGGGAACTGAAGCAACATTGTCCTATGTACAATGTTTCTCATACCTTGCATCTTCTTTAAGAGATGTCTCTATTCTTTCATAGTACATGGCTGGATACCTTCTGAACAGACCTCATATGTTTGTATCATTATGGTTGTTCAGAATATTTCAATGTATCACTTATGCTCATCTCTGCTTCAAAATTATGGTAGTTATTAGACCTATATCACTAGATCTTGCTGCTGAATATATCAACAAAACACAGAAATTACTATATCACAGATGTGTTTACTAATATTTCGAGAATTATATTCCAATATATAATTGACTCCCTTTTAATCCTATGTATTGTTGATGCAATATTAAAACACTCTTTTGAGAAGGAATTCATTGACTTCACAAGAATGCCAACGGGGCCCATGGCATGAAAAAAAATTATGCAGCAGCCTTGTCTTTGAGCATCTTATGTCGAGTCTATAATGAATGACTATGGACAGCTTATTTTATAAAATCACTACAACTCCAGTAGCAAATTTATCATCAATACTATTTTATGAACGAGGAGACTGAGACTTACAGAAGAATCTGTCTGAATCCAAAGGCTGCTACTATAGCACATAAACACACAAATATACATATCTTTTTATGACTCCCAAACATCCAGTGAAAAATTCAATTAGCACAGACACTACTGGCCATCAAACTAAATTAACTAGTAATCTGTCTCTATGATGCCACAAGAACTGGTTGAAATGATGAAAAATTCAATCTAACAGATGTTTTGTCTAATTGCACTCATAATTTGATGGCCCTCTCTCCCCTTCCAAAGTGACTGAGTAGGCCAAGAGCTTCCTGGTGTGGGGCACATTATAAATGAATCCATCATTTGGTTGTATGAGGACATAGATGCCCTCCTCACCCTGCTGGGGCTCTGACATCCAGGTCTAAGTCTTTACACTCCCTCCCCATTCCACCATGGACACCTACCATATTCTGCCCCACTTAGTGGCTTTAGGACTAAATTATTAATGCCTAGAAGGGGAAGGGAGGAGAGAAGAGGGAAGGGAAAGGCACGGTACAGCAAGGTACAGCAGAGCAGGGCTATAGTCGAATTTAGCCCTGGGTACTGGAAAGAAAGACAGAGGGATACTTACAGAATTAAAATTCAGTATTTGAGGACCAGTAACCAGTAAGTAATTCCTCAAATAACAGATTAATTCATGGCAACATCAGTGAGTGCCACAAAGGATGAATTCAGGGTATTATATAACAGAGGGTCCTCACCTAGTCTGGGGCATAAGAAAAGATTTCTCTGAGAAAATGGTGTTTGCGAGCTCATCTTTTATAGTATTTATGGTTTTAATATCCTGCTGGCATGTAACCATCCTTTCATTGTAATGTGAAATACAGTTCAGGCCTCACCTCTATGGTTTGCTCTGGAGTAGAAGGGTGGTTTCCCCACAGTTTCTAGTTAAGATTCTGGTGCTGGGAAGCAGTGGCAAAGGTGTCTATCATATGTGGTTTGTGCACAGCTCCAAATAGCTTGAGATGCCCCAGGCCTATGTCTCCACAACTATGCTGAGTGAGGTTGAGAAGTGCAGCCTGCCCCACATGGCCCAGCTTAGCCCCACTGCTGAGGCTTGCTGCGGAGATGGGGTAACACCAGCCACATGCCTCATGCGGCATTCAGAAGGCCTCCTGCAATTCCAATCAATCAAACTTTACAGTCCATTGTCCCATTTGCACATGCTATACAGCATAAATCCAGTGTCTTTTCAACTAGAAGCATAACAGTCACAGTTACGATGAAGAATAGTCTGCTATAAGGCAGATGGGAGCTGTGACTGACCCAGGAAGGGAAACCTCCTTTTCCCAGGAGACAGAGGTTCACTCATTAAAGTTTTAAAATTCCTACTTGAGAGCAAAATTACAGGGCATTCAGGAAATACTCCTTCTGATAAATTATTCCATGATATTTTTAATTCCTTTTTTCTCCTTCCTGCCATCTTTTGACATCACTGATAAACGGTCCTGAGTAAAATGGGAAAGGCAAGAAGAAGAACAAAGACATTATTGTTTACCAAAATAAAAAATAATACATTGAGTTTTATATGGTATTTCTAACAAATAAGAGTAAGAACTCTTTATGCTCAGAATGAAATATTTTACTCATCTTAAGATTTCTTCCTAACGCATCTATTCCATTGGTCATACATACCTCATGACTTTGGGAAAAAATAATTTACTACCCACATGAGAAATATCCTTATTCTGAGAACTTCTGATTCTTACATCTTTATTGTGTTGCTAACTACATTCCAGGGGTTATCTTTATTCTCTAGAAGCCTTATATAATGATCAATAATAGAACAGATTTTCTTTGAATATGGCATACCTAACTCATGTTAATAATAACAAGAACATTACACCCACAATTCCCTTTGTAAAACTTAGAAATTTACCTGCGACTGTTTTTTAGCACACAGACACAAAAATAGGATTCTTTATTTAAGTTAATAGATTTTGATTTACTATCTACTAAAGTGAAAAAATAAAATTGCTATCAATCATCTATCTTTTCTATATCCCTCAAAATCATACGACTTGAATATCTTTTTAAAATTATTTTGTTGTTGTTCAAGTACAGTTGAACATCTTTTAAGAGCAAAACAGAACTGTACCTCTTTTAAAGAAATCAAATTTATTTAACGTATCATTGGGTTTTGCATTTGCCACTTACAAGAAAGCATTTTATTGTACTTAATCTAATTCAATAATTAGCCTGATATTTTTAATCCTTACCTGAGGACATTTTTTTTCATTGCTTTTAGAGAGATAGGGAGGGAGAGAGAGAAACATCAATGAGAGAGAGAAGCACTGATTGGCTACGTGCCTGGACCAGAAATAGAACCCACAAGTTTCCTGTTAGGGGACAATGATCCAAATGAGCCACAACGATCAAAACTTACTCTGGTTCTTAGTGGCAAATTCTCTCATATACTGATTTGAATTCTATCACTATAGAAATTTATTTAAGTCCGCATTTTCCCATGTTTTTAGTTTGTTTTTTTTCTTCTAAGCTTGTTTTGCTTAGATTTTAAGTTGAGATATGGAAATGAACTCTTCTAATTTGTATAGCATATTATTTCTTAAACTAATTCTGCAGAACACTGGTATTCCATGAGTTGTTGACATGTCAATAAAAAGGGTTTCCAAAGTCGAATAAGATCAGAACTACAAACTGTATGTCCCAGGAAAGTTGCAAAGCCCTTTGGCATGATAAATTCTTAAAGGATTCTATAATGAAGAAACATGAATCGTATTGATTTGGCAGTTCCAAACCTTTTTAAAACATAGATCTCCCCTCCTCTTTACTGCACCCATACTTAGAGATCACAGAACACTTCTAGTCCTCAGAACATGCATTGGGAAACTCTTACAGCACATGATGGTTGTGTCTACATGCACATAGGTTTGCAGAATATAGCTTCATTCATTCAAACTAATTTGTGGTCATGAGTTGCTAACCCATTATTTTGAAAGGAACTGTGTATTTGATTTAGCTCGTGAATTGTTTGGTTGTTTCTTTAAAAATCAGTTTCTGCAGAAAGATACATTGTTATTCCTAAACAAAGTTGAAAATTCAGACAGATAATTTCTCTGGGACAACCCCATTAAAAAAAAAAAAAAAAAAAGCTTTCCTCTTGTTTCAGTTCTGCTGTCTCACAGTTAGCAATCTCAAGACAGAATCTCAAGGTTGGGAAGTGAGAAACCCAGACTGTTCTAGCTCGAAGAACTTTAGAAAATTCAGTCCAACCCCTTCAATTTACAGATGAAGGAACTAAGGTTCAAGATCCCATAACTATTAGCTTGTTGGCCCAAGAAATCACACTTCTTCTTTGTATCTCTCAGACCCAGCATCATGTTTCTTCTTTTTGATTACAAATAAGCCAATTTTACCTGTGCTGCTCTCAGTACTGTTGGAGGATGGATGCTCTGAAAGAACACAGGTTTTTGGTGCACTTATTGTATACAGGGTCGAGCACAAATAATGCCCCCTTTTTATTACCAAATCTTTTATTAGAAAATCATAAGCATGTAATTCTGCAACATAACATCACACTCAAGTACACTATGTGACATTTTAGGGGAAATGTTCAAATTAAAAGTATGAATTATTACACCCACATTATTACCCTACCAACCACACTTAAGCAGGCATCACTTCTGCCAGACCCTATAGGTTTCCAGAAGCACTTCTGGTATGGAAAACTTAACTTCACAGTGTAAGGCCTTAGAATCTCACACATGGACTTATGGACTTATTTATTCACTAGGGTGTTGTAATTAATTCTCATTAAGGAAAACATTAAGTAATGTTTTCAAATTAGCCCACAAATGGTTTTCAACCCATGGTGAATGCATATTTGTTCTTCGTGGGGACATTAATATTATTAAACAACTGATAAAAGACAGCATTCGTTGCCTGCATCTTGTGGCAGCTGCAGAATTGCTTTCTAAGGCCAGGACAAAGATGCACTGTTTTTTTCTTGGATTATGCATTTGTTTTGGATGGTTGTAGCGTTTGGAGGAGGAGCAGCTAATGGTAATTGTGAGGAGGCTCTAAAGCCTTGGGTATCTGCCACTCTCTTTCTCTCTCTCCCCTTTCTTCCTACTGTTGACCTAACCACACTTCCCTCAGCGGGTGATGTTCTCCAAAGTCAAATGCTACACCTGTGGCTAATTCTCAGGCAACACAAGGAACACACTGCCATATTAGAAGCAATTGGCTGTTTGCAGGAAGCACGATGATCTGTAGTCACATCTCATTAGGGGTGTCTGGGCCCTGTGGTGCACAAGTGAAGGAAACACTGCCAATGTAATTTGTTTTATATGCCTAATTCTCTTCTTTATAATTAACATCTGAAACGTGAAAACAAAACGAGAGCACTTTGCAGGCATCTGGAATCCCTAGAGCACTTTCAGGGAGCCTGAGCTTTTAGAGCAGTACTCACTCTTACCTTGTCCTTTCCCATAATAAACAACAGTGAGTGGGGAGAGCATTCATATATCACCCAGGAGGTCTGATCCCTGGGGTACAGTATGTGTAGGGAGGGTGGGAAAAACAGAGTAGCAGAGAGTCAGCATTATTTACCACCCCATACATGGGTTTAACTGTTGTCATCTCTGGAATAAAATGGCTCTGCAAAGATGACTCATCAGTGGGACAGAGCCACCAGTCAGGAGCTTGCTGTATATTGCTCTAGGCAGCCTTCACAGCCATTCCTCCACTGTCCTCTTCCATGACAGCTAGAAAAGTCAGACATGAACAGACATAGAAGAAATGTGGTGTGATGGGTTTTCTGCCATCAACTACCCTGGCAGACAGAGTGCAGTGTGAATGGGGCTGTGAAGAAAGTTTGGTTCAGCCATGAGAGCTGGATCCTGCACATATAAGACAAGCAACATGAGACTGAGTTTATATCATGGTGCACCAGGAAGGTCTGTTCGTCACAAACACCAGAAACTGACCCTAGCTAATTGAAGTTGAAGAAGAATCTGTTGGTAGTATATTGGATAGCTTGCAGACTTAACAAAAAAGCAAGATGATGAGATGAGTAAAAGAAATTGGTGACTGCCAACACAGATAGGGTCACACTGCAAGACCAGCTGGTTAGAGTATCCAGGGCACTGACACCTGTGAACACTACCACTGCCACTGGAGGTCACCGTTAAACAATGGGTGCCACCCACCTCATTGTCTCCCACCAACCTCTCTATCCAGGAACATAAGAAGGGGGTTCAGACCTGGGGTAGCCAAAATATAACAAGTATCTCCTACCATTGGTCAGCACACTTGGCAGTATATTGGTCAATCCTTTCAGTTAATGGGTTTAGAGTCAAAGATATGGCAGAGATGTGTAATGATAGAGAAGACTTTTTAACCTCCCTTGGTATCCTCAACCACTGTAATCACTGACCAGCTCATGGCTAATGTCTTTTGTCAACCCTCTTCCTTCTCCTTTATCTCCTCCTTCTTTCTATTTTTTTCATAACATTGTCAATAATCACTTATTGAGCAATCAGGCAATTTGTTAGATGCCTTATATTTACTACTTCATTTAATCTTCATGGAAACCCATGAAGCAGGTATAATTATTCCATTTTCAGGTAAGAAAATGAAGATTTTAAAATGAAGCAATTTGTCCAAAGTCACCCAGCTAATACATGACAGAAACGGAATTTGAACCCAAGTTTGACTGACTCCAAAGCCTGAGATTTAGGTGGGATAAAGCATTCCCTTTCAACATAAAAATCTATGGGCACTAATAAGGTAATAGTACTTGCAATATATATTGATTAAAAAGACATAATGACAAACTGATTTCCTAAACTTACTTGATCCTGGAGCTCTGTTTGGCAGACTTCTCATTATCAGCTCAGTGAGCACTAAGGTTCTAAGACAACAGCTATACAGACACTGCCCTCCAGCACTGTCATCTTAGGTCAGTGTGGACACTTCTTCCATGGAGCCATGTTCTAGAATATCTTTTCCTACTTTCCCTCAGCTTTTGACTTGCACTCTGATTAGGTTTCTATGCATATTCATCCTGATAAAGCCAATGGAGGTATTATTAAGGCACTTATGTTATCTCTTGTGGAGAGCTTTCCTTCACTCTTCACTATCCCAAATCCACCTCAATCATACCTAACCATAGTTAGCTGCCACATCCTCCATGTCAGGATGAAGAGCACACACTTTGAACCTACCTGCCTGAGTTTAAAGTCTGGCTCAGCTACTTACTAGCTGTGTGATTTTTTGCAAATAACATAATCTTTCTGTGCCACTCAGTTTTCCTGTGTGAAAACTGGGGCTAATAATGTTACCTACTTCATAGAGCTGTGGTTAGGATTAAATGAGTTAATACATTGTAAGCACTTAGACTAGTGGCTGGCAGACTAAGCTCTGTTAAGATGTTTGCTCTCCTTACCCCCATACTGCCCAATAATAATCATTGTGTTCACCCCTCCATTAGACTGCACAATTTGAGAGCAAATGTTGTGCCTTTTAGCTCTGTTTTCTGTATCGAGCACGGTGCCTGACACTTGCTGGCTATACCATATAAATTGATGAATAAACAAATGACCTTCTGTGATTTTGACACAAATCAAATGGGGATCAAAATTTATGTTCTAGAAAATAATAGGAAATTGAGAGAAATCAGCTGATGATTTTTGTTTTTTTTTTAGATTTTACTTATTTATTTTTTAGAGAGGGGGGAGGGATGGAGAAAGAGAGGGAGAGAAACATCAGTGTGTGGTTGCCTCTCGCATGCCCCCTACTGGGCACCTGGCCTGCAACCCAGGCATGTGCCCTGACTGGGAATCGAACTGGTGACCCTTTGGTTCTCAGGCTGGCACTGAATCCACTGAGCCACACCAGCCAGGGCCAGCTGATGATTAATTTTTAAAAAAAGTTACCTCAGGTGTGAAGCTACAGCTGGGACATAAGTGGTTCCATATCTCATTGCCAGTTTCATCTTTCCAAGTTCATAATTACAAAACAAATGGCAATGCCTTATTTAATTTAGGCATCCTCTTTTAATATAGAATTGATTTTCTCCCCCTCAGCAAAAATTTTCAGTGGCCTTGCATGAAAGGCCTAGCAAAGAAGGAAAATAAACTTTTATATTTGTGAAATGTTTTAATTTTTTATTATAACATTTGTCTAACATATTCTAGAAATGGCAGTGGAATGGCAGCCTGACTTCAGGCTCTAAAAGGCTCTCAGCAGCTCAACTTTCTAATGTTGTGTTCTGGGGCAAGCATTTCTTGATTGGGCGGGAGTTGTGGAATGCCCAGATCTTTATGTCTTTTTGTTTGGGGTCAAAAAGCTGTTTTGATTCCCAAGCCTGGGTTTTCTTTAAGAAATGATTGTCAGGAATGCTCCTGCCCTTCTACAATGCTCCTCCAGCCACGAGGAGAGAGGTATTTAATGGTTCTTACTTGTAAAGGGAATAAAAATAAAAAACAGAGAAAGTGGTAGAAGTGAAAAGATCACCAAAAGTCATAACGCCCATTACTATGTGCTTCTAATTCTAGCCACAGACAGAGCTGCACACCCAAAAAAGTTAGTTTTTAACAATATAAGCAAGATTCTTTTAAGTTAGTCGTATACCACAAACCTTGATAACAGCCATTTTCAGTCAGCAAAACAGTTTTGTAGCTCTTTTCTTGTTTTGCCTTGTGCTGACAAACTTATCTCACTCTGTCCTTGTCCTAAACTCAGATATGACCGTAGAAATGGGCAAAGATGAAAAGAAAATTATCAAATATCAAAGAAGAAAATACCAGTCTGTTTCCCCAGTTGAAGTTTTCAATTCAGCTGGAATGTGTTTTGTAGTTTGTGGAATGATTTAAGTTTAAAACCACCACAGCCAGAAATGCTCTAAAAAATATCTCCTGTGTGTGTGTGGTGTTATTGTTGTTGTTGATGTTGTTGTTGTTGTTGTTGTTGTTTTGGGGGGAGGCAGTGTGAAGTGTAAGGGAGTACATTTAATGGTCTACTTCAGCACCTTCAGAAAGACTGGCTGTGTTCTTAGCCTTCATATGGACTTGGCTGTTATCTGTAAGCAAGTCACCTCAGTAATCTACCCTCCTGTTTTTCCAACTCTCAAAATGGAACTCACTTAAGTTCAGCTCCACAGATAAGGCACAAGGACTATTTAAAAAGTTAGCCAATCTGTCACCTCCTAGGGGCTTTTCATAAGTAGAAAATGTTAATATTCTAAATAGTTTTAGCCCTCTGGCCTGTGCATGTTTCAAGCTGCTTCATCATCCGTACAGAGCCTTTTCTTTAATCTTCCCCATGAGCATGTGCACACGTTCAAATGGTGATAATTGCCATAAAACAATTGTGCTATCCTTCTCCTAATAAAAATTGCTCTGTTAATCAGCCAACTTGCAGCCCCCTTGTCTGAGGACCCTTATGCCAAACTGGCAGGGTAGAACGTGGCTGCAGATAAATTAGCCCACGTGTGATTGCATGCAAAAACACATTGATTTACAATTTTTTTCCTCTCTCATTCAACCTGACAACTTGTCTAAATAGGCTTCTGTCACGACCTGACAGCTCCTGGACAAGCTGTGTACAACAGGCCATTAAAACAAAATGCTCTGAATATGGAGAGTGCAAAACACAGACAAAGGGATAAGATTGAAAGATAAAAGAATGAACAAAGGAAGTGAGGGGGGTTATAGGGGGTGGGGCCTGAAGAGTTACCCTTTAATTGTGCTTTCAGGCTTTGTCACAGGCTGGATTCTCTGAAGTAGACCCTCAGATAGAGTTTGGGGAGAAGACTGTTTATGAGGAATCAACAGCTCTGGATGGCAGGAGTAGGAAGCAGGATTAGGCAGAGGGAGACACCGAGCTGTGATGCAAGCTAGACAAAGTCTCAGCCAAGCCCCCTTCCCTGCGAGAGCTTGGGAGTGGTCCTGTGTTGTGCTGAAACGTTTGGGACCATATTAGCCCCTATCACTTAGTCATTACAAAGGCAAGGGTGTGCTCTTGAGCTGAGGAGGTTCCCTGCAGCTAAAGCAAACCCTGACCAAGCTGACAGCTGGAGTACAAAGTCCTTCCTTGGAGGTGGCATCTGAGCCATGCACCTCTGTGTCTATCACAGAGATATTTACAGTGACTACATGATTGTAGTTCACCTCTCTACATCTCTACAGTCATTTTCTAACCAAGATCATGTTATAAATCTCCATTGATCACAGCATAATAGAAATGCCTTTTATTAAGCACCGATTAACCCCATACTATAAGCCAGAGGTATCCAAACTTTTGGCATCTCTGGGCTACACTGGAAGAAGAAGAGTTGTCTTGGGCCACACATTAAATACCCAAATACTAACAAAACAAAAAAAATGTCATAATGTTTGAAATAAATTTACGATTTTGTGTTGGGCCGAATTCATAGCCATCCTGGGCCCCATGCAGCCCTCAGGCCATAAGGTTGTTCACTCCTGCAAGCTACGCCTACTTTATCTCACTTAATTCCCATTAAGTGTGTGGCCCACTTCTTGGTTCATAGATGGCTATCTTTTTGCTGCAACCTCACATAGTGCATGGAATAAGCAATGTCTCTGGGGTATCTTTTTAAGGACACTAATCCCATTCATAAGGGCTCTGCTCTCATGACCTAATCACCTCTCAAAGGCCCCCATCTCCCACCATCACATTGAAAGTTAAAGTTTTGAAATACAAATGGGAGGGTACAGGTGCCTATATCAACTAGGATACTAGAGAGACAGGAAGTGCATTGAGGGGAATCTGGCATTCTATACCCAATCTTCCCCTTGAGGTATTTGCTGATTCATATACAACTTGGGCCCAAAAATCCAAGAAGCCAAGTACAAAGTGACAACTAAAACACTGAGAATCCAAATAGAGCTTTTGGTACTCTCAGAGTATGGGGAGACAAAACTTGAAGTTCAGGGCTACCCAGGAGGCCAGACTTGAGGGGCTAAGATTTCAGAGAGAGGGGATTGAAGTGAGCCTGACATTCTTTGAGGCATTTGACATAATGTCTATCCTTTATGTATAAAGATACAAGGTTGAAGGTAAAGGGATGGAAAAAATTATATCATGCAAACATTAACCAAAGGAAAGATGGTATAACTATAATAATGACAAATGCTTCAGACTTAAAGGCAAAAAGCATTATAAGAGATAAAAAAGAACATTTGATTAAAAAGGGTCAGTCTGCTATAAAAATAAAATAAGTATATATGTATATAATAACATATCCTCAAAATACAAAGCAAAAATCGACTGAAATTAAGAGGAAACAGATAAATCCACAATTATGGAGAATTTTAATTTAACTCCCTTATTCTTGAAAGTCCAAGACTATAAGTAAGCCGATAGACTACTATTTCCCAAATACACATCTTTCTGGCAAGCAAGGATTTGTCTAAAAGAACTCCAAGGAAGAGGTATATATACTTTATTCTAAGCTTTGGATTTTTAAATCATTTTCTACTTGTTAGTTATTTCCCTCCACAACTCATAGAGGAAAAAACAAGCAAAAAATCAGGAATAATATGGAAGATTTAAGCCATACAAATAACAAAATTCACACATATACATTTCAAGTGTGCCTGAAATTTATCAAAAGTAAATACATGCTGGATGGTAAAACACATAAAAACAAATTTCAAAAAAATTGAAATCACTTAGAATCTGTTCTCTAACCACAGTCGATTAAGCTAGACACCAATTAAAACGTGTATAACTAGAACATTGTCAAATATTTGGAAATTAAATATCATATTTCTAAATAACTCTCAGGTAAAAGAAGAAATCATGGTAAAAAGTAGAAAGTACTTTGGACTGAGTGATAGTGAAAATATAGCACAGCTAAACCTGTAGGATGTGGCTAAAGCTATACATACAAGAAATTTCGGAAATTTATAGACTTGAACTCACAAACTAGGAATTAAGATAAAAAGTCAGTGATCTTGGTATTCATCTCAAGAAGTTAGGGGATGGTGGGCTGGGATGGGAGTAAAAGATAGAAAATTGTACTTGAACAATAATTAAAAGAAAAAAAGAAGGGGAAATACTGCAAATTAAACAAAGAAAGTAGAAGAAAAATATAATAAAGAAAATAATATTTATGTACAATAGAGAAATTCTACAAAGCTAAAAGTTTTCCTTAAAAAGACTAAATACAATTGGCAAGACTGAGTTGAGAAAGTTTTACCCAGCCTGAGGTAGAGCCATGACTTAAACCCAGGCCTTGATCAAGAACTCCTCAAGGAGCCTCTGTTATAGGGAGCTCTCATCAGGTCTGGGGGAATATGACTGTGCCTCGGTTTGGAAAGCCAACAGGAAGACCAATTGGGAAGAGCTATTGGGACTAGAGGTGGGAATGTGACTCAATGCCCAATCATAACATCGCAGATAAGAAGTCACACTGGGCTCACTGTCTGGAATCTTCAACAATCAATCAGGGAGTCTCAGAAATTGTCATGAATTCGACTGTCAAAAGTGGAAAATTTTCATTGGCCTACAGCTCTAGTTTCTAAGCACTCTTCTCTCAAAGTAACTACAGTATCACATGGTGATGGACTAAATTTTCATATAGCAATGTACTGGCTTATGTTTCCACATCAGTTACTCCATTTAACATAAGTAGTCCCTTCTGCCACCATTTCCTGGCAGGCGTCAGGGCTTACTCAGGAGTGGGCACCTAACTGAGGATATTTGCTAGTCTCCTTCCCGGCAGGAATCAGGCAGTGTTAGTGTCAGACTTCTGGAAAGCTTTAATTTGAGCTAATACTTCCTTGATTCCCATCTTGCAAAGAAATCCAAGTAGCTTCGCAGGGAGAAATGGAACTCTCATTTATTGAGTGCCTACTGTGTGCCAGAGACTTTAAATTAATTAATCCACTTAATCTCACCACATTTCTGTGCATTTCTCAGAGAAGAAAAATAAAAGGACAAAGTTTTTAAATAGCCCCACCAGAGTCATAGAGTTTTAACTGGCAGTTTTATTTTTCTTTTAGGCCAAAGCTCATTTTCTTGAGAGACAATCAAGCAAAATAATTAAGAGAATGGGTTTTGTGTGATACAGAGCTTGATGTGAGTTCTGGGTCTGCCACTTAAACTGTCGTGACCCTGGACAAGTTAGCTGACCTCTCTTGAGAATAATGCCAGAACCTACATTTGCCTGGAACTATTGAGAGAATTAAATGAGATAATCCAGACAAGTACTAAATACAATGTTTGACACATACAATAAATGGTTACTGCTCCTATTCCTATTATTACTATTGCTATTGTAGTTCTTATAACCATTACTGTAGCTGTGGGTGTTCTTCCTGCTGCTGTGCCTATCTGGCCTATGCTGTCTCTGTGCACTGAATTGATGGCTGCACTAACTTCATTCAGTGCCATTCGAAAGAGCAAAATTCTCCAGCCATAGAAAGAAATGAGGAAGTTGCAGCTGATGGTGAAGTACAGGCCTTGGGAGTCAGGTCCCACAGGTTTCATTTTGACTGCTGAGTCACATAGTGACCAACAATCACACAGAACATTGGCCAGCTTTTCTGTTGTTCCTCAGGGGTAAAGACATAAACAAAACCTCCTAGTTGGCACATGACAATTTGTTACCTGCTGTAAAATGTCCTTGGAGGAAAGGCTTAGGAACTACAATTAGCAATTTTTCTTGATGAAATCATTTTATTTTCCCATTACATTTACCTTTTAAATCCTCACCTACCCAGCTGGTCTTCTGCTATATCTGAGCAGAGCAGCCACTACACAGATTATTAAAATAATCTTGAAGATACAGAAATGAGACCAGCTGGTACATTCTGAAGGTGTTCAGATGTTTGTCAAATGAATATGTAAACAAACTGGCAGGCACTTGTGCAGTCATTTATTGTTTCTAAAGCATTGGAATGCAAAACTTAATTTTGTTTTGGGATTTGGCCTTCCGTTTGGTCAACAGGCTTTGTGTGTATCAGAAACAGCAGTCCTTATGCTAGAAAAACTTCCCAACTCTGCTCCTGGTAGTAGTGAGCAATGTGCTAGAGCTCCCAATTTCTTCTGGGTTTGGCATTTTACTACTCATCACAATTAGGGTTATATTTATTTTGTGGCTGATTCCTCCTTAGGTCCATTATAGAGCACAAAAACTGGCAAATAGAGGATACTTGCTGAATAACAGTTGAATGAGTGAATGAATGAAAAAATGAACAAATGAACTACTTACTATCTAACAAACCAATACTTGGAAATGGTACATGTGGCAGATTTTAGCTTAGTGCTACTATACATCCTATCTTCCTTTCTTGAGATTTGATCTCCCAGGCAGGCTGAGGAGCGTCTCCCCAGTTTGTTGGATTGAAATTAGGAAACCCATACACTAGTGTGAGACTGACTCCCTCAGGTACATTAAAAACCCACCCCCACTAGCCCCAGGGTGTTCACAGGTTTCTCTGCATTCCCCAGGTGCAGAGTCAGGAAAGTGAGCTGCTTCCTATTTATCCACACAGTGACTCATCTTGCTTTAATGGTGTCCAGTATGAGTGGAAATCTGGCAACTGAGAGAGCTATGGCTGGCAGAGCCACCTCCTAGAAACCAAACACACTTCTGACAGAGCTGACTTGTTTACATATCCCACAAAAAGGGGCAGATTATCTAAATGCTGATTAAGTTATGAGCTGGTGGTATGGCAACATTTCACTATGAAGCACCATAGATTCAGTGAGTCTCAAATAGATGATGCCTTCTGTAATTTCATTTCTCCCACAGGAATTGAGATGGCCATAAGGCAGAGAAAAACTTACATTAAAAGTGGTGGTCTAGAAAGGTAAATGTCCCAAGAAACAGAGCTAAACAGGGTCTGCTGAGTGGAAAGGATGGGATTACACAGAGAGTTTTAATACTTTAAGCTTGTACCAAGGCAACTGCTGGTGTGGGAGTTGTATACTCACACACTCATCACTCGTGCAGGCACTGACTTCTAGTGCTCATGAGCACACAAGGACTTCTTGTTCCTGACAAAAAAAAAAAAAAACATGTCCAGAAAGCTACCTTTCTTTCCTCTAAAGGTCTTTCTTTACTATTGGCCTTGTGGCTTTTCTGACTTGACTACAAATAAAACCTTGGTTAGGAACGATAGACAGCATTGGTGCCCCACTCAGATTCCCTCTTGGGCAGGAGCATCCAGCTCCCAGCTGCTGTGAACTGTAGGCTGCTAAGAGCTCACAACTATCCCCTTTTCTGGAGAATTGGCTTCAGTTCACAGGAGCAGAGTACCCACTCTAAGAGTGTCCTGCTCCTCACCCGCCCACAGTCAATGACTGACAGAAATAGGGGTATAAAAAGCCAAACCCTTTCCTTCAGGATGGCACAACTCTGGTGCCATTTATACCCTATGAGCAACCAGAGGATTAGGTTAAAGCTAGAGTCCAGCTGGATCACATTTTTGCTTAGCTCCTTCCCCTGCCCTGACCTGCTTCCTGCATTTCCTCTCTCCTGAGAATACTCCCTCAACTGAACTTGAACAGGAATCTCCATCTCAGGTACTGCTTCCAGGATTCAAGACTTAAGATAGGCACCAATACAGCTAAAAACCACATGGCTATTACCACGTACCAGGAGTTCTTCTAAGTGCCTCACATATATATCCTCATAAATTTACTCCTGTGAGGTAGATATTAAAAATATCTTCACTGGGTAGGTGAGGCAACTGAGGCACAGAGATGTTAAGTAATTTGCATAATGTCACACAATAAGTGATGGAGCCAGGATTTCATCCCATGCAATTCAACCACAATTACAATCCATACTGATTCTCTTAACTCTCTTTAATATCTGCTTATGTTCCTTTTCAGAAAGCAAGTTTAGTTTTCACTCACTCCTTCTGTAAGCTTCAATATCCAGGGAATCAGGTATATTCCGAGACTATAGTCCTGGAAGACAAATCTCAATAACCAGAATGATTTCCTCTAGTCATGCCCCCTTAAATCCCAGCAAGCATTAGGTAAAGATTAATTTCATACTTCAGCATATGCTAAGCATTCTGCACTACTGTGGCTACAGAAAGTATACTATTGTACTAAAATGAGATATATACAAAACTATGTATTAAAGTGGGGTATACACAAACAAGAAATTACAGTCCCATGAATATACCCAAAAGAAATGGGTGTGTAAGTTTACCAAAAGGCACGTTTAAAGCATCATTGGTTGGAGTAGAAAAGAACTGCAAACTATCCAAATGCCCATGAGATGTAGAAAGGAAAAATAAACTTTAGTAAATGTACACAATGCATGATTATATGGCAATAAGAATAATTGAACTATAACTACATGTAAAAATATGGATGAATTTTACCAACATGATTTCAAATCAAGAAAGCCAGACACAACAGAATATATCTTATCGATAGAAGATTCTGTTTACAGTAGTCCCCCCTTATCCATGGGGGACATGTTTTAAGAGCCCCAGTAGATGCCTGAAACCAAGGATAGTATGAAGCCCTTTATATAGTATGTTTTTTTCTTAACATACACTTTATGGCTTTTGTTTAGCATACTCAAATTGCCAGAATCATTATTCTTGTATTTTGTGGCCATTATTAAATAAAATAAGAGTTACTGGAACACAAGCACTGTAATAGTGTGGCAATCCATCTGATAACCAAGAGACTTACCCAGTGACCACACTTGTAAGTTCAGATTTCACTCAGATATCTCTTCTTATTCCTCATGTTCTGCTCTGCACTGATTTTGGAATGTTTTCTGTATTCCAAAGAACCAGGTCTAGACCATTTACTCAGAAACTGGAAAATTGTCAAGAGAAGCATTCATTAACCACCAGAATAAAATGTCTCTATTCATTCCATCCATGTTTACCCAGGGTATGGTTGATGATGGCAATGAATGAGCAGGGCAGAGGAAGGTTATGTTATATGGAACCAGTCAATGCCCAAGCTAAGGGCTGTCTTTGGCATCTCCTCCAGGGACCATCTATTCCAATGGTGTTCCTTACCAACCCTTCTACAAGGCAATGAGTAAGCAGAAACAATCTAACTTCCAATAATTCCGTCAATTTGTTTCAACATACAACTGGGTCCCTCATGTGTAAAAATCAGATTTCTAAGTCTCTTCAATGTCTGCTTCTGGCAATTGCAATGTGCTAATTTTTATCACTGCAAAAAGCAGCTCATGAGTCGTCATGCCATTTCATTAAAAAAAAAAGACCAAGTAAATTAATGTTTTCTGAGAGATTACCTGTGGGTTCACCAAAGAGAAGCTAAAAAAATGCAGTCCTTTTTCTACATGTTAGGTCTTTCTCCTATTAGCATGAGGGTAGAGGGTCACATTTGAGAAAATGTGAATGTGTGGTAATGATTTGTCACAAATTACTGCTGTCCTTTGCCTGCAGGTGGATGTCTATTAATTTGTTTCACAAACATTTATTGAACACCTACTATGGGTCAAGCATTGTGCTAGGTGCTGAAGACATGGGAGTGAATTCGACAAAGACTCTATTTTCTAGGAGCTTAAAATCCCCCATGATTGATCTACATGAAACAGAACAAAGTGCTATGCCAGGACTATGCTCCTCCAACAGAACTTGGATCTTCTTTAGCACAGAAGCACTCTTTCAGAAGAAACTGTCTGCTTCTCAGTCTCCCTGTCACTGAATATTCCCCACTCAAAACTGCCACTCTTCAAGATACTTCTCAAATTTTCCTCTCAAGACATACCTGTGGATGTAAGCAAAGATGGAGCACATTTGTAATAGAACATCCTGAGTGATCTGACCCTTGCCAACCTTTTTATCCTCCTTTTAAATCTCTCTGGGAAAATCCTATTCAAATATCCTTTGTGTGACTCCAGATTCTACCTGCCTTCATTTGAAGATGTACTTCTTTATTCAGTTACTTAAAGACTTTCTACCTAGCCTAGTTGGACCAGAAGATATACTAGGAGAACACAATTTTCAGCAAAGACAATAAACAAATGTGGTTTTAACAGTATTGGAAGCAAAAAAGAATTATTTAAATTAAACACACAAAGGCCATAGCATTAGATATCCTGAGAATTAAGTTATTTGAGGTTAGAGAATGGTAGACCTGGAGAACAACTGAGTTCATCATTTCATCTTAAAGGCCAAAACATTTATAGCCCAAGCCTGTGGTCCTCAGAGGGGATGGGTTGGCTGAGTTTACAACATTAAATCTATTACCTGCAAGTGGGTATCTCTGTATTTGTATTGTAGACTGCAGTAGGCAACCTCACAAGAGAATGAGATTCCCATCTCTGGAAGCATTTAAACAAGGTCTGAATGTCCATCAACAAAAGTTACTGTAAACAGAATTCCTCCACTGGGAAACTGTGAGGTGTGTGTGTGTGTGAGTATGTGGGTCTCTGTGTGTGCACACACATGCAATACAAGCCTGGGAAAACAAGAAAGAGTGTAAAGTTGAGGGAGGAGAATTAGATTTTTGTTGACTTTAAATTGGACCCTCTCCAAATCCCAGCTCACATCCATCCCTCACTTACATGCCACATGGCTGAGTTACTTCTTACAGAGGCAGCACTTAGTCCCAGCACCATATTTGTTTGCCCTCACCTCTGAAATGCAGAGAAGTTGTCCTTGTACAAAGCTATGTACTTTCATTCTTTAGAGTAGCTGGTAGAATAGTGGCTGTCTGAGAGAAAATATAAGTTATCAGAAGCAGGAAAAAAGAAGTGGGGGGACAGCTGGCTCATTCTGCTGACTTTTCACCTTTTCTCTACTTTCTAAACTACCTTTTTGGCTGCCCTGCTATGAAAGTGAAAAGAAAAGATTGCTTGGGGTGCAAAGTGAAGACCATCCCCAGTGCCTCCCCTACTCAGTCACAGGCTGTGTGCAAAGACATAGTACACCAAGCCAGTCAGCCTGAGAATGGGATTCCCTGGCTGGAAAGCTCCGGCGTAACAGTGATCTATCAAGGAAAGAGCCAGAGAAATGCTAGGCTTGGGGTGGCTTTCAGTGGCCCCATACTTGAAATCCCAGAGAATTTGATTGGTGCAACAAGTTCTTCAAATTGCCCAGAGAGTTCAAAAGAGAGGTCCTCTGTGGGGTGGGGAGTCAAGGGGAGTTTCACAATTGTAAAAGCAAGATGGCATCTATTTCTTTTTTTAAATATATATTATTGACTATGCCATTACACTTGTCCCATTTTTTCTCCCTTTTATTCCCCTCCACCCTACACCCCCCTCCTACTAGCACTCCCCCCTAGTTCATATACATGGTTTGTACACATAAGTTCTTTTGCTTCTGCATTTCCCATACTATTCCTAACCTCCCCTGTCTATTCTCTACCTACCATTTATGCTTCTTATTCCCTGTACATTTTCCCCCATTCTCCTCCTTACCCTTTCCCACTGATAACCCTCCATGTGGTCTCCATTTCTGTGATTATGACCCTGTTGTAGTTGATTCTTTGCTTTGTTTTTGTTTTTAGGTTCAGTTGTGAGTTTGCTGTCATTTTACTGTTCACGTTTTTGATCATCTTCTTTTTCTTGGATTAATCTCTTTAACATTTCATATAATAAGGGCTTGGTGATGATGAACTTCTTTAACTTGATGTTATCTGGAAAGCACCTTATCTGCCCTTCCATTCTAAATGATAGCTTTGCTGGATAGAGTGACCTTGGATGTAGGTCCTTGCCATCATGACTTGGAATACTTCTTTCCAGCCCCTTCTTGCTTGTAAGGTTTCTTTTAAGAAATCAGCTGAGAGTCTTATGGGAACACCTTTGTAGGTAACTGTTTCCTTTTCTTTTGCTGTTTTTAAGATTCTATCCTTGTCTTTAATCTTGGGTAATGTCATTATGATGTGCCTTGGTGTGTGCTTCCTTGGGTCTAACTTCTTTGGAACTCTCTGAGCTTCCTGGACTTCCTGGAAGACTATTTTCTTTGCCAGATTGGGGAAGTTCTCCTTCATTACGTTTTCAAATAAGTTTTTAATTTCTTGCTCTTCCTCTTCTCTTTCTGGCACCCTTATGATTCAGATGTTGGAATATTTAACATTGTCCTGGAGGTCCCTAAGCCTCTCCTCATTTTTTCTGAATTCTTGTTTCTTCATTCTGTTTGAATGTTTATTTCTCCCTTCCGATCCAAACCATTGATTTGAGTCCTGGTTTCCTCCCCATCACTCCTTAGTTCCCTGTCTATTTTTCTTAATTTCACTTTGCACAGCCTTCACTTTTTCCTCTATTTTTGTGACTATACTCAGCCATTTCTGTGAGCATCCTCATTACCATTGTTTTGAACTCTGCATCTAATAGGTTAGCTATCTCTTCATTGCTTAGTACTTTTGGAGCTTTGATCTGTTCTTTCATTTGGGCTATATATTTTTTTGTCTCGGTGCACCTGTTACATGGTAAGGGGCAGAGCCTTAGGTATTCACTAGGGTGGGGCAATCCAGGTTGCTACATTGTGGCACTGTATGTGGGGGGTCAGAGAGGGCACAGTGCTGTTTGCTTGCTTCTCTGCCAGCTTTCAGTCACTTCCCTCACTACCCACAAGCAAATTGGGCCCTTCTGGTGCTGATTCTTGGGTGGGTGGGTTTGTGTACATTCTAGAACCCTGTGGGTCTCTACAAGGAACTCTCCTGTGAGGCTGGGAGTTCCTCTTGCTGCTGCCACAACCACCACAGATTTTTACAGTCAGAGGTTTTGACACTTTATTTTCCTGTGCTAGAGCCCTGGGTTGTGTAGTCTGTCTCACTCCCCAGTTGTTCCCTTGGTTTATCCACAAGCAATCATGGGACTGCCCAGTCCACCAGCCACCGCATCACCTGCCCTGGTCCTCCAGCTCTCACTTTGCCATGAGTCCTCTTTGCCTTAGCTGCCCATCTCTGCCCCTCCTACCAGTCTGGGCAAATGATTCTTCTCTAACTCCTTGGTTGTCAGACTTCTATAAAGTTCCATTTTCTTGCAATTCTGGTTATTTTTATTTTTACATTTGTTGTTGTCCTTCTTTTGGTTGTACAAGGAAGCAAAGTGTATCTACCTATGCCTCCATTTGGTGGGAAGCCATCTATTTCTCAATATACTTTGAGGGCCCAGAATTTCAACTTCCAGACACTTTGGTTTCCTCTCAGTGTTAAATAGAGGTGAGAAAAGCAGCAGAAAGGGAGATAAGGTAGAGCCGGATGAGGAGGATGGAGGAATACACTGTTCTCAAAGGTAGAATACTTTCCATAGTTCCTGTGCATTAAATAAATGAGAAATTTATCCTTCCCTCCTAGTGAACAGGGGCAGACTCCTTCCTCCCCAGACTTTAGCCTGGGAGAGAGTTTTAATCATTAGCTTCAGTTTGATAATAAATCAGAAACATAACCTTTTTTTTCTGAGAAAGTACTAAGGGACTCTGCATGTGTGTGTATGAGGTAGAGGACAGTGTAAAAAGAAAATAGATATTTAATTAATTCCTCAAATATATCTTAAAAGCAATCTTATTAAACTTTATGACTAAAAGCCAATTAATTAACAAACTCTTCCTCAGAGGCTCAGCTTCCACTGTGACCTGTGGGAGAGAAATTTTGACAACCATGTCCAGGTGGGTTTATATTCTCTGCCCAAAGATGTCAGTCAGTGTGCTAGATCTCAGAATCTAAGCATGAAATTTAACAAAAAGAATTGGAGTTCTGGACAAGATGGAGGCATAGGGAGAAACCCTTTACTTCCTCGCACAACCAAAAGGAGGATAACAACCAATCTAAAATCAATAAACAACAAGAAATGCCAGAAAATCA
>CM052552.1:49180325-49194953 GCA_028533065.1 Trachops cirrhosus
TTGGTTCTTTGTTTTGTTGTTTAGGTTCCTGTTAAAGGCGAGATCATATGGTATTTGTCTTTCACTGCCTGGCTTCTTTTGCTTAGCATAATGCTTTCCAGCTCCATCCATGCTGTTGCAAAGGGTAGGAGCTCCTTCTTTCTTTCTGCTGTGTAGTATTCCATTGTGTAAATGTACCATAGTTTTTTGATCCATTCATTTACTGATGGGCACCTAGGTTGCTTCCAGCACTTAGTTATTGTAAATTGTGCTGCTATGAACACTGGGGTGCATAGGTTCTTTTGGATGGGTGTTTCAGGATTCTTAGGATATAGTCCCAGCAGTGGAATTACTGGCTCAAAAGGTAGATCCATTTCTAGTTTTCTGAGGAAGTTCCATACTATTTTCCACAGTGGTCGGACCAGTCTGCAATCCCACCAACAGTGCACTAGGGTCCATTTCTCTCCACAACCTCTCCAACACTTGTTGTCTGTTGTTTTATTTATGATGGCCATTCTGACCAGTGTGAAGTGGTATCTCATTGTGGTTTTAATTTGCATCTCTCTGATAGCTAGTGATATTGAGCATCTTTTCATGTGTTTCTGGATCCTCTGTGTGTCCTCCTTGGAGAAATGCCTATTCAAGTCCTTTGCCCATTTTTTAATTAGGTTTCTTGTCTTCTTCGAGTGGAATCATGTAAGTTCTTTATATATCTTGAAGATTAAACCCTGTCTGAGGTATCATTGGCAAATATGCTTTCCCATCCATTTGGTTCTCTTTTTATTTTAATACTGTTTTCTTTAGCCATGCAGAAGCTTTTTATTTTGATGAGATCCCATTTGTTTATTCTCTCCTTTATGTCCCTTGCTCTAGGGGACATGTCAGTAAAAATGTTTCTGCATGCAATATCTGAGATTTTCCTGCCTATGTTCTCCTCTAGAACTTTAATGGTGTCACGGTTTATTTGTTTTTTAACTCTTTTCCCCCTCTATGTTTGCACTCTGATTTTCTAAGTCCCTCAAGAGCAGTGACCAAGTACTTTAGTTCTGTTCTTTGCACTAACTCATTTCCAGCAAAGTCTAGACTAAAATTCAGATATCTTGGCTCACAATCTGGATCCTTCCCCATCACAACTGTGTATTCTAAGTAAAGAAAACATTAACTTGAAGGCTCTGTGAATCTGCTGGAAATTTCCATATCACTGACGTGTCAGAAAGTCCATTTGCATTCCCTCTGTACTCTTTAGTTATTAAATCATAAACTTTAATTTAAGGCATTTAAAGGACCCAAAGGACGTTTAAGTTGATGTGAATGACTTTCAAATTTGAATAAAAATCAGATCATTTAAAACTGTGCAATCTTTATTACTTTTAAATAATAGAACAAGTTTAAAAATAATCAGGCCCTGGCTGGTGTGGCTCAGTGGATTGAGTGCCAGCCTAGGAACCAAAGGGTCGTGGGTTCCATTCCCAGTCAGGGCATGTGCCTGGGTTGTGGACCAGGTCCCCAGTAGGGGGCCCTTTAGAGGGACCCACACACTGATGTTTCTCTCCCTGTCCCCTCTCTCTCTGAAAATAAATAAATAAATAAAATCTTTTTAAAAAGTTTAAAAATAATCAACAGCCAATGTAAGACCCTTGTATAATTCCATCAAACCTTTATTTTCTGGGCTAATGAAGGAGGCAGTGAGGGAAGTAATTCCAAATCATTTGTATGTGACTATGCATAAGATGGACACTTTTATTTCTGTGTTACTTAAGGTTCTGTTTAAATTAATAACATTCTTTAAGGAAACGACAGCTGTGGAGGGGTAGTCCTGGGAGGTATTAGCCTATGGCCTTTAACATTGAAATTCAAACCAAAAGGTGAGTTTCATGAAGCTCATCAGATGGCAGACTTCCTTGTCAAAATAAATGGTTTGCTGTATACACATATCAAAATGTATTACCCTGGACTTGCTTTGAGAACGAACATGGGGTGACCAAACACTGATGATGGTTTACGGTGTTTAGGGGACAGGCAGAGCTGTCCACTACGCAAAACTACTTGCACCACTACCTATCACAGTGGTGTTAGAGAGCACACAGACATTACTGCTGCCATGCACCCTGACATAGTTTATCCGAACAAAGCACCTCTCACACTCAGAACAACCTAGAGCACCAGACATAGGGAGCTATTGGATCCAAAGAGTGAATGACGTCAACCTACATTTCACAGGGGAACAGACATTCCATGGCTTAGGCTCACAAGTTGGAAGAACAGTGGTTTTCATATGTTAGTGGGCATCAGAATCATCTGTCAGGTTTGTGAAAACACAGATGGAACCTCAAATTTCACCACTAGAGATCTGCTCTTTTGACCTGATCACATTAAAGAGGTCCCTGTTATAATATAAAAACATTTGGGAGAGGTCCAACTTTATCAACCACCACTTCAGTGCAGGGCTTCTCAAACTCGAGCCACTGAAAACAACCTGACAAGTACTGAAAATGCTGGTTCTTTGGACTTACCCCAATAATTTTGGTTTAATTAGGGTAAAGACCAGGAATTAATAGTTTAACTAAGTTCCCTGAGGTGACTGTAACTAACTTAAGTTTTAAATGCACAGCTTTAGCAGAAATTAAACAAGGTGATGCTTTGGTCAGATCCCAGGAGTGGGGAAGTGGGTGCTGTAATTTGCATGAAGAGAGACTAAAAAGTGTCAGAAACAATGTTGGGTGCTTCTTTGTTTTACTCAGGCCTAATCTTTGGTCCATTCCTATGTACATTTGAAGAAACTCTCTTCTCAACTGGGACACCTGCATTGACTGAGCACTGAGTTGATTCAATTGTACTGTCTTGAGAGGTGTAGCTGCTACCAGAGCTGAAGCACATCTGGACATACATGTCCATTTTAGACATTCTAGAGGATATTTTGAGGAGAGGTGGCCCTGTTCTCTCTGTCAATAAAGTAACCAGCATCTCTAGACTAAGCCCTAGCTTAGCTACAAAAGTGATGATAACATGAACTCTTCCTTCCTTGAGCTCACAGTATCCTTACGTGGGCACAGGGTAAGGAGAGGTTGATCAAAAACAATACAAGATGAGGCAAAAGTACATTTATGGTTGTGAGTACAGGAAACACAGAGTTTACTCTTGTATTATTATTTATTATTGTATTTTTTTTGTACAAACAACTGTAAACCTACTTTTGCCCAACCCTGTCTATAAAACAGTGAACAGGTGGAGTACAAAAAGTGTCTTGTTGCTTTCATTTATATATTACCTAGTCACCCTCTTCTCATGTCTTGAATATTTAAGCATCTGACTCACCTCTCTCTCTACCACTGCAACTATCATAATTCTTGGTGATTTTGACATCCAATAGAAATGATCCTTCCAACTCTAGCTTCTCAGATCTTTAACATATTCTCCTCTAACAATTGTGCCTCTGCCTTGTCCCAGCCATTCAGTTATAAGGTCACACCCTAGACCTGGTCATTAACAATGACTGAGTACCTAACGTAATGTCTATTTTAAGTGTTCCACTCACCAACTACAACTTCCTACTTTTCCATGTTACTCCCTAATTCCCCAACTCCAAAAATTATTGTATCTTGTTGGGAGTTCTTATGAACCACAGGTATACCAGATTTTTAATTCCTTTAATACCCTTTGTAACTTCACTTGCCTCCTCACCTGGTTTTGATTCCAATATAGCACTCACTTTCTTTTCCACCCTTTCAGCTGCCTCAATCCATTACCAATAACTCCTACCTTCACACCCCACTTCCTTGGTGCATGCACACCAGGAGCTGAGGCAGTTCCATGATGACTGGTCTCTCTTTAAATTCATGAGCACAAATTTCAAGTCAGTCTGTAATGCTGCCTAGTGTTCTCTGGCATTTTCCTAGTCAGTCTATTCATTTGTCTCTACAACAACTAACCAGTCTTTCTCATCTCTCCTCAAATCTCCAATACTTCTCTTTTCATCTTCACTCTCAGCTGATGACCTTGCTTTTCTTTTCACTGAGAAAACAGAAGTAATCAGCAGCTAATTTCCATAACCCCCACTAAATTTCTCAGCCTCCTTTCCATCTGTGATCATATATTCCATCTTCTCTCCTTTTGCAGTGGATATATTGTCCATGCTCCTATCTAAAGCCAAAACAGTCTGTATGTGCACTGGATCTCCCCCACTCCAGCCTACTCAAGACTTCCCTCCTGCCTCATCCTACATCATTAACTTAGCCCACCTTACTAGAGCATCACCATCAGCATGCAAACTTCAAAAACTCCCTTGACCCCCACATCTGCCTCTAGGTACTGCCCTGTTTCTATACTCCTTCTCAAGAATTATTGTTACTTGTCTTCTCTACTTATTTCTCTCTTTTGAGTTTGTTCTAACAATGTTTTAAATCTCACCATCTCACTGATACTGCTCACCTTGGGGTCACCAATGAACCCCGCAAGTAAGTCCAAGACTAATTCTCAAGCCTCACCTTAACTTGACCCATAAACATCATTTCTCCTTCTGGAAACATTTTCTTCATTGGACCTTGTAGATGCCACACCCACACTCTTGAATCTCTTCCTACCTTTCTTGATGTTCCTTCTCAGGCACTTCTGCTGGCTACTCCTCATCTTTCTGACTTCTAAGTGTTGGAGTGAACTAACATCCAGTGCTTTGACCTCTTCTCTCCTCTGACTCCACTTCCTAGGTAGTCTCATCTTGCATCTCAGGATCTTAAGTATCATCTATTTGCTAAATGCCCTAAAATTTAAATGGCTAGTCTTGATAACTCCCTTGAACTCCAGGCTTATATATCCAATTGCTTCCTCAACATCTTTACTTTAATGTCAGTTAGGCTCCTCAAACTCAACATGTCTCAAACCAGAATCCCTAATTCACCTTATGCAAACCTGCTCCTCCTGGAGTCTTCCCTAGTGCAGTAAATAACATCATTCTTCAAATATCTCAGGACAAAAATCTTGGTGTCAACTTTGAATCTTTTTAAATTAAAAATTAATTTATTTTAATTATGGATAACATATAAAATTATATTAGTTTCATGTGCATAACATAGTGCTTAGACATTTATGAATGAATGTGAACACTTCTGAAGTGATCATCCTGGTAAGTCTAGTACTCACCTGGCACCACACATAGTTATTATAATGTTATTGACTATATTCTCTATGCTGTACTTTGCATTCTTGTGACTGTTTTCATAACTGGCAGTTTGTACTTCTTAATCCCTTTCACCTTTTCACCCATCTACCCCACCTCCCCTCTCATCCAGCAACCATCAGTTTGTTCTCTGTATGTAAGAGTTTGTTTCTGTGTTGTTTTCACTTATTTTGTTTTTAGATTCCACATATTAGTGAAATCATATTGTGTTTGTCTTTCTCTGACTGACTTATTTCACTTAGCATAATAACATCTACATCTATCCATGTTTTCACAAATGGCTAAATTTCATTCTTTTTTATGGTTGGACAACACACATTATGAAAAGATGCTCAACATCATTAATCATGAGGGACATACAAATCAAAACCACAATGAGATGAGATGTCACCTCACACCTGCCAGAATGGCTGTTATTTATAAATCAACAAACAATAACTGCTGGCAAGGATGTGAGAAAAAGGGAATCATTGTACACTGTTGTAAATTGGTGCAGCCATTATGGAAAACAGTATGGAGGTTTCTCTAAAATGTAAAAATAGAACTAGCATATGACCCAGCAAATCCACTTCTGGGTGTTTATCTGAAGAAATCTGAAACACTAATTCAAAAAGACATATGCACCCCAATGTTCATTGTAGCATTATTTACAATAATCAAGATATGGAAACAATCTGTGTGTCCAGTGGCAGACAAATGGATAAAAAAATATTACTCTTCTCCTTTTTCTTACATTCTACATTCAATCCCCCTCAAAATTTTGTCAGCTACACCTACAAAATATATCCAGAATCTAACCACTTCTCAGCAGAAATTACCACTACTAGCATCGTTTCATCTACTATATTTTTTTACCTGCATGGTTGCAGCAGGCTCCTGGCTATTCTCCTTACTTCCACCACTGACCACCTGCAGTCTTATCTCAGCACAACAGCCAGAGTTGCCCTTTTAAACACATAAGTCAGATCATTTTATCCCTCTGCTCAGAGCCCTCCATGGCCTCTTAGCTCATTCAGGTTGAAATCCATAGTCCTTTCTGTGGCCTATGAGATCCTACATGACCTTGCTCTACTACTTCTAGGCCCTCATCTTTTGCTCACTGATCTCCAGTTATAGTGAACTCCTTGTCATTTCTAGAGTATGTCATATTTAGGCTTATTGTTTCCTTAGCCCCAAATTATTTTCCCCCAAATAGCTACATGGCTCATTCTTTTGCTGAGTATAGCTTTCTACTCAGAGATCCCCACTTCATAGAAATCTTTCCTACTCTCATCTGTAGTAGTATTCTTATCATTCCATTCTTTTACTTAGTTTATTTTGTTTCATGTCATCTAACATTATATTATGTCTTAGTTTGAGTCCCCTGAAAGCAGAGCCTAAGTCAAGGGCACTAGCACAAGTAATTTATTTGAGAAGTAATTCCACCAAGCAGGGTTGGGGAAAGGGGGAGAGTGAAATGTGGGAGGAGGAAAAGTTGATTTAAGGGTGTATTATCAAGGTTGCCACTTGGGCCACCATGGACTTAAGTCTCTTGGTCTCAGTTCCACTAGTATTTCTCTCCACCCACACCCCCAAAAAGTATACAGAATGTCTCATGGAATTCTTGGCTTGAAACATTGACCATACCCCAGAGAGTTAACTCACCCACACAGCAAAGTGACTTGCCTGTGGGTTTAACACAGAAGAAAGTGAAAAAATATGGAATTCATGCTTGATGAGAGACACTGTGACATATGAGTTTGCAGGGAACTGGTCCCTGGAGCAGCAGATGAAATCATATGTAGGCTAACAGCAAATGTTTTGGGGCACCAAATGGCTATGCTCCACTATATATACATACATATATATACATACATATACATACACAAATATATATGAATATATACACACACATATGATTTTATGTATTTATTTTTAGAGAGAGGGGAAGGGAGGTAGGAGAAGCAGAGGGAGAGAAGCACTGATGTAAAATAGAGTCATCAATTGATTGCCTCTTGTGCACACCCTGACCAGGGACCGAACACGCAACCCAGGCATGTGTCCTGACCAGGAACCCAGGAATTGAATCAACTACCTTTTTTAAAAAAATTATTTTAATCATTGTTCAAGTACAGTTTTCTGTCCTTTACTCCCATCCAAGCCCACCCACCCATCCCTCCCCACCTCCCTCCCATTTCCAACCCCCCTAGTTTTTGTCCATATGTCCTTTATATTTGTTCCTATAAACCCTTCCCATTCTCCCGTGAAATTCCCCTGAAATTCCCTCCCCTCTCCTCCTTGGTCACTGTCAGCCTGTTCTCTATTTCAGTGTCTTTAGCTATATTTTGCTTGTTTGTTTGTTTTGTTGTTTAGGTTCCTGTTAAAGGTGAGATCATATGGTATTTGTCTTTCAACTACCTTTTGTTTTGCGGGATGGTGCCCAATGAACTAAGCCACATTGGTCATGGCTGTATTAATTCATTGATATCAGTTGCCTTACCAGAATATGAGGTGTTGCTTTTTCAAAGTCAGGTTTATTGAGGTACAATTTACATGCGGTAATATTCAGCCTTTTCAAGTGTAGAACTCAATGAGTTTGACAAACGTATTTAGTCATACAGCCACTACCACAATCAAAATAAAAATATTTCAAATGCTCACAAAGATGCTTTGTGTCCCTTTGCAGTCAATTCCCTATATCCACTGGCAACCAATGATCTGTTCTCTGTTCTTATAATATTGTCTTTTCCAGGATGGTGTGCTGTAAATGAAATCATACAGTATGTAGCCTTTTGTGGCTGGCTTCTTTCACTTGGCATGGTATTTTTTTTTAGATTTATCCATGTGGTAGCATGTATCAGTAGTTCATTCCTTTCTATTCTGAGTAGTACTTCATCATATGGATCATAGCTTGTTGATCTGTTTTACAAGTTGATGGACATTTGGCTTATATTTGTCTATTATGAACAAAGCTGCAATGAACATTTATGTATTAGTCTTTTTGTGGATATAAACTTTGATTTCTTTTGGATAAATATGTAATGTTAGCTCTGTTTTGTTCACTGCTATAGCCTTAGTGCTTAGCTCATTGCTTGGCACTTGGCAAGACCTCAATAAATATTTGATAAATAAATGGACATAGAAATAGTATATTTAAAGTTATGAAGACCAATCTTTATGGCAAGAGGACTCAAAGAGAGTTAAACTACCTATACACTACATAGGTGATTATAAAAATCTGAATAACTTCTGGGACAACATCTATTT
The DNA here is from genome assembly GCA_028533065.1 of Trachops cirrhosus. NCBI lineage: Eukaryota > Metazoa > Chordata > Mammalia > Chiroptera > Phyllostomidae > Trachops > Trachops cirrhosus. The sequence continues at coordinate 49,188,724 of CM052552.1, forward strand.
TCATTATGGAATTCATGGAACAGCATTCATCTGTTCCATCGACTAATCCCTGTCCTCAGCAAGCTCATACTCCTCAGCAAGCTGATACTTACTGCATATAGATATAGGGGTTTTTATGCACTTCCCTATATATGACTCATACTTTGGTTCACTTGTTTGATTTAAATTCTAATTTATCTCTCCACCACTTGATTTCCTTCAGGCTTTAGGTCTATAGACTCATGCAGACTTCCATGGCCACACTACCAACAGATGCAGAAAAACACTGTTAAAACAAATTTATGTCCTCCTTCCTTCTCCTGGCCAGTACGAGTTCTCACTGGCTAATGGAATTTCATGTGTAGCCAACCTATTCTAGGAGTTTCTAAACTTTTAAATGATGTATCCCATCCTTGGGTGCTTTGTTCATGTGAGGACATGTGAGGACATGTGTCCTCACAGATACTGTTATTACTTGAATTTCTCTCAGGCAAGTAAGTAGTACTAATGGATTTATATCACAAATAATAGCAGTTTTTGCACACCACTGTCTTCATCTATAGTAGTTCTAGGAGGCCACAAGCATGTCTCACATGTACTTCTGAACAAGTTTTCTCAGATATCCTTGTATCCATCCACCACTCATTGGAAGCCATATTTGTTCTATTACTTCCCACTAAGCACCATCATCAAAGCCTGAAACCTTAAGAAGCTATCTGGAGCAACAGATGGAAAATGTCTTTCAGGTTTTGAGGTGCCTTTTACTAGAAAGATCCCTAATGGGGATATAGCAATGTGGTTTGTGTGCTGCTAGGTCCCCAAATTAAGTGTCACAACTTTGTTAGTTTTATTCTTCCAGCCCTTTTGTGAATCATTCACTCCAGAAACACTTATTAGCACCTATGATGCACCAGGCACTATTCCAGGGTCTTGGGCAGAGAGATGAAAGGACAGGAAGCATCCCAGAATCAGGCACCTCATATCCATTCAGCCTCATTGACGATGCCAAGCATGGCTACAGTGGACAGTTCCACACAGACTTCAATCCATTTTACCTGCCTAGGTGCAGGTTAGGATTTGCCAGTGAGAGGTACCTGAGTGAAATTGGAAAAGGAAGTTAGAAGAGGTTATTTTTAGGGAGATATGGAAGCTAGATGTGACACAACTTTCCAGAGAACCAACAATATTTCAGTGCTTTTCTTCAGGTTGAGATCATCAGTGACTGTTTCCCTGACCTTCCAGCTTCAGTCTTCTTGACCTTCTCTCTCACATCCTTCCATGTTTGGGCAAGCTCTGATTCCTATATTCAACCCCTTTATTTCTGTAATGCTTTAGAGGAGCTCTGTTTTCCTATATAAAGTACCTGCACCAAACCCAAGCCCTTGTCTCAGGCTCTGCTTTTGAAAGGTAAGCCAAATTGACAGACCCTGTCCTCAGGAGGGAAGAGACAAGCAATGAATTAGCAACCAAACAAGGTCATGCCAGCCTATGAGAAGGGCTAGGAATAAAAGAAAATAGGTAATATGAGAGAGTCATGGGCATGAGAAGGGCAGCCACTTTAGACAAAAGGCTCAGAGTAGAGCAATTTAAGGAGGTGATATTTAAATTGAGACCTGAATTATGAGAAGATATCCTCCAAAGAGTAGAATTCAAGACAGAAGGAAAAGCAAATATAAAGGTAGTAGGGTGAGAATGGGCCTGGTTAAGGAGGAGAAACAAAGTTCTATGGTTGAAACAAACAAGGTAAAGAGGAGTGAAGTACATGGTGAGGTGGAGGAAGCAGGCAGAAGCTCTTTAGGAAGGATTCTGTAGGATTTCAGGAAAGTTTTACTTACCACTACATGGAATGGAGACCCATAGAAGGTTTGTACACAGAGGAGTGGCATGATGTGATTCATGATTTGAAAATGGCTATCTGCCGGCTGTGTTGCAAATGAACTATGAGGAGAGGGAGGGACAAGGATGACAGTTCATCCCTCATCAAGATCCAGATATGAATACAGAGGTACACAGAAGTCAGCTTAGAGTGGCAGTGACCACTGGGCATGTAGTTATAATCACATTTCCTTCTAAAGTCCAGAGCTCTCTTACTGGGTCAAGCTCCTTAAGCCTGGCTGCTTCCTCCCCTGCTCATTCTTCTCTAAGGGGTTATGCCCTCTGAGGAGGATCCTTAGTTTCTCAAACACAAATACTTCTGATGGACTTGCCCCTGCAAGCCCTCCAGATACTCCCAGTTCATCTGAGCATTAGCTCAGGTGCTGTTGGCACCCCACCATTGTATCAGGAGAACTCAAGTCAGAAGTAGTCATATGAGTGGAAATTGGCCTGGCCTAGTTAAAGAAACAAATGAGAAAAGCAGACACCTATGTTAAACAGAGCTATAGTTTTCCAGACACTCCAACCATTTTGGCAAAAGGAGATGTGAGAAAATTATCTTGAGATTGTTAATGGTACAGAATCACAGAAAATATGATGGAATCAAAACATCTCCAGTGATAGACTCAAAATGGAGTTTTCTATTCTGGGTCAAGAAACAAAATAAAGAGGGGCTGGCTTTCAGGAGACTGCCCCACTTTCCATAATTATGGGCAATTGTGCAAGTTACTTAGAAAACACACAAGTGATAGGATGGACTGTTTTTAGACCAAGCCATAATTTAGATCTGGGATGTGGTTTCACATCTTTGTACCACCACCACAACATGTGCTGTGTTTCAATCTATCAGGAGCTCAAATTTGATCAGTTTTTTTCTTCTTTTTTAGAAATGTGCAGTGAATTGCTTTTCCTAATTAAGGTAGATGAAGACATCAGCACGCATACTACTTACTACTCTGGGATAAAATTGACTTTCAAATGATATTTAATGGACTAGCCTGATGGTAATGTTCTGTGGTTCTAAGCAGGAGGCCTGGATTTAATTCCCTTACTGGGGGAAGAAAGAAAAATGAGTGTATGCATGTATGTGTATTTATAGTGGTAACAATTGAGGGGCAAAAGGCGAGGATACTTTCTCAAGAAATCTTTCCTCTTCCTGGAAAAAAAGAATTAACCTGTGTTATTCCAAAGGAAGGCAAGGAAGAGAAAACCAAATGAAATGGTAGGTGTGTATATTGATAGGGAGTGGAGTAGAGAGAAGTTTGTTATAATAACAACAACAACAACAATAGCAACAGTTATATTATGAATGTGCCACAGAAGTCTTTGCACACATCACTGGATTTAATTTTTATGTTGGCTTCATAAATCAGGTATAGTTTTTCCTAAATGAAAATAGGAGGAAATTGTTGCTTGTAGAGGTGAAGGAACTTGCCCCAGGTAAGTAGCTGAGCCAGAGTTCAAACTCAGATCAAGCACCAAAGTATGAGCTCTTGCCCACTAGACCACACCATCTCATTCAGGTCCTCAGACCCATGGCAGTGCTCCACTTTCAGTGTCACCATCTTTCTCACACTCAGATATATCTGCAATATGGTGACGAGACAGTAAGCAAATGGTCTTTGGAGTCATCCTAGTACTGAGACAAGCACTGATTTCTGTATAAGGTCAGAGCTGGCAGGATGCCACTACTCAGTTCAAATCCTAGTTTCTACCCCTCAGCTCCACTATAGAACAGAGGCTCTCCAGACTTTAGAAGTCCACTGAAGAGGGAGGGAGGGCTCTGGGTCACACTGGGTCAGACATACGCCTCCTGCAGTTCTACAGAAACCAAGTATAACTGCATATCATCGGAGGCCTCTGTTTCCTGGGAATCTAGGTAAACCCAAGACCCCAGCTCTATGTCATCAGAAATCCAAACTCGCCCCAGGATTTCTGTAACTTCAAGAGGCCCAAAGCCCTTGGGGCTCTTATTTTTGCCTGGATAATCAGTGAGCTTCAATTCTCAAGTGTATAAATCAGGCTCTTATTCAAGGGCTACAAAAAGTCCTCTCTCATGATACATTTCAGAACATACAAGACTTTACTGCAGAGTTCAGAGGGTGACAGAGAAGTAGTTGATATGGCATGCTGCAAACAACTTTCTGAGTTAGAGTATGCATCACTGCCTTTAAGGTACAACATGGCCACCTCACTGCCATAGCTGCACTGGCCTTCTCTTGTTCTTCCCTTCCAGGATGAACCACTCTCACTCCAACTTTTCCGCCCTACCTCTATTAGTAGAATAATCTGCTTCCAAATTTAGAGAACCAGAAAAAAAGGTTTGCATTTCATGCAGGGGTTCTTCATTTGGAGTTAAGCATTCAGATGGTCCACAAACTTGGAGAGAAAAATATTACTTCTTTATTTTCATGGCCCTCTGACTAACATTTAGTACTTGCTTCTATTATGAATCTTGGCAACAAAACATGGCAGTATACCTGATGCTATTGCCACCAAGAGAAGTCACAGATATTTTCACCTCAGATTACAGTAGGTTCAGCTGAATCATTACCTTTGTTTATCACCACTTTGAAATTATACCAGTTATTAGTCCTGCCTTCTGGGTTTTGTTATGAAGGTATTAATTAAGAAACACGTATGTTACTATTTCACATATATAACTCTTAAAAATTTGGTAACAAAATTTCAAATAATTGGCTTCCTTTGAGATTCTATGTGTTTGATTTTCAAGCATTCAAAAACCTGGTTCTGCCCTTACTGGTGTGGCTCAATTGGTTGGGCTTTGTCCCACAAAGTAAAGGATTGTTGGTTTGATTCCAATCAGGGCACATGACTGGGTTGCGGATTCAGTCCCTGGTCGGGGCACACATACGAGAGGCAACCAATCAATTTATCTCTCTTACATCAATGTTTCTCTCCCTCTCTCCCTCCCTTCCTCTATCTCTAAAAATAAATAAATAAAATCTTCAAAAATCTGATTCTGAGAAAGGGTCCATTGATTTTACTAGACTGCCAATGGAATCCACAACACACACACACAAAAAGATTAAGAAGCCCATTTTAAAACTGAGACTTTTATGTGAATTTTACTGCAATAAAAAAAAAGCAGCAGCCATGGTTCTAGTTTAGTAAAACCCACCATCCTGAGAAGCTCATTGTGCTTGTCGATAAACATTTTTTTTCTCTAACTTGAGTTTGAAAGTTTCCACATACTTCTTGAGGCCAAACTCTTCCAAAAGAACCCGAAGAAGTCTTGATTCACTTCCAGAGTGGCTTTATCTGTTAAAGGCTGTTCATAAGGCCAGAAAGGCTAACTAATGAGAGAATATTTGGCCAGACCCTTGCCTTCTTTGTGCTAGTGGTCAGTCAATGAAAACCTCTTTGAGGGCTCTATGGACTAAATGTTTGTGCTTTCCTACGATTTATTTTGAAACTCTAACCACAAAGGTGGTGCTTTTTGGAGGTGGGGTCTTTGGGACATGATTAAGTTTACAAGAGCTCATGAGAATGGGAACCTCATGTCGGGATTACTGTTCTTAGAAGGAGAGGAAGAGACCACAGCCCTTTCTTAGCCATGTGAAGATATAGGAATGAGACAACCATCTGCAAGCCAGGAAGTGGGCCTTCCCAGGACAAGAATAGGCTAGCACCTTGATTTAAGACTTTTCTGCTCCCAGCACTCTGAGAAAGAATTGTCTATTGTTTAGGCCACTCAGTCTGTGGTATTTTGTTATAACCACCCAAATGGACTAAGACAGGGGTTTACTTTCTTATTGATTATCATCCAGATGCCTTGGTTACTGTAAACAAACTATATAAATATAAACCAACCCCTGTGCTCACCTATATTTCACTGATAGCACATCCTCTGCCCTCCCAAACCACCTTACTCATTTGAAAGTTTGCCCCAGTGTTATATTTTAATTTACCTTTGCTTTGCCAACTATTGTGTCCTTGCTCAAAAACTGTAAATCCTTCTGATCAAGGATCTTGGCTTAATTAGAAAAAAATCTATAATAAATAAAAAATTTAAATATAATGATTATTTTGGAACAAGCTATCAGAAAGTAATTGCTTACCATCTGTCTTCTGTTGACTAGTATTAAATGGAAAACAGCAATAACCTAGGCTGGACAGTCAATGCTGTGGTTACGCATCTCCAAATGAAAGCTCACACTTCTACCACTGAGCTCAGCTGACATTATGAAAAACACCCTGAAGATACTAAAGGGATTGAATGGAAAGGGGGAAAGCGTCATTGTGAATAATTAGTGCTAAGGTTGGACACTAATGCTGTCACCAAATTTTCCTGAATTCTGTCGTAAGTATACTCACTGAACTCACCCAAATTTCCATCTTTAAATTATTTTGTA
>CM052552.1:49195053-49210922 GCA_028533065.1 Trachops cirrhosus
GCTCAGTGGATTGAGCGCGGGCTGCGAACCAAAGCATCGTAGGTTCGATTCCCAGTCAGGGCACATGCCTGGGTTGCAGGCCAGGTTCCCAGTGGGGACCACATGAGAGGCAACCACACATTAATGTTTCCCTCTCTCTCCTTCTCCCTCCCTTCCCCTCTCTAAAAATAAATAAATAAAATCTTTAAAAAAAAAATAAATAAATTATTTTGTATCTGTTGAGTTGCATTCCTTTAATCTTGAGCTCATAACTTCAGTATGTCCTTTTAAACTCCTTTAAAATTTTGCTTGTTTTAAGTAAAGCATCATATGAAATTTTGAAGACAATGGAAGCATTACACAGAATGTAGAAACCCTTATGAATGACTGTCTTTGTGGGCTTGGGAATAGAGAAAGCAGTGGTGCCCCAGTGGGGAACAATAAAAATTTTCCATTGAGAAAAGGATACTTATGTGAACAGAAACAATCATCTCTAAAGGCCTTCTCCCAGGGGCAGCACCAGAGGAGACCTCAAGAGATTTCTATGCACAACCATAGCGAGGAAACATGATTTGTGGATTCACACATTATAAAAGCTACTTCTGTTGATTTTCTGTAAATGTCATGTGAAATAAATTGCTCTATAGCTTGAAGATTGTTTTGCAAGTAAAAAATGTTTAGGATGGCATTTTATTTTAGAGGAATGAATTTATACCCAACTAAAAGCTTTGAACAGCTTTTTTTTCGCTCGTTCATTTTTTTTTTACATGCAGCAAATGCAGTTCTACAGACCACTGTAATACATACTGTATATGTTTTGCTCTCCATGTTGGAACATGGTATAAGTGGCAAAGTTTATGGTCCATAAGCACATGAATTGCTTACATGTTACAATGCAGCCACCACTTCTTCCTACATTTTAGTATATGTGATCAGTTTTCTTTGTTTTCTAGCTATAGCAACTATTCCCAAAGTCTGCTTCTTATTGCTACAATAATTTGTGTTCATTTTCTATAAATCCCAAATCAGCATGCATTTTTTGGCTTCATATGATATCTCATTGTGTAGCAACAAATAATGAATTTTGTGCCATGACCTTTTATGGCCTCACTTCCCAGGCTCAGCAGCAATTAAGGGCAAAGATTACTCATCTCAGTTCTGGTTACCCCCAAAAAATAAACTCTGAGAAAGGACTTAGGTTCAAGAAGTTTATTTGGGAGGTGATCCCAAGAAGTACAGTTGAGAGGGTGTAGAAGCTGAGATAAGAAAGAGAGAGAAGACAACAAAATGGTGCTTTAATGAATGGGCTTCCTCTGTAGGCGACCAAAGCACAATTCTGCTATGGGCCCTTGGAGGCATCTTGTAAAACATGCATCAGAATTGTCCCACCTAAGGACTCCTCAAGAAGCGTGTGTTCCTGTTTTGGCAGAGACAGTGAAATGTGCATTTGCACAGCGCAGTCATTGTTATATAACATTTTATCAGGGACACTCAGTGCTTTCTATCAATAGTTTCCCATCTCACATTTCAGTAGTGTTGACAGGAAAGCCAATCCAAGTTTTTCTGGATTTTGTGTTTGTCTTTTATCATCATGCATGCCCCTCTGTAAACTGACAACCCCAATGGCACATTGGTATTTATCATTCCCTCTGCTGGGTATATTGCAGAAGCTGAAATTGTGTAGAACTTTCTAGGAAACAGTAAATCTTAATCCTGGATCAATAGGTATAGAGCTGGGCATCCCTTATCAACTCTTCTGGGCTTATTTATGCATACCCAAAAGCCCCGAACCTCAAAGTCAGTTAGGAATGAAGTTTTATTGATTATATCTGCTTACCATGATGGACTAAACAAAATGTCAGACAAAAATTTTCCAAGACTCTTTCCTCCAGGTCTGCTGGTGAGAATCCTTCAGTTGGTGAGGGGAATCCTTACGAGGCATGACAGAATGTGCTAATGCTCTTTGTTAATGTCTTGTTTCCATCTTAATTACTCTTGCTTTATGCTGGTCTGATGTAGGCTCAATACATAACTCAATAATATTTTCCCCAAAACTAATGAGGAAAAGGAATAAGTCGTTGGCCTACATTAATTGCTATCTAATACCTTACCATCTGGCCATGGGACAACAGACTCCCAGTATTAAAACTCAAAAGGGAAATTGGGAAAATCAGAAAGTATTACCACTTTCAAATAGTATTTGCTAGTGACCATATGTGACTGGTACCCTGGAACATGGAGTCAACCTTGTACTTAACATGGCTGCTTTGAGGCATACCAACCGGGTTGAGGTCAGTCAGCTTGCCTAACTACTCAGTCCATCTTTGTCAAAACATGCCAGAGTGTATGAGCAAAGAAAGCCTATGCCCCTGGCCACCTATAAAGTGCAAACACAGATTTTTTAATCCAAGATTCTCCCAGAACTAAGACATGGAAACTTTGGCTTTTGTTTAGATATTTAAATTCCTCAAACAGCAGCAAGAGCCTGGTGAGAGTCTGCAGGTACAAGACTGCTTCTTCCCTGGGTTCTGTAGTTTGGGAACTTTCCAAGCTGAAATCGCCTAATTACATGAGGGAGAATACAGTGAATCTCTCAAAGCATAACTTCTTTCATCCAAGTCAGAGCCTTATCAAGGTCCAAGAAGACAGCCCAGGTCAGGGACAGCATTGTTATGTTTCCCAAGAACAAGTGTTGTCTCATACACATAGGCAGACTGATCTGCTTGTTCAGTCATTAGAGTTCTCCATTGGCTAGTGTTCCAGTCTTGGCCTCGGTCGTGAGGGTCTGTTCAGACACCCCACCCTCCTGAGGCTGCTATGCAGGCTTTAATCAAGACCCACTGTCTGATGGCAGATTAGTAGGCATGTAGTGCAAATCATTGACAAAAAGACCATTGGGACAGAAAGGAACTTCCAAAGGGGCACCCTAAGACAGTCATGGTTGGCCCTATCTGCAAATAATTAAGTGGTACAGATTCTGCCAGTGCCCTGTAGACATCCCAGCTGCACTCTCCTATACACACCTACATTGCTGACTACAAGCAATCTGTATCTGAGGTGTTTGTTTTTTTAATAGACTATTTTTACAGCTAGTTTAAATTTACAGGAAAACTGTAGATATTTAATTACAGATAGTTCACAGAATTCCCATTATCCCACACCAATTTTTCCTATTACTAACATCTTGCATTAGTGTGGAACATTTGTGTAGTTACAATGAATAAACCAATATTGATATACTATTACTAACAAGCATCCATACTTTACTTATATTTTCTTGGTTTTTAACCTAATGTTTCTTTTCTGTTCCAAGATATCATCCAGGATACCATCCAGGATAGCATACACCATTTAGTCATCATGACTCCTTTGTCTCCTCTTGACTAGGACAATGTTTCTAGCTTTCCTTGTTTTTAACTACCTTGATGGCTTTGATGGTCAGGTAATTCTGTAGAATGTCCCTCAGTTAGAATCTATCTGATGTTTTTCTCACAATTAGACTGAGGTTATGGGATTTGGGAGAAAGTTCATAGAGGTAAACTGTCATTCTTATCACATCACATCTAGTGTACATAGTATCAACATGGCTTATCACTCTTGTTGACCTTCATCACCTGTCTGAGCTAGTGTTTGTCAGGCTTCCTCACCATAAAGTTACTCTTTTCCCACTTTCCATCACTGTGCTCTTTGGAAGGAGGTTTCTTAGTGTAGTCCACACTTAAGATGTGGGGAGTTATGCTCCCTCTCCTTGAGAGCAGAGTATCTACATAAATTATTTGGAATTCTTCTGCACTAGACATTTGCCTCTTCTCCTCCGTTTATGTATTTACTCAATAACATTTATATCAATATGGGATCATGGATATGTATTTTACACTCTGGTACTAATCCAATACTACTTCATTTTATTGCTGACGTTTTTCCTGCTTTGGCCAGTGGGTACTCTTTCAGTTGGCTCCTTTGTCCCCTTGACATGCTCTCATGATTGAAATGTCTTCTTAGTATTTTCTCACATTTTTGGCACTACAAGATCCTCCAAGATAATCTTGTATATTTCCTGCTCCAGGTCTAGAATCAATAATTCTTTTCCATATTCTTTTATTGTAGTGTTGTATAAGAAGCCAAGAACTTGGCACTAGGTATGATTTTGTTACTGGGGTGTCATTGCTTCTAGCCCCTCGCAGGTAACAGAGCAAGGAAATACATGTATGTACTAACTTGTATATATACACAGGACTATAAATATTTCTATATGTAGCATCTTTATAAACATTAAGAAAACCTGAGTTCATACCTATGTTTCCAACTCTAACCTATAGCCACATAGATCATTCTAGGCTCCTTCCCTTGTTTACTTGTAGATTCCCATCCCAACAGTGAGAAACCTGGCTCTAACCATCTGCCATCTATTTACTAAATTGTTCAAGTCCAATATGCATATGTACTAGAATCAGAATTGTTAACCTGGACCTCCATGGGTACAGTGCTCCTGTGCCACTCCTTCCTTTTGCCTAGTGGAGAATATAATCATTTCTTAAATTATTTGCATCAATACCTCCTCTCCCATTCCTTTCAGTGAGGTTGTTTCATACATTTATAATACAGTTAATTTTTTTATCACAGTCTGCATTCTATCCTGGGATCACCATGTGGGGATATTTTTTTCTCCAGCAGCAAGAAACCAGACTCCCATTATTTTTAATATGTTTACTTATGTGCTCAAACCTAAAATACCCAAATAATTTCAAAATTGCTAACCCTTACAGTTGTACAAAGCAAATTTATTAAGTAGGATTCAATATTTGTTTGTAGTGTTTTTCTTTTGAGATAAAATTTACATACAATAAACTGCACAGAGATTAAGTGTACAATTTGATATTGTACCTATACCTATGTAGGCCATACTGACATTAAGATATAGAATATTTTCATCACACCAGAAAATTCTTCATGTCCTTTCACAGTCAATTCCCCTCTCCAGAGGTAACTCTATCCTGATATTTTTCACCATAGATTAGTTGGTTCTAGAAATTCATATAAATGGAATCAGACAGTCTGTGATCGTCTATGTCTGACTTCTCTCAGAATAACGTCTGTGAGATTCATCCATGTTGTTTCTGTAGCCTTTTAATTAACTTAGTAGTTTTCAAGAATGGGATCAAGCCAGTGTTGTGCTAGTAAATGTTAGTAAATCAGTTCTCTGAATTAAAAAAATAAAAGCCCTGATTTGTACATGTGCTAACTTTTGTGGAGTAAATATCCCCACCATTGTCAATTTCAATATACTTGTTTTTATTTATTATTTTTAGAGAAAGAAAGAAAGGGGGTAGAGAGAAAAAGAATATTGATTTGTTGTTCTATGTATTTATGCATTCATTGGTTGATTCTTGTATGTGCCCTAACTGGGTACCGAACCATCAACCTTGGCATGTCAGGATGACCCTCAAACTAACTGAACCACCCAGCCAGGGATCAAGATACTTTAAAAAATTTCACACATGGCAGTGTGAGCCAGTAAGAGCAGGCTCTGTCAAACCATTGCTAGCACAAGCTAGAAGTACCCTTCACTGGTGGTCTACCAACAAATCAGTTCATCCTTATTGCATTATATTCTGTAGTGGTGTAGCAACTAAGTGTTTGGCAAGGCTGTAAGTCTCTAAAAGGGTTTGGTACCATTACATCTAGTCAATCATTGAGGACCTGTTCTGTACCTACTTGGATGCATGTTCATGAAAGGTCTGCTGTCCTTTGCCTATTAGTCAGCTAGGCGACAGAGGGTGCTGCCATGCTCTTGGTGAGGTTATCATATGAATTATGGTAGATTTGACCCACTGAAGTTTTGGGCCCTGATTAAATCTGTGAAGTTCTGGTTCCAGTGCACTTATGGCTACACTAATCCAAACAGCTGAAATTAGGAAAATGCATCTGCCAGATTCTGCCTCTGATAAGCAGCAAAATTAGTGTCAGGTATAGCTGCATGTAACCTAAGAGAAAGAAGACACATCATGGTAATAACAAGGGGATTTTCAAAGAAATAATCTGGAGTGAAATCCTCAAACCTTAAAGCAAGGAAGAGCTCTTTCCATGTGATTTTGGCTCACTTAGCATCTGCAGCTTTAACAAAGAAAAATGGAGGTAGGGTTTCTCTTCTGAGTATTTTTATTTTATATTTTTCTAAGTTTTTTTTTCCTTAAAAATGTTTAGAATTAGGGCCAGGAAGAGAGAGAGAGTAAGAATAGGGAAGGGGAATTCTTAAAGATTCTACTTACGGCTTGCCTTCAGATGGAAGAGACCCTTTATACTGCAGGGCTGTTGGGGAGAACAATTTGAATTCATTAACTCTTCATTAACTCTCAATTTGAATTCATTAACTCTTTTCAAAACAACACGTGAAAAAGAAAACCTTTTCCCCATACTAGTTACCGAGTTCAGCTTTTGTGTATTTAAGTTAGTGTGTGACCAGAGCCTTCTGAAATCTGATAAAGCATTACAATAAGCAACTAATGCAATCCAAAGACCTTGAACATCTCATGTAGATGCTACTTCATGGATATAAAGCCATAGTTTTCTCTCTGAAGTCCAGATTTCACTCAAAGCCCTATTTTTAGTACAATCTTGCTCTGGTTATTTCATCACCATTATTACTAAAATCACATGCCTTGCCTATACTGCCTGTCTCTTTTCTATTCCTCTTTGAATACAGTCTTTCATAAACCATTTGTCCCTATCTCTGATTCAAAACTATAGTCAGTATACCATTGTATCATGTCTCAGCTCAGTACCCTATGCCTCCCCTCTCAATTGTGCATCCCTGTCCTTGAAGAACTTGCAGTCAAGCCAGGCTCAATTATTGCCCAAATGGTCCTTATGCCTTTAATCCTATGCTCCACATTACACCTATACTTGGGCCAAAACTTCCTTCTCCTGTTCATCCTTATTAACCAGAGTTTCCTTCCTTGCCTCCACCAGACAATGCGAAAATCCACCCTTCTCCAGCCAAGAAAACAACTCATAACCCACCGATGGTAAAGTCCTCTTTTCTTGACCCAAAAGGGACACCATGTATTTTCCATGTATGATATTGCAAAGTCATTTCTGCCCCCAGCCACAACTTACCCCACTATATCCTCTATTCTGGACATCAAAGGACAGTACGTGTTCCAAGATTGTTGAAAATGATGACACATGCTGAGGAGGAAACAGTAAGCAAAAGGTACAACAGGTCTTCAAAATCAAAGCTATGATATGAGTGGACGAGGCTATCTCATCCGACCTTTTTTGTTTTCCACATAGATGATCTCTAGAAGTTTGGTGGTCACAGGGTCCTGTGAGTGCATGTATACAGGCACAGTCCACAGATTACTATTACTATTTAGAGATGTCCACACTCCACAACCCTTATCTTATAACACAGCACAACCCCTAATTTCTTAATGTAACATTGGGCTTACTAAAGAATGCAGTTCAACTTCTGGCCAAAATGGAGGCATAGGTAAACACACTGTGCCTCCTCACACAACCAAAAGAAGGACAACAAATTTAAAAACAAAACAAAACAAAAAAACAACCAGAAATGACAAAAAATCAAACTGTATGGAAGTCCAACAACCAAAGTGTTAAAGAAGAAACATTCATCCAGAAGGGCAGGAGGGGCAGAGATGGAGAGCCAGGTAGGGAGGACTAGTAGCAAGGTGATGGCTGGTGGAGTGGTGTTCCACATTTGTGTGCAGATAAACTGGGAGGAACAACTGGGGAGCAAGACAGACCCCACAACCCAGGGTTCCAGTTCAGGAAAACAAAGCCTCAAAACCTCTGACAGAAAAAAACCTGTGAAGGTTGAGATAGCAGGAGAAACTCCTGGCCTCACAGAAGAGTTTGTTGCAGTGACCCACAAGGTTTTAGAACATACACAAAACCAACCACCTGAGAATCAGCACCAGAACGGCCCAATTTTCTTGGGGGTAGCAACAGAAGTGACTGAAAGCCAACAGAGACCTGAATAAGTGGCATTGTTCCCTCTTGGACCACTCCCCTAGATACAGCACCTTGGGTTGCCCCACCCTGGTGAATACCTAAGGCTCTGCCCCTTACTATGTAACAAGCACACTGAGACAAAAAAAAAATGGCCCAAATGAAGAACAGATCAAAGCTCCAGAAAAAAATACAAGTAAGCGACAAAAAGATAGCCAACCTATCAGATGCACAATTCAAAACAGTGGTAATCAGGATGCTCACAGAATTGGTTGAGTATGCCCGCAAAATAGAGGAAAAGAGAAGAGAGGAAAAAATGAAAAGTGAAATAAAGGAAAATACACAGAGAACCATTAGTGACAGGAAGGAAACCGGGACTCAAATCAATGGCTTGGACCAGAAGGAAGAAAGAAGCATTCAACCAGAACAGAATGAAGAAACAAGAATTCAAAGAAATGAGGAGAGGCTTAGGAACCTCCAGGACAATGTTAAATAGTCCAACATCTGAATCATAGGGGTGCCAGAAGGTGAAGGTGAAGACCAAGAAATAGAAAACTTATTTGAAAAAAATAATGAAGGAGAACTTCCTCAATCTGGCAAAGGAAATAGACTTCCAGGAAGTCCAAGAAGCTCAGAGAATCCCAAAGAAGTTGGACCCAAGGAAGCACACACCAAGGCACATCATAATGACATTACCCAAGATTAAAGATAAGGAGAGAATCTTAAAAGCAGCAAGAGAAAAGGAAACAGTTACCTTCAAAGTTGTTCCCATAAGACTCTCAGCTGATTTCTTAAAAGAAAGCTTACAGGCAAGAAGGGGCTGGAAAGAAGTATTTCAAGTAATAAAAGTCAAGGGCTTGCATCCAAGATCACTCTACCCAGCAAAGCTATCATTTAGAATGGGAGGGCAGATAAAGTGTTTCCCAGATAAGATCAAGTTAAAGAAGTTCATCATCACCAAGCCATTATTATATGAAATGTTAAAGGGACTAATCTAAGAAAAAGAAGATGATCAAAAATGTGAACAGTAAAATGACTACAAACTCACAACTATCACAACTGAACCTAAAAGCAAAAACAAACTAAGCAAACAACTAGAACAGGAGCAGAATCATAGAAATGGAGACCACATGGAGGGTTATCGGTGGGGAGGGGAAGAAAGGGGGAAAATGTACAGGGAATAAGTAGCATAAATGGTAGGTAGAAAATACACAGGGCACAGTTAAGGATTACATGGGAAATGTAGAAGGCAAAGAACTTATATGGACGACCCATGGACATGAACGAAAGGTCGGGGGGGGATGCAGGTGGGAGGGGCTGTACAGGGCAGAGGGGAATAAAGGGGGAAATGGGACAAGTGTAATAGCATAATCAATAAAATGTATTAAGAAAATAAAATAAAATTTGAGAACAAACTTAAAAAAAAAAAAAGAATGCAGTTCAAATGGCTTGGCCAAGGCTTTCCGTAATAAGTTACATAGGAAATTTTAAAATATGTATTTTCTATACCAGCTTAATATGTTTTGAACTTTTGACTGATGTCTTTCATGTATATATACTGAATTTATTTTCATCTGCATTCCTATGGCATTTTAAAATTCATCTCTCTGCTGTAGTGCTGCCACATCATTATATAGCATTTTCTGCAGGACTTCCTTGAGGGCGCAGTCTAAGTCACACTTGACTTGAAGCATCAGTAGTTAGTACAGACCCTCTACAGATCCTTTACATAAATGTTTGGCAAATTGTTGTTTTCCCATAGCACACTGGCTAGATCAAGTGTGAGTTCTAAGGATGAGGGAACTGTATCTGTTTTATTTACTTCACAGAACCTAGCACATGCAATTTAATAAGTTACTTTGAAAACGGATGCTCTAATTTGTCTAAACTTAACTGTCTGTATTTTCTATACAATTTTAGTTAGCCCTACATACTTTCAAAAGGTGGGGAAGCCAGGAAGGCAGAGATATCTTGCCTGCTGCCTTTAAAAGCTAAACAGGAACAAACTACTATCCGTGACATCACTGTTATCACATTGGGAAGTGAACATCAAGGACTATGGTTTTAGATGAGAATTAAATGACATTAAAACCAGGAAAATCCTTACTAGATGATTGAGCCCATTCCACCAACTCCCTCAGGCCACCTGCCAGTGGAAGAAAAACATGAAGTAACCCTATCAGCCACTTCACAATTAGAATGAATTCATGAGAAACAAAAGATCTTCTTTTCATGGGAAAATATCCTTTGTGATATCCAACAAAGGGAGAATAATTTTGAAAGCATGTGACTTGGGGTCCTATCCTGCAGTTCCTGCACAGACAAAACTCTCATTGACTCTATCAATAGAACTGTTGCTGCATAAAAGTCTTTTGCAAAATTTCCATGATGCTTCAAAGTGCATTTTAGCTGCATCAGTCCCAGCATCCCACACCTCCCCCATTTGAATAAAGCTGGAGAAGGTTTCTCTTAGATTGCCCTATTGTGCAGCAAGAGACAAACTCAGGACAGGATTGGAAGCCAATGGATACCCTTCACCCAAACTCCTGAATATATCGTCATACCAAAATTCATGGCAATATAGAGAAGGTCAAATTTCAACTGATCTCTGAACTTGAATTTTCCATTTCAAATTGCCCTTGTCAGGTAGACAGAAAGTGGATTTCTTGCAGGCTTCGATAAATACCATTTCCAAGTAAAATCCACATTTTTCAAATAGATAAGAGTATAATGATTGATATTGCTATTCCAGCAATGGTTGAATAGCAAGCAGTCCATTTCTTTTTATGTAGTATGCTCCTTAAGAGCCTCAAAAGATGAAATTGGGCCTTTAATACTGCTGGAATGAAGGACAATGGGCCTATCTCTTCTTTTGAATTCCCTTAGCAAATGTACTGCATAAAATAGAATGCAAGGATAGGAAAGATTTCCCTTCTCAAAAAAAAAAAAAAAAAACAGGTGATATCTGTCTGTTCTAACAGATTATCTATTCTCATCTGTACTTGTGTTGTTGCTCACACAACTGATGCAATTTTTAGTAGGTAGTATTATTCTTAAACTAAGAAAAAAATACTCTTAATTTAGGAGTTTTTTTCCCCTAAAAAAGCTACTAATAATAGTTTCACAAATGGGCATAAAAAATGTTGAAGCCTGTAGCCTTTTCCCTGGAACTTTTAAGAATCAGAAAGATCTGGCCCTGGCCAGGAAGCTCAGTCGGCTAGAGCATTGTCCCAGTATGCCAAGATTTTGATCCCTAGTCAGAACATATACAAGAATCAACAAATGAATGCATAAATAAATGGAACAACAAGTCAATGTTTCTCCCCGCCCCCCCCCTTCTCTACCCCCTCTTCCCTTCCTTCCTGTCTCTCTGTCTCTAAAAAAAAATCAGAAAGATTTTTCCCAGCCTAAGGTGGTATAGGCCAGCAGTTAACTTCTCTGGGAGATATAACTAAATTATGTGACCATTCAAGAGAAATAATTAAGAAGTCATTATGAAACCTAAAGCATTAGGTCTTCAAAAAAAATATTCCCTGATCTCTCTCTCCCCCACCCTTCTCTTTCTCTCTCTCCCTCTCTCTCTCTTTCACACACACACACACACACATACACACACACCATATAGAGAATTTATCAGTTTTTGAATTTTTAGAAAACTTACACTCTGCACAATAACATTTAGCTCATATTTCACACATTTTGAAGTTATTTCACATCCATGTAGTTAGTCCTTTTAACCAAAAGAGAAGGAACATAGGGCAGGAACAATGTCTCCAATTTCACTTATATTCTTTCACAAATAGTACTATTAATTAGGATAGCATTAATTGAGCACTTAATATATGTATATGTTCTAAGATACTGTCCAAGTGCTTTGCATGTATCATCTCATTAAATACTCACTACAACCCTATGGGGAAGATACAGATCCACTTTAAAAATGAAAACAAATGAGGAAAATGGAAAGCTTTTAGCAAATAACAGTTGAGTGCTGTAAATAAATGGAGCCCAATAGAAAATTTCTAAAAGAAGTTATGGCAGGTGACATTTAAAAAAATGATTCTGTATTATGCTTACCCATAGCCATTATGTATAATAGAGTCAGCTATTAGCTTCCCAATATCTATTCTCTTCTTCTCCATTAGAAACAAAACCCTGATTTTCTTCTCCAGAATTTCTTAAAGCTAGGTATGACCTTATGGCTAAGTTCTCACTAAGGAAATTTATATAAAAGTGTTGACTGGTATTTCTGGGAAGATCTTTAAGCTGACAGAGGCAGGTTCATCTTCTACTTCCTCTTTCCTGCTATTTAGACCACATATGTAATGTTGGTATTCAGTGGCCATTTTAGATCATAAGTTGACCTTGGGAATTGAAACCACACACAACTGAACATGATAAAAGAGTGCTGGTCCTGACACAGTAAAGCCACCATATTACCTCAGTCTGTCTACATTCAGACATTTTCCCTAAGATTTTATTTATTTTTAGAGAAAGGTGAAAGAGAGAGAAAGAGAGGGAGAGAAACATCAATGTGTGAGAGAAACATCTGTTGGTTGCCACTCACATGTGCCCTGACAAGGGAATGAACCTGCACCCCAGACATGTGCCCTGACATGAAATCGAACTGGTGATCTTTCACTTTGCAGGATGACACCCAACCAACTGAGCCACACAGGTCAGGGCCCAAATTTCTTTTACATAAAAGAGAATTAGATTTCTAGCTTTTTAAAGTCACTGGTAATTTTTTTTTATTTTCTGGTATATGCAGCCAAACCTAAAGCCAACTAATAGTTGGCATGTAAACAAAAACAAAAATGTTTGATACCTATAATGAAACATTATGTTTATATTTGAAGAAGATTAAATGTTTTTTAATTACACAATCTTGAGCTTACTCATAACAAAATTGTTTCAGATTATGAGAGTATTACATCTCTTTTTTTCACATTTTTTATCGTTGTTCAAGTACAGCTGTCTCCATTTTCCCCCACCAATCGCCCCCACCCCAGCCATCCCCACTTCCCACCCTTGATCCTACCTACTTTGGCTTTGTGAATGTGTTCTTTACACATGTTATATTTCTTTTCCTTTTTTAAAGATTTTTATTTATTTTTAGAAAGAGGGGAAGGGATGGAGAAAGAAAGGGAAAGAAACATCAGTGTATAGTTGCCTGTCACATGACCCTCACTGGGGACCTGGCCTGCAACCCAGGCATGTGCCCTGACTGGGAATTGAACCGGCAACCCTTTGGTTCACCGCCTGCGCTCAATCCACTGAGCCACACCAGCCAGGGTGACATTTTTTATTTTGGGAAATTTAAAAATACAAAAAAAGCATTAGGGAGAAAATAATGCTTATCTCTAATCCTGCCAATCAGAGCAAATGTTATTAATACTTTGGATTTTATACAAACCTATAAAATTAATATAGAAATCATCAAATCTTACCATGAAAAGGGACCCTAGAAGTCTCACTGTCTGACATAATACCAAAGACAGAATCCTCTCAACAGCAACCTCCCTAATGCCTACCCAGCTTCCCCTTGAATAATCCCCAGAATGAACAGCTCAAAGCTTTTTGAAACAGTTTAATCCACTATTAGAGTCATTCTGTTTTAAGTTCTATCTTATATTAATAAAAAAATGCCTTCCTGACATCTGAAGCAATCCAAATAAATTTATTGTCTCTTGATATCATGTTCTACTAAAAATTTGAAGATAAACACAAAAGCTACATTTTCCATAGTCAGTTACAAACTGTGCATCAAGAATTGTGGCAGGGATGGAAACATAGGTCATGACTTAAAATAACCTGAGTGACCTATTGTGAAGGTAAACTAGATGAGGGTAGGAATAGACATGTTCAAAAGACTTTTTGACTGTAAATGACAGAATTATATAACCATCTAAATACAGAGGGTCCAGGAGCAGGCAACAAGGTAGGTATCTTCAGAGAACCAGGGAAAACTCAAATAGGAGCAGATGTGCATTTGAAAATTAGTGGTAGTGGTGGGAATCAGGGCAAGAGGGTACCCAGAAATAAGTTAAAGTTTGAAAATAAATTTTTGAGTTAAAAACTTATATCTGGAGTATAGAGGGACATTAATCACTAGATTGTCCTTTCAATCCTGCTGTTAGAGTCAGTGGAGGGACTAGGGTGCTGTGCTCTTAAGTGGACTTATGATCAAAGAATTGAAGAATATGTGTATCCCACTGTAGCTATCCTCCCATGAAAGGTTCATGAAAGAGACACAAACACACACACACAAAAATAGAAAAGGAAAATTCAATAAATCATTATCATTTTCTGAGTTCAGACCCTAAGCCCCTCAAAAGATATTTAGGCTGAGCCACGTGCAACATGGGCCATATGGAACATATGGCCATGTGGTGTATAACCTTTTCCTAGGTTACTTAGCCTAGATGCCTTCAGCTTAAGGCAGGTTGTGAGTGAGGCCTGCTAATGTTTCACCTACTCCCACATTTTAGATATTACCATAATCCAGCCCCATGTAAAGAAAAAGAAAAGTGAGTTTGTTTGTTATAGATGTTCGAGATAGTAGGCCCTGAATCAGCTTATCACTTCTGTCATATGGATGACAGAGAATGAAGAGAGAGGAAGAGAATCTCCCATGGAAGGGAGGCCCTGATCCTTTCCACTTCAGCAGTGCTTCAGGGAGAGCAGCAAGACAGCCACACCCTAGCACTGACCCATTAACGTATAGTGTCTATACTCACTGGCAAATATGGCATAGTCATGTCCCAGAATCTGGTGAATCCAAAACAGTACTCATCCTCCACATATGAAGATTCAAACATGGAGGGAAAATAGGATATTCCTCCTTCAGTAATTTATATAGCCAAATAAATCATAGCTTTTGGAAATCTTTCTAGACTTACATGCTTTTATCAGTCTTAGAGCCACTTAAATCCTCCTGATCATTTTCATAAGAAATTTTCAGATCTCCTTCATCTTATACCCATGCAACTAAAATAGGAACACTTAATGACAAATTTGCATTTATATCTGTTAGTTTTAATCTTGTTGCTTTTGTTTCCTAATTTCAGTCTATGACAATCATCTTTTAACCTTTATTTGATTATCTAACATATACCTAACACTCACAGCCTAACTATCTCTCCTAATTTTGGTTCACTTTCAAATTTGCCTCATGTGCCTTTTAGGTTTTCACTCAAATATCTGATAAAAGCGAAGGAAGAAAAGGCCAAGGTTAGAGGTCTGGAACCAACAGCAGCAGCAACAACAACAACAACAACAACAGCAAAAAGCATTCTAAGTTAACACATTCTAAGCCCATTCTAAGTTAAGTCTAATTTTTTTAAATGGTCAAGTTACCTTGAAACTCCCCTACAGAAGAATTATTTGGTTTTCACTTTTCTCGGTTGCCCACAAGGATATCATGACTATCAAATAGTGGTTTAAATCAGACTATTCTACTGGCTATTCCATTATTCTGCCAATCTTCGACCTCTATTCTCAAAAAGAAAATGAAAATAGTTTACTCTTCAATTATGTATAAGTACAATACCAGAGAGATAGGTTTAAAAATGCTAATACCATTGTGTAAATGTACCATAGTTTTTTGATCCATTCATTTACTGATAGGCACCTAGGTTGCTTCCAGCACTTAGCTATTGTAAATTGTGCTGCTATGAACATTGGGGTGCATAGGTTCTTTTGGATTGGTGTTTCAGGGTTCTTAGGATATAGTCCCAGCAGTGGGATTGCTGGACTACGCAGCCAAAAGAAAGAAGGAGCTCATACCCTTTGCAACAGTATGGATGGAGCTGGAAAGCATTATGCTAAGTGAAATAAGCCAAGCAGTGAAAGACAAATACCATATGATCTCGCCTTTAACAGGAACCTAAACAACAAAACCAAGAAACAAGTAAAAT
>CM052552.1:49211422-49246965 GCA_028533065.1 Trachops cirrhosus
AGTGAAAGACAAATACCATATGATCTCGCCTTTAACAGGAACCTAAACAACAAAACCAAGAAACAAGTAAAATATAACAAAAGACACTGAAATAGAGAACAGGTTGTCAGTGACCAGAGGGGAGAGGGGAGGGAATTTCAGGGGAGAAGGGAAGGGTTTACAGGAACAAATATAGAGGACACATGGACAAAACTAGGGGGGTTGGAATTGGGAGGGAGGTGGGGAGGGATGGGTGGGTGGGCTGGAATAGGAATAAAGGATAGAAACTGTACTGAATAAACTAAAATAAAAAAATTTAAAAAATAATAAAATGATAGCAAAATAAAAATGCTCATACCAGTCATTGTCTCCAAAAAAATCAGCTTTTCATTGTATATATGTAACAGATTCAAGCCTGGAACAAAGATATTTTATAACCAGTAGCAATATATTTTTATGTACACTTGCCACACAGAAGCTTTTTTTAAAGGCAGAGCAATTAGCAATTTTATCAGTTTGTTTCTGTATTTGTATTTTTGGTACATTTGCATTTTATATTTAATTTGGTGTCCCATAACTCTTAAAATTAACTAGACTCAACAGATACTTTTACTTACTAACACTCTGAGTGATATGCCCTTAAATCAAAGCAGATAAATAAATCGAATGTACAATCAACTGGAAAATTGTTATTCCATGCAGCAGACATTAAGTGCAATTGTCTTTCGTACAACATATACATAAAGGTAAGTATATTGAAACATATGTGTCAAAATATATAACACTCTATTATATAAAATTTTTTATTGTTGTTCAATTATAGTTGACCCCATTTTCTCCCCATTACACTCCCCTGCCCTATCCACACCCCACCTTCCACACTCATTCCCCCCCACCCTTGTCTTTGTCCATGGGTCCTTTATAAATACTTCTTGACTTGGCCCTTCCCCTTCTCTCCCCTGTTGTCCCCTTCCACCTCCCCTTTGGTCACTGTCAGTTTGTTCTTAATTTCAATTTCTCTGGTTATATTTTGCTTGCTTGTTTTATTGATTAAGTTCCGCTTACAGGTGAGATCTTATGGTATTTGTCTTTCACCGCCTCACTTATTTCACTTAGCATATTGCTCTCCAGTTTTATCCATGCTGTTGCAAAGGGCAGGAACTCCTTCTTTCTTTCTGCTGTGTAGTATTCCATTGTGTAAATGTACTATAGTTTTTTGATCCATTTATTTACTGATGGGCACCTAGGTTGTTTCTAGCACTTGGCTATTGTACATTGTGCTGCTATGAACATTGGAGTGCCTTGGTTACTTTGAATTGGTGTTTCAGGATTCTCAGGGTATAATTCCAGCAGTGGAATTGCTGAGTCAAAAGGCAGTTCCATTTTTAGTTTTTTGAGGAAATTCCATACTGTTTTCCATAGTGGCTGCGTCTGCATTTCCATGAACAATGCACTAATGTTCCCTTTTCTCCAAAACCCCACCAGCACTTGCTGTTCATTGATTTGGTTATGATGGCCATTCTGACCGGTGTGAAGTGGTATCTCATTGTGGTTTTAATTTGCATCTCTCTGATGGCTAGTGATGCTGAGCATCCTTTCATATGTCTCTGGGCCCTCTGCAGGTCCTTCTTGGAGAAATGTCTGTTCAGGTCCTTTGTCTATTCTTTAAACGGATTGTTTGTCTTCCTGGAGTGGAGTTGTGTGAGTTCTTTATATATTTTGGAGATCAAATCCTTGTCTGAGATATCATTGGCAAATATATTTTCCCACATATTTGATTCCTTTTTCATTTAGCTGCTGCTTTCTTTAGCCACGCAGAAGCTTTTAAATTTGATGTAGTCTTATTTGTTTATTTTTTTTTAGGATTTTATTTACTTATTTTTTAGAGAGAGGAAAGGAGGGAGAAAGAGGGAGAGAAACATCAATGTGTGGTTGCCTCTCACGTGCACTCCATTGGGATGTGGCCGGAAACCCAGGCATGTGCCCTAGACTTGGAATTGAACTGGTAACCCTTTGCTTCACAGGCCGGCACTTACCCACTGAGCCACAACAGCCAGGGTTCATTTATTTATTCTTTCCTTTATATCCCTTGCTCTAGGGGGCATATCAGTGAAAATAGTTGCTGTGTAGAATATCTGAGATTTTCCTGCTTATGTTCTCCTCTAGGACTTTTATGGTGTCATGACTTATATTTAAGTCTTTTATCCATCTTTAGTTTATTTTGGTGTATGGTGTAAGTTGGTTTTCGATTTTCTTTGTTTCTTTCTTTCCTTTTTTTGCACGTAGCTGTCCAGATCTCTGTAAAAAATTTAAATATGTATTAGATCACCTGTAGGGTTATAATTTTTATAATGGCATCAATAATATTTCTGCAAGTATCTTTAGATGAGTTTTTAAAATAAGCTTTAGCTGCAATGTGTTTACCACTGAGCCCTCTGGTTTCCTATGAACTTTAACAGAACATTTCCTCTAGTTGAAAAATTTGCCTATAGGCTACCCAGGCTAAGTTGCAAAAATCACAGAGAATTGTTCAAAATGTTTTGCCATAGTTAATAACATACTCCTTCAAAAGTCAAAGTCCCTTCTCCAGATATGATCAGTTGTTGGAAGGACCTGTTGCCTGAGTCTCTGATCTAAGATTTTAGGGATTAATTGTAAATTATTCCATGGAGAACAACATGAGAGCATAATTTATAGAAAACCTTAGAACCATCTAACCTGTCAACAGTTCACTCAGTTTCCAATCAAACTATCTCTGCTTCCCCAGTGTCACCCCACCTCTTTAAGCTTGTTCCTTCAATCTCTGCTAAAGTATTTGTTCTGGTGCTCATCCAGAATTCCTCTTCCCCAAAACTGTTTCCCTCATCCCATCTCCACCCATACTTGGATAAGGACTTGGCATTAGCAGCAGCATCAGTAGCAGCAGCAGCAGCAGCAGCAGGAAAGATATCACCAAACCCTGGCACTGCCTACTTGTGACCTGATTCACATACCACTGATATTAGGATAAAAGCTGATCAGCATGTCCAGGACCAAAGTTAAAAACAAATGGCATTCTGAATTGCATGGTGACTTTTGCTCAAAAGCTAAACATTAGTTATTGTCCATTGTTTCTTCATTTCTTCTTTCAACAAATGTTTTTGAACCCCAATTGTGTGCTTTCAGCACCAAAGATTCAGTATTGAAGTTGTTCTACATCTGCACATCTGAGTGTTACAGTCTAGTGGACTTACAAAAATAATCTGTATCCCATTTACTCCACTAAGACTAGGATTACCAGTAATAAACTTTTTCACAGCTCTGTAGCACTACATTTCTCTTTATAGTGATTTTGCTTTGGGGGCATTTTACCTTCATGGGATATGCCCAAAGAAGCTACTGAACTAACAAGAGGGGAGGGTGAAGTGGAGTGGCAGTTAGAACAGAGGAGCCAGGAAGGTGAACTGAACAAAAGGAAATCCAGATGTACATAGCAAAATCAGAGACAGAGAGAGAGAAAGAATAGGACTCCCATTTTTTCTCTCTTTCTCACCCTTCCTCCTTGGCTCTCACTTAAAGACATCTCTATAGCAAATTTAGAGCAAAACAGCAAAGGATTTCTGTCCCCTGCATACTATTGATACAGCAGTCAGTTCCATATTAAAAATTAATATGTCACATCAAACTTCTAGTAAGGACCCAGTTCTCCATTCTTCATTTATGAATTATCTTTGAAACATAGAGTGAAGTGCACTTAGACTCATTGCACAAACCCATTCCCATCAAGTATTTGATCATTTGTTCAAGTAAGACTGTATGGCTTAAACTTTAAAATCCATTTAAAACTTCCTTTTGCTGTAGCAACTCATCAATATCCACCAAGACTTGAGCCAAAGAGCAAGATGAACAGCATAAGGGGGCAAGTGCTGAGTGGATGAGATAAAAAAAAAAAAAAAACTCCAGGCTAGTTCTCTCTCCAAAACTAACTAGGTGTGTGACATTGAAAAGTTACTTAATCTTCCTGAGCCTCAGTTTCCTCATATATAATATGGATATATGTCCACATTTCCTCTCAGAATAAGACTGTATACCTCATACTGAGTGTGGATGCTGATAAACCAAACCTCACCTTATTGGCTGTACTAATATGACGGCTATTCCAATGTCTTTATTAGTATTACTTTACTTTTCCAGGACTGTCATGCCCAAGCAAATGGTTTGATTGTTTATCATAGGGCTTCACCAACAGAACCATTAACTCTTCAAATGGAAAGCATCAATAGACAATTTACACCCTAACGTTCTTTGAATCCTTCATCTCAAAATCCTCATCTTGCTGTTTTCATCAACCCTGGACTTATGGTGATTCCTTATCCTAATCAAGTCTCCCCACATTGAAAGATTTGCCTTAAACCAAATTTCCAGTCCTCAATAAATTCCATCCTTACCTTCATTTCTCTGAGACAATGCTAAAGCAACAAACTCAGCTTTGTCTCATCATGTGTTGGTGATATTTGGGGAGTCAGCTTTCAGCAACTTCCAGAATCACCGTGATAATACACGTGAAAATAATTTGAATACTCTGAATTGCAATGAAAATAAGAGTTGGAAGAATGACCACGAACTAGCCTTTCCTCTCTCCTGCGTGATATTTTTCAGAGG
Organism: Trachops cirrhosus; assembly: GCA_028533065.1. Taxonomy (NCBI): domain Eukaryota; kingdom Metazoa; phylum Chordata; class Mammalia; order Chiroptera; family Phyllostomidae; genus Trachops; species Trachops cirrhosus. Next base: position 49,216,043 of record CM052552.1, read on the forward strand.
GCAATAAATAATACCCTGCCAAATTAGACGGTGCCAGTACACCAGCAAGGGCTGTAAACATCCCTGAGAATGACTACTCCCCAACAGTATTATAAGATGTTGGATACTTCTATACTTACCATTGGAAGTAAGGAGAAATTTTTCATCTCTACCTGCCATTAGACTGTTCTAGTTCACCTACACAAACAAGAAAGATGCCACTGTGCAGTTGTCAAGACAAATTCAATCTTTTAATTTAGTATATAACTGAACAGTGGGTGTGCAGATGGGTTGGTTCCTACCACAAGATGTTTCCACTCAAGTTGTCAAATGTAGGACAGGCTTGTTAACATGAGAAGTCAAAGAACACCACCTTAATTTGGATCAAGTGCACCAGCTTTACACATGCTAAAACTGTTTGGCTTGTTTTATATGGTTTATATATTCTTCAGCTTCTTCTGGTCTCTCAAATGTTATTAATTCATCCCTTCTCTATATCTTTTGAAGCGAATTCATCCACCCATCTCTGTTTCATGTATGTGTGTGAAGTTTAAATTCACACGATAGCAGTTTACTTGTCCAGAATATGTAAACATAGCATCCTTGACTCTGAAGAATGCAACCAAAATAAGGAAGTTTCAAAACAGACTTCAGATTAGCCAAAGGAGTCAAATTTTAACCAGGAAACCCAAAGGGTTTCACATTATAATTAAGTTAAGCATTTAGCTCAGTGCCTAAACATAAGGAGCACCTTCATTAAATAGTATTATCAGAGTTTGGATTATGTCTGTTTTGACATTAATTTGTTCCCATGATATATCTAGCAGTGTCTGGCATTAAAGTGTCACCTGATGTGTTGATTAATGGGCAGACAAGTCACAAAAGAAAACAAATATATGAACAGTATTGAATATCACTAGGTAACCCACAAAATTCATATTTAGATGAGATATTATTATTTGTCTGTTACATTAGCAATTACAAAAGGTTATACATAATGCTCTCAAAGATGGAGCCAGATGACCAGTGTTCTGCAATGTTAGTGTGGGTGCAAATAGATACAACCAGTCTAGCAAAGCATTTATATCAATCTCTTAAAATGTTTATACCCTTTATTCCATTGCTAGGAATTTATCCTAAGTAAATAATTTACAGTGTAGGTAAATGTAGCAATATTATAACGAATAAAAGTATTGGGATCAGAATCCATTCACAATAACTGAGGAATGATTCAGCACTAGCTGTTACATATTTCACATTTAGTGTCTACAGAAACTATGCCAGGGCTTTGCAGATCTTATTTTATTTAAGCCTCATAAGAATCATATGAAGCAACTAATATTATCCCTGTATTATAAATGGTGAAACTGAGGTCACTTTCCCATTCACATAACTAGAAATTGAGGGACTCAGGACCAGAACTGGGATCTGTCTGACTCCATAGCACTTATATGGCACCTCTAGACTACAGAAGAGTAAGCATTCAAATTAAAATTTAATAAAAGGGTAAAAATTTAATGTTGAGTGAAGACAGAATGTTGAGTGAAGATCAGAAATCATATACATTTCACCTTAATTTTGTAATACACATACTTGCATACAAATACAAACTCTGGAAAAATGTTTCATGAAATGCACCAAATATTAATAGTGGTTATTTCTGAGGTGGTATTGTATAGAAAACTGTTATTTTTTTTACTTTATAACTTTAGTATGTCATGTAATTTTCTACTGTAATCAATAAATTACTTTTATGAAGAGAGAAAAAGAAATATTAAGAAAAAACAAAGTTGTGAGAGGCATTCATGTCCCACAGATAAACATGGGCTTATAAATAGTAAAGACCCTTTAGTTTTCTGAAATCTTGTCATAGGAGCACCACCATACTTGCCTTCCTTGGACTCCAAAGTATTGTATGTTTCTTTGTTTTCATTTCTGGATTTTCATCTATGAGCTCAGATTCATGTGGATGGATCAAGGTGGATTTTCCATATAACCCTGCTTTGCAGCATGGTTTGTAAGAGGTAACCTGATGCCTTCTTCTCTCCATTTCTCCAAACTAGCAGGTGTTACACACTTGCTGTTTGTGAAGATATTCAGTCCTCTCCAATTATTATTCACATGGTGACCTTACCAACTGGGACAATTAAAAGGGTCATAATCATCAGTCTGAATCACTGCGGATATGCTCCATGGGGGACACCAGAAAAGACAAGGCTTTTGGCACCAGAACTCTCATACAGCCTGAGCTAAAGAAATGAGGACATATGACAGAAGGCAAGTCTACACAACTGCATACAGATCATTTTTATAGTTGTTGTTTCCTTGCTTACTTGAGAGACTTGACCGGAATGTGCTAGCACAGGGTAATTGTTAGGTAGAGGTTTGTGATGCTGTTGTCATCACATTGTTGTAGAAGCTTCTCCTCTTGAGTCATAAAAATAAAGTATTCATTAAGCCATAGCAGAGAAATCATTCTCAGCTACTAGGAGACTGAGCAACATAAACTATGAGGATTAAATTGATTTTTTCCATCTCTTTTTCTGTGGCACAATCACAGTCACATTGAGCTGTGTGCCTAAACTATTCGATCTTATTTACACATGGTTTCTATACAGATGGTAGAGCCGTCAATTAAAGGTCTGTGACTGTGGCCTTATCAATTCACTACCCTTACAGCTGCCAGTTGCCTATAAATTATCTCCCTTCTCATTCCGTTCCTAGTCCATGAATTGGAGTCACTTTTAACCTCTATTGCTGTTCCTGCTCAGCATTATTGAATGTATTTTGATGCAAACGCAATTAACTACTTTTTCTCTACATATTCATGAGATATTAAATTTGAGCATAAACCTGCTTCATTAAATCCTATGAAGAAAAAGAAGATGTAGAAAAACAAAATCAACTTGCATTACTATAACAACATCCACATAAGACAACAAGAATACAGGCTGCAGTTATTAAAGCTCCTAGGTTCTCGTACAAATGGGAATGTAGTGTGTCATCTAAAGAAGAAACTATACCAAGTGGCCTCTTCATGGAATCTTAGGAGTTGGAACTTTGGATATTTTTGAAATTGTATGATTCAATGTCCTACTTATAGGACTAGGAATGTAAACCATTCAGATGGGATCATTGCTGATTCTTCTCTTAAAAGTCTGCTGAAGTGGTAACAATGTACCCCTAGCTCAGAAACCCATTCTTGGGTTCTCTGGTGCCAGTTGACAAAAAGGCCTTAGACTTGATAAAATTATCCCTTGCCTTATCAAAGTCTATTCTTTCTTGTCTTTCTAGAGGCAGCAGTAGAATAGGACTCCTCTCTACCACTCCCTGATCACTTTACACTAAGGCAGTCAGTCATCAACTTTTGAAAGCACACCTAGATGGACAGATGGGAAGTGAGGAAGTCCACATGAAAAGCCTCCTCCCTATGGTGTAGACAACTATCTCTGTTCTAATTAATTAATTGTGAACTCTTAGAGAACAACTCATCTAGACAAGTAACCTATAAGAAAACCTAGGTGAGAAGTTCCTAGTATCACTGACAAAACACTGTTTGGGGAGGAGGCAGGGAAAGTGGAACACAAGTCACAATATTATGAATTTCTACTGCTAGCTACTAAGGATAAGTGTCTCTAATTTTCTCATTCCTCCATCATACCTTTTCTTTGTAGGTCTGTACATGCATGTGCTTGGGAGAGACATGCCCTGAAGTCATGACCTAGTTAGGCCTCAGCATAAATTCCCCCATCTCAAATTGCTTTTTCACAATTAGAGTTATATAAAAATATTAGTAATATGATATGGTTCTGAAAACATGGGTCCATTAGGGAACTTTGGACTGGCTTATGAGATTCACCACCTCTAAGAGCATGACTTTTGAAAGTGACATGACAAGATGGAGTGTATATACCATTAAAGGAAGTACAGAATACCAATAAAGCTGGATCTAATTTCCTGAAACACCATAGAGCTAGAAAACAATTTTTGTGTTAAACCTTTGAATTCCAATAAAAGCTAAACCTGAGTGAATATAGCAACAAACTAACAAAGAAACAAAAATAAATACAGTATGTATGGGGAGAGTTGCTACATTATTTATTGCTATCTAATATAGTACCCCCAAACTTTAAAATACCATTTATTATCTTAAAGGTTTTATTGGTCAGAAAACTGCAATCATCTTGGCTATGTTATTTTGAGTCATTGATTTTTATGAAGTTGCAGTCAAGATGTCAGCAGCGAGTTGCGCTTATCTGAAGGCTTGAATGAGGCTGGAGGATCCACTGCCAATATGGCTCACTTACACAGCTTGCATGTGAAGGCTGGTTGTTGATAGGAATCCTCAGTTTCTCATCACATGGACTTCTCCATAAGACTTCTTCAGTGTCTTCACATGTGACAGCTTATTTCTCCCAGAGCAAGTGATCTAAAAGAAGCACGATGGAAGATGTGACATCATTTATGACCTATCCTCAGGAATCACACTCCCTCATTCTCATATTATCTTAGTAGTTTACTCAGGTCAGCCCTATTCATTTGGTAAAAGACAACAGAAGAATATGAATACCAGCAGATGAAAATCATTGGAGTTCCTTCATGCTGGCTACTACAGTGGCCATGAAAGACATATGGTAACTTTGTGGGACCACCTGTTTCATAATGTCATCCCAAGAGAGATTTGTTGGGTTTATTGATGAGGCAAGTGCCTCTTCCTCTTCTCTGCTGAAAGTGGGCAGGTCATCAATTTCTTTTCTGGGAACAAAGGGAGGGGTAGATGAAAATTAACTGACTTCTCTGATGCTAAGTTTCATGGTTTTCATAGATAAAAACTTTCTCCATAGCTGATGTTCCAGTTATCTATTCTCTCCACATGGTGTATCATTCTTCAATGTCTTTCCATGTAGCTTAAGCTTGTTATAGCATGATGATCTCAGAGTAATCCCATTTCTTAAATGGTGGCTGGCTTTCAAGAGATATGGAACAGAGGCTACCTCTGAAAGTCTGTGCATGAAAACTGACACAACCTCATTTATCCTATATTCTATTGGTCAAAGCAGTCACAGAGGCTGTATAGGTTCAAGGGGCAGGAACATGGACCCTATCTCTCCATGGCAGGAGTAACAAAAAAACGATGGCCACCTTTAGCCCACCGCAGCTGGGGATTTTGAATGGATTATCTGCCTGCCTGAAGCAATGAAACTATTGGGATATTAGAAAACTGCATAGATATTCTTAAGCCACTGAGGTATCTGTCCCTACTAGAGTGTCTGTCATACTGTGTGTGGCAGACAGAGCCTGGAATGAAGCCCACAGATTCATTTATTTTTTTAAACAAGTATTTAATAAACACATCCCATTTGCTAGCCACTGTTCTACATACTTGAGATACATCAATGAATGAAATAAACAAAAATTCCTGTCTTCATTGAGTTTACATTCTGGTGGAACATAGATGAAGAAATGGGATAAAAATAACAATTGTGATATCAGGTGCTTGCTGCACACCAATCCCTATAGTTGGCGCTTAACTGTACATTATTCCATCTAATACTCACAGGAACCTCCAATGAAAGCACAGCTCTATCCATGCAGCTGGTAAGTTGCGAAGCTGAGGTTTAAACCCAGGATCTCACTGACTCCAAAGTCTGTGTTCTTAATTACCATGCTACACCATCTCTCTCATGTGCGGTAACTTTCTAAAACTGCAAAGAAGTCCAAGATAAAAGTTCCCATGTAAGTTCCAGGTCAAAATGGAGATCTGGATAGTAAAAACCACCAATGTCTGGGAAGTACCTAACCATTTATAATGAATTTTCATTTGCCCTATCCCAACCATTCCATGAGGTTTGGGGTTTTCTTTTCTTTGCAGATAATAAAATGGAGATGCAGGAAGCTTCAGTAACTTATCCAACATCTGGCATGAGCCTTTCCCAGATATGTCCAGATGTGGAGACTTTGGGATAAGCACAGACATAAGGAAGACTTAGAGGTCAACCCACAATCAGGCAGAAAAGCCTATCTGGCAGAATTTGATTGCTCTGCTGTTATTAATACAGAATGCAAGTATCATGGCTCACAAAACTTTCCCACTGTCCCCACAGGCCAACACTGAAAGAGTAATGAGGATGTTGAAGCATGTTGAAGAAATATTTCTAACTCCCATTGACTGGTATTCCTCTCTTCTTCAATATAGCCCTTTACCGCCTTAATCCAGGCTTGGGCCCTCCCTACAACAGAATCACTACAATCTGCTTTGTGGGAGAGAAAAAGGATTTCCCATTATAAAATGATGTTTTCCACTTTGATGTTCCTATAATAAATAACTCCACCATTAGACCAGATGGTGCCCTCCTTTAAGACCTTGAGCTCCTGGAGAGCAGGAACCAGATCTCATCTATCTTCACATCCCCAATAACTAGTTCAATGTGTGGCATATAGTAAGTGCTCAAAAATTTTTATTGAATTTAATTAAATCTTATTTGGCCCCAACATGTCCCAAGCAGATTTTAAGGTCATTTATGAGATCAAAGGTCTAGGGGTAGATGGCAATGACTTAATAAATTGCCTTTGGCATGTTTGTGGTTAGCAGTATTAGAAACCAACAAAAAAAAATAATTAGATTTTTGAATGTTCTATAATTTGTGTCAATACTGTTATTTTTAAATAAATGTTTTATTAAAGAAATTTTAAAAAGGAAAATATAAATAAATGCTTTGTTTTAGGAAGAACTGAAGTTTATAGAAAAATTATATCAATGGTTACAGAGTTCCCATATACTCCACACATAGTTTCCCCTGTTATTAACATCTTACATTTGATAGTTGTGTGGGATACTTGCCACAATTAATGAATCAATATTGATACATTATTATTAACTAAAGTCCATACTTTACTCTGATTTCCTTAGTTTTTACCTATTTTCCTTTTTCTATTGGAGGATCCTATCCATGATACCACATTACATTCATTATCATTTTCCCTTAGCCTACTATAGGCTGTGACAGTTTCTCAGACTTCTCTTATTTTTGACAGTTTTGAGGGATACTGGTCAAATGTTTTATATATTGTTTCTCTGTTGGAATTTGTATGATATTCTTCTCATGATTACACTGGGGTCATGTGTTTTTGGAAGGAAGACCACAGAGATAATGTGCAATTCTCATTATATCCAGGGTACACACTATCAACATGACTTATTACTATTGATGTTGACCTTGATCACCTACCTGAGGTAGTCTTTGTCAGGTTTCTCTACTATAAAGCTACTCTTTATTCCCTAAAAGAATTATTTGTATTTACTTTATTGAGGTATTATTTATTTATTATAAAATTAGTGGCCCCATTTCAAGTATACAGTTTGATGAGAATTGATGAACCACAAGAGTAGTTCTCAACCAGGGGTGATTTTGTCGCCTGGAGGACATATGACAATGTCTGGAGACACTTTGAGTTGTTATATCTGAGGTAAGGGGAGATGTTACTGGCATCTAGAGGCTGAGGGCCAGAGACATTGCTAATATCCTACAACACACAAGATAGCCTCCCTCAAAAAAGAATTATCCAGCCCCAAACCTCATTAGCAACAAGGCTGAGAAACCTTAATATACATTTTTGTAAAGACTGCTCCTGATCAAGTCATAGCAGCATTCCAAATGTCTTTTGTTTCTTTGTAGTCAGTCCCCACTATGCATCCCTTGAAACCACTATCCCGATGTTTTTCTACCAGAGTAGTTTTGCTTGTTCTTGAACTTCATATAGATGAATATTTTATTTATTCTTTTGTCTCTAGCTTCCTTCGCTCAGCATAATGTCAAGGTTCATCTACATTTTTTTCTGTATCAATAGTTTGTTATATTTTAGTGAATAGTGTTCCTTTGTATGACTATATTGTATTTTACTAGTGGGCATTTGGGTTGGTTTCAGTTTGGGTACTTTAGAAGTAAAGGAAAAAATTTGTAGAAGTCTTTGCATGGACATATGTTTTTAGTTCTCTTGCATGAATACCTAGGAATGAAATTGCTAGGTCATATAGTAAGTATACATTTAACTCAAAGGGCTTATATTTTTTAAATAAGAAAGAAAAATAAATGGTTCTTTATCTCATTTTGAACTATATGAATTCTCTCACTACTCCTATTTCCTCATCTCAGCTAGGAAATAAGTTTTGAATTAAACAGGAAAGTGATTTCAGAGACATCCTCTTCCATTCTTTCCATCCCCAGGCAGAATTCCTTGGAATAGGTGATCAGACTTCATCAATTCCCTGCTCACTTGCACTTTGCCAAGCAAAAGTTGATGTCTCTTAGGATCAGAACCAGAAACAGCTGTGTCTCTGGTTCTTTGAGTAATGTGTGTTTGATTTTTTTTTAGAAGATGTTTATAGAAAATGGCCTGCGGTATTGGCAGTTGTGAGAACAGATCTAACTTCTGCTTGGAACTGCTATAAATTTTTAAAACAAACCAAACCCTAACATCACAATATGGCTATGTAAGGTACCTCCAAGCCAAATCCATTAGATTGGGAATGAAATATTTATTATGATCTGAATGAGACAACGACAAAGCAAGGACTTTGGATTTTCCTTAAAGTTGTACAATTGAAACTTTGAATGTTTGTTTTCCTACAATGAGTTTGGGACTTTAAACTTTGATTTATATAGCAGCTCAATGTGACTAAGAAGAAAAAGTTTACAGAATTTATAAAAGAAAAGTAAAATATTTTCAGGATTAAAAGTAGACTTATTTTGCTAATCAGCATTCCTAATCCAGGTTTGAGGTAGAGAAAGCTATTTTTAGGTTTAAAAATTATTTATAATACATTATGAAATAATCTTTCCCATAGAAGGTAGTGACATACCTCAATTTTATAAATTCGTATCCCAAAATAACATTTATAAACAGCATTGGTAAAATTATTAATTTTCTCAAAGAATAAGTAATTTACATAAGGACAATAAAGAACTCAGTGTAATAAAAGGAACAAAGACTAGAAATTAAAAGACCTAAATTCTAGTTTTGCTTTTGTCACAGACTAGTTAATGGAAAATATACTAGATGATCTCTATGGTTCATTTCAGCTCTAACCTTTTATGAATTCCATTGTCTGGTTTTCAGTACACACATAAATAATAGACTACATACATTTGTATAAATAACCTTTTCATCAGAACGTTTTAATTCACTTCACATTCATTCTTTGGGGGGGCATTAGATTAGAAACATTTTTTAAATTATTTTCTTATATAGAGTTACACTTACCTTACAAGAATTATAATACTAAAATGTGTTCATTAATTTTTAAAATTACAATCTGATGAAAACTTACCGTTGCCTTTTACAACTTTATTTTCAGGTCAATTTATGTCATCCTGATATAAGACTAAGCACTTGTTTGACACTTTAAGGTTTACTAAGTGATTAAGTATCATATGCAAGTTAATTTTCACAGGAGACTTCACTTTTAAATTTGTTTATTTTTAGAGAGAGGGGAAGGGAGGAAGAAAGAGAGGGAGAGAAACATCAATGTGTGGTTGCCTCTCATGTGACCCCTACTTGGGACCTGGTCTGCAGCTCAGGTATGTGTCCTGACTGGGAATTGAGCCAGCGACCCTTTGGTCCACAGCCCAAGCTCAGTCCACAGAGCTATATCCGCCAAGGCCATGAGAGACTTCTTAAAGGCAATTCGAGTTGTGTAAATGGAAATAGATTGTTTTGGGAAGAAAATATATACAAAGGGTGTTAACTTTGTAGGGAATATATGCCACCTTAATCTGAAACCATGATGAGAAGCCGACAGGAATTCAACTGTTGTCAGAGCAAACTTCTAGTAGAGCACATCACTGCTGTTTTTAAGGAATAATTACAGTCATCTCTTGGGTGTTTCCTTTTCATGTAGTTAGGCTTAGCATTTTGGTAACTTTTTCATGTATCACATTACTCTTTTTGTATCTGGGTTTTCAGTACTTCACACATCTCTTCCCACACAATGTCCCTCAATGAGTTACCCTTATTCAAGTAATTGTTTTCAGGTCATAAAATCATCTGCTTTTCAACTGGGTAAAAACCTACTGAAAATTACATTTTTGATGTTAGCCTAATAGTATGAGCCTCAGAATTCTCTTGATGTGAAGACTTCTGTAAGACCCCTAATTCACCTTAGGGACAAATACAAATGAACAATAAAGTCACCTGCAAATTGTATTTGCCATGAAAATGGAACCTTGACTTCCTTGACTTAGGTAATTATCAGATTCAAATATCACAGTGGTTTGTTTTCTGCATTTCAATTCACATAATTTGAAAACAAAATACATTGTCCTTTCAAATTTAACAACATCCAAATATAACAGCGGCAAGCATATATGAGCCAATCATACTTTGAACGCCATGATGTTCATAATGAGTAGTGACAATTATAGTGTTAAAATGACCAAAATAAATAAATTGCCCTGACATTGATATAAAGGTAACATTATCACCTGAGTCAAGAAGTAAAACTTACCCACTTTTATATCTTAACAATGATATTTATGATGCAGTGCTAAGTTTGGACAATAGAGTGTTTCCATGAGCGAAGAGTTATTAGTAAGAAATTGAGTTTCATAGAGAAAAGGCTCGAATTTCTAACAGCCATTATATTTGAGAATTAAGTTGTTTCTATAGATTTACAAAACACATCTTTGGGGAAGAAACTAGCTTGCTGCAGTGGGAATGCATTTGATATTACAAAACACAGATATTATGGCGTTTATTTCTATCTTTCCAAGAGGTATTTTCAGAGGAAAGTCGGAGATTGACTCGGAAAGTCGGAGATTGACTCCTCCTGTCCTTTCCTCTCATAGACATTGGCTCCAACCTTGCATGTGAACTCTTACCCTCTCCTTGACAGAAGGTTTGTCCTGCCCAGCTCCTCTTGGTCTTCTTGCCATCATCAGAGCTACCTTCCATGTTGGTGATACTAGCTCATCTACTTTGGCTCTATTCCCCCACTGTTCAGTATCCAAGCCCCCATTCTCTACCTTCCTTTTTGCTGTATATGCAACATACATTTAAATATTTTGCCAAATATCCATATCACTGTTGATTCAAAGTTTAGAACAATCTCCATTTCTTAGTGTCCCACACCTAAAAGCTCCCTATCCTTTCTCCAATATTCCCCCAAGTAGATATTTACATGGTAAATCTTCTTTTTTTCTTTATTTTTTTTAATTTTTCAATTACAGTTTACATTTAATATTTTGTATAAGTTTCAGCTGCACAGCATAATGGTTAGATGATTGCATACTTTATAAAGTGATCCTCTTGATATTTCCAGTACCCACTTAGCACCACACTATGTGGTAAATCTTGATATGAGTTGGAAATTTTAGAACAAATCACTTGTGTTGGCTATAATCTGGGTACTGTGTCTTGGGTTTCTGAAAATAGCAAACACAGGGGCCTCCTGCTTAGACATTACCCTACAACAGAATGGGAAACTACCAAACCACACCGTAATTCTCCAAAGGAACTTTCATTTGTGTGAAGTTAAAACAGGGTTTCTTGGTAACTCATGAGTTGTGCCATCACTGCAGTGCCATAGGTTGTGTGACTTGTGTCACATAGGACCATCACATGTTAGCCATGTCCTCACTGACTAATGTGTATCACTCTGTGCCTATTTGTCTTGCCTTTGGCATGAGGGTGAGGTTTTATGTACAACAAAAAAATTATATAAGCCAGTCATTTAAAAAAAGATATAATAGAAAATAAAATTCTTACTGTAACTTATGCAGAGGTAACCAGTATGTGGACAATATTGGATATCCCTAAAGACTTTTTTCTATGGAATATATTGTGATATGTATATTTTGCCTACCTTGTCTTTAAAAGGTATTTATGTGTCAAATTCTAGAAAATAGTCTTCTGATGTTTAATTATTTTTTAACTTTAGCAACCCTCCAATTCTGCTAGTTTATTAAAACAGATAAATTTATATACACATTCCTTTCAGAAAAAAGTCTACACCTCAGAAAATGTTATTGTAATTTTAAGTTCTATCTCTCTGTAGCAAAGTTTCACTCATACTTGCATCTCTTTGTTCAAGTTGTACTTGATAATATCACATGTGGCTAAAAACCTTACCAATGCCCTATGCTGAAATGAAAATAAAAAAAGACCCTGGCTGGTGTAGCTCAGTGGATTGAGTGCAGACCTGTGAACCAAAACATTGCCGGTTTGATTCCCAGTCAGGGCAAATGCCTGGGTTGCAGGCCACATCCCCAGTATGGGGTGTACCAGAGGCAACCACACATTGATATTTCACTCCCTCTCTTTCTCCCTCCCTTCCCCATCTCTCTAAAATAAATAAACAAAATCTTTAAAAAAAAAGAAATGGGAAATATGAGAAACTCTGAACATGGACACATTTCACACCCAGGCCCAGCAGAACACCTAGATCTCATGCCAAATCGCACACAGACCACCCTGAGTGTGAATGATTGCAGAAGAAAGAGAAACAAAGATAAAAATCAACTTAAGACTCAAACCTCACTTTAGTCATAGATACATCAAAGACCAGAGATATGATTTCCCCTTCCTTTTCCTACATGTTCAGGGCTTCCACACCCTCTTTCTTAACTTGTCCTTTCTTCCTACTACCTCAGCGCTGTGGCTTGAAATCCTGGCTCCCCACTGTCCACCTCCCATACGGAAGATGGGCAATGTGGCACCAGACTCAGTGGCTGTGCTGGCAGAGGATAAGGTAATGGTGAAGTCATCAACATTAGACACAAGATATCTGTGGCAAAGCCTGCTAGCTACCTTCACCAGTATCCATTCCCCACTTTCTCCTTAGTAACAGAGCTCTAATTTTTAGCTGGGCATATTGCCACCTGAAATAAACAACTGCATTTTCCAGCCTTCCTAGCAACTAAATATGGTCTCTAAATGTAAAATCCAAAGTCCTTCAGAAGGTTTTGAAATTTAATTTGTGAGTAAAATGTAACCAAAGAACTATATGAAGAATTATTTGTGGAAGGACTGGGATTGCTGTTTATAATGGAACTGACTCAACTGAGAGTTTCTTTCTGCCAATCCTTCTTGTGGCGGTGTAAGATATGAGCATGATATCTGGACTCCAGCATGTACCTTGTGCCATGAAGTAGCCTTGAGGAAGGATACTGAAGCTATGGCAGCAAAAATGTCTGAGCCTGGGGCTAAATGGCACACCATGGGGTCACAATAGCATCCTGGACAACTTACCTTCATTATTTCCTCTATCGAAGAGAGAGAAATAGTTCTAACTTGTTTAATTCCTTGTCATTCAGGGCTTCCTGTTTTATTGATACATGGAAAAAGAGCATTCCAGAAGATAGGACAACAAGAGCAAGGGTCTCCAAGGCTGGAGCATGTCTTGAAGTTTAAGAAGCACCAAAGCAGTTGGTGTGGCTGAAACAGAGTGAACAAAGCAAAGAGTGTGAGATGTGTTCGAAGAAATACTAGAAGCCATTCCACATAGAGTCTTAAAGGCCTTTGGAAGGATGTTGGTTTCCACATGGAGAGATATTAGGAGTCATTGGAGAGTTTGGAACAGAGGTGTGGCATAAGCTCTGTTTGAATGATATCCAACTGGATACTGTAAAGAGGAAATGTAAGTGAAGAAGACCTGTTAAGAAGCTGTAAAATAATCCAGATGGTGGCTTGAACCAGCACAGTGTCTGCGGAGGTGGAGAGAAGTGGTCAGATATTTGGTATTATATGAAGACATAGCCAGCAAGGCTTCCTGATAAATTGGATGTCAGATGTGAGAAAATGAGGAGTCAAGAGCATTTCCAGAGTTTTTGGCCTGAACAACTGGGAGGAATTGCCATCAACTTAAATGGGGAAAGCTGTAGCTAGAGCTGGTTTGCTGGTAAGGTCTAAAACCAAAATTGGCCTTCCGCTTAAAATTTTTTCCTTTGCCTCTGGTACTTATCTCACAAATTCAATGCACATCTGCTCAATCACTTGAGCAAGAATGCCAAAGGTCACCTCTGACTTGTCCCTCTCCATAACCTCTATAACATCCTATCATGTCCCATGGTTTCTACTTTTTAGGTATGTCATTTCTCTATCTACTTCTCTCCTCCATTGATATCCTTTATTTGAGGCCACCATCATCACTCACATGGATTATTATAAGAGCCTCTGGCAACAAGTCTACTCCAGATTTAATCATTCATTACACTGCAGAATGAGACATCACTGGAAAGCACAAAGTCCTCCATCTCCTCTAGTCCTCACATAAAGTCCAAAGTGCTAAGCACGAATTAAATATTTTTGTTTTAAACAATTTTTGACTTACAGAAAAGTTGCAAGAGTAGTATAAAAGGCTTTCCATATACCCCTCACCTTGATATCCCATTTTACTACCTCTCTTTCTCCCCACTATCTATCTATCTATCTATCTATTTATCTATCATCTATCTATATATTATTTTTCCTGAATCATTTTATGATTAGTTGCAGACACAATACTCCTTTACCCATAAATACTTCAGTGTATATTTCCTAGGAATGAGAACAATAGCTTACATAACTGTAAAACAATTTTCATAATCACAAAATTAACATTGCTACAATTACCTGATATATGGACTTTAGTCAGATTTTTCCAATTGAACAAATTATATCCTTTATATCAAAATAGATATAGAGAAATAGATATATATAGAGAGAGATACTGTTGACATTACTGGTGTGAGAGCTAATCCAGGATCACATATGTCATTCAGTTTTTCTGTCTCTTTGGTCTCTTTTATTCTGAAACAATTTCTTAGTCTTTGCCTTTGATGACCTTGACACTTATGGAGAGTATAGGCCAGTTATTTGTAGAATGTCTTTCATTTGGATCTGAATAATGTTTCCTCATGGTACCGTGTGTGTGTGTGTGTATATATATATGTGTGTGTGTGTATATATATATATATATATATTTATAAACAGAAGTGATGTCTGCAGTGCATCATACCAGGAAGTAGACAAATCCTTAGCATGTTACTAAAAGTTGCTTCATAACACTGCTCTGCTTATGCCTCAACTTTGTTTGTTGCTCATCCTCTACCCATCCTTGCTGCCAGATTCTCAGACATAGCCCTAGAGAATCCATCCCAGACCAATTTTCACCTGATTAATACACACTGCTCTATCAGATCTCAACACAGAGGTCACTTTGCCCAAGGGGCTATTCCTCAATCCCCAGACCTAGTTTAGGACCTTTCCTCTGAGCTCCCATAGTACACTGCACCCACCTATCATAGCACTTAATAGATTTTGTTTACTTGTTTGTATCCTCCACTGGACCATCAGTGTTTGAGGGAAGGAACTGTGTAATATTCACTATCATTACCAGCAGAGCCCAATGTCTGGCACATAGTAAATGCCCAATGAATATTTATTGAATAAAGTATCACTGCCATTCAAGCTTCCTCTTGCATGTTCCTTGTGTTCTGTATAATTCCATTATTTCCTTCATGATGAGGCTGAATTGTCTGTCTACACTTGGTCATCCCTGCTAAACTGGAAAGTCTTGGAACCACATATGAGCTCTTGCATTTGATTTCAGTGCACTGGGACACAGCTGGAAGAAGAGAAAGAAGGAAAGGAGAAAGGGATCCGGTCTTTGTTTTAGAACTTTGTTCCCTCTGAGTTTGTGTTAAGCAGGTGCAAATTGTTTTGGAGATTCTCTTCCATTGAATCCCCTCCTCACACCCCACTTCTTGTTTTTTCTGCCTCCCAACAACATCCTGGAAAGGGGTGAGGTGTGGGAACCATTCCAGTTCCTTTAGCTGCCTTCCCACCCTCTGTCAGCCCCAATTAAGGAATGATTGCATTGAGGCTGAATTTATGTTTTTCATAGGTCTTTATGAGAGTTTTTAACAAGAATTTAGAGCTTCCAGTGTGAATTCTCATCAGTGCATATACTAATAAGCAGAGAAGTAAATGAAAGAAAAGAAAAAAGATCTAGAAAATTTACAGATTAAACACTTAGAATAATCCAGCAATTGATTGCATTGCCTTTTAAAGTCTAAAATAACAAATTAGGTGAAAGAAAGAAGCTCCTTCCTCAAGGGTTTCATTTTCCTTCTTTCCCTGGCTCTCATATCTACTTAACAACTCACAAACACTCCAAGATTTTACATGTTATAATTCAATTTTTGCAATATCTTGAAGACTCAGTTTTCCTTATAACAACTTCTTTAAATCCTTATTTTAGTATTAGGATTAGATTTGGCCAGGAGAATCAAAAATGGCAACAGTGGCTTAAACAAGACAGCAGTTTATTTCTGGCTTTGGAAAACAAAGTCCAGAGGTAAGGCATCTGTGGCAATCAGAAACTCAGAGTCTCCCTTGTTGCTCTGCTGTTCTCGACACATTACTGCCACCTCATTATCCAATATAGCTGCTGAAGCTCCTGCCATTCAATGCCATTCCATTCAACAAGAAGGCAAAAGGAATAAAGTTACTTTTTCATCCTTTAAAGATACCTCCTAGAAATCATAAATGACACTTCTGCATTCAGCCCATTGGTTAAAACTATTGTCCTTACCTTCAAGAGAACCTGAGAAGTGTAGCTTTTATTTGAGGTAACCAAATTCTCAGCTAAAGATTGAAGGCATACAGGAAGAACAGAATGAGTAACAACAAGCCGGCTTTTGACACAATTTACTCATCTTTAAAATGAGAATAATATTAATACCTGCTTCATAAGGTCCATGTGAGGAAAAATGAGATAATGAATGAGTTTTGCACCAGTCATAGTAATAATGATTTCCTTCTTCCTTTGAAGGCAGTATACAAAATAAATATGTACCCAGTGGTAGTGTATTGCTATTACTATTAAGCCTGTGAGGTAATATTTTCATTTTGGTAAAGAGAAAACTAAGAATCCAAGAACCAAATTAACTCCCCCAGGAAACACAGAACAAACTAGCATAACTGAGGCTAAATCCAGAGTCATTGACTCTAAATTCAGGCTTTCTTTCATTACCTGGTGCCACCTTCCCTTCTACCTCATCTCACTATAACCACCTCTCTCACTACAGCCCATATGTTCACCAAGACAGCATCCAATATTCTTCCTTCCATTGAAAATGCCTTTATGCAGCATCCCAGCACTAACTCATCACCATTCAATGAGAGCTAGGAGAACTAGGTACAGTGGTGAAGGTATCACAAATCAAAAAGGGCTGCACAACTGGACCTCTCATTATATAATCACTATGAAAAACTTTTTGGCATTGTATTACAAAGTTAACTATATACTTGTCTAATAAACTAGCAATTCCAGTTCTATTTATCTATCAAAAAGGCTTGAACTGGAATGTTATTTATAACTTTAGTCATAATAGCTAAAAGAAATTAATTATAAAATGGAAACAACTGGCTTAATGTCCATCAGCAGGAAAATAAATAAAAAAATTTTGGCAATTCATAAAATGGAATACTACTCAGCAATAAAAAAAGGAATGAACTACTGACTTATGCAAAAGCATGGGTGAATCTCAGAAATATTATGTTGAGTGAAAGAAGCAGACCCAAAAGAGTACATACTGTATTATTCAATTTATATGAGATTCAAGAACAGGTAAAACTAATATATGGGGATAGAAATCAGAAGAGTGGTTGCCTGGGTTGTAGGGGAAAGTGTAACAGGGTGCAGCCAGGAGGGGAGCCCCCAAACAGGGATTTGTAATAGGGTCCAGAAGAGCTTGTAGATAATTGGCTCCACACCACAGGGCCACACCTGTCCAGAATGCTGGCAGCTGTGGCCAATTGCGAGAGGAGCTGGAAATGGGCCTGCAGAGGAAGATTGGCGCTGGGATTTAAACAGAGGCACGGCAGCCATTGGGCGTCTCTCTTTTTGGGACCATGTGTCTGTTTAGGGTCATTTGGCTTTGGTGTCTTGGTTGGGACCATGCGGCTTGGGTGAGAGTCAGGACCACGAGACTTTGGAAGAGCTCCCTTTGCCACGTGGAGGGTGCCCGGAGGACTGTGTGCATTTGTGGAGAACTTTAGTTTGTGTTATTTCAAATAAATAATAAATTCCTTTCCTTTTCGCTGATCTCTGGTATTAAGAGACATCTTTCCTCAGGTGGTGGGCAAAACGAACCCAGCAGGTGGGGAGGAACCCCTGGAGAAAAAGGGGGCTTTTTTTTATATCATGCAGCCTCTCCCCCCTGCTCTGTTCTGTAACAAAAGGAGGATGATGAGAAAGGAATATGAGGAACTTTAGGGTGATGGTAATGCTCCTTTACTGAGGTGTCAATTATATGGGTGTATGCATTTGTGAAATCTTAACAAATTATATACTTAAAATCTGTACATTTCATGTAATTATATCTAATAAAAAAGAAAATAATGAGTGGTGGTGGGTGGGTGGGCTGGAACGGGAATAAAGGATATAAACTGTACTGAATAAACTAAAATAAAAAATTAAAAAAAGAAAATAATGAGATGAGGGCTGCAGAAATAAATGTTATGCATTAAGACCACAAATATTTTTAGAAGGGAAAGAAAAATTAAAAATGAAAATAAAGAGAGTGGGTCTAAGCTCTTGACCACAAAAGACATAATAAATAATGCTGCTGTATTTGAAGCAAACCCTTTTAGTACTACAATGGCAGCACCATAAATAGTGTCTGTTTATGCAGGGCTACTGTCACCAAGACTAGAGCTTAAAAAAAATAAGTCTGTTTCATAAAAGATGAAAAGAACCACTTACTACTATTTTCAACAAGTTTTTGTGCTTGAAATTCTATATTTTAGCCAGCCCAAAGGCAATGAATGGGTTAAATACCAAGAGTATACAACTTTTTTGTTTTCTGGCTACATGCAAGAGGCTGAATATTTGTTTCCTATTGCTTCTTTAATAATTTCCCACAAACTTGGTGGTTTAAAACAACATGAAATTATTATCTTACAGTTCTGGAAGTCAGAAGCCTAAAATGTGTCTCACTGAGCTAAAATCAAGGTGTTGGCAAAGCCATGTGTCTTTTAGAGGCTGCAGGAAGATTTTTTTTTTTTTTTTTTTTTGCTTTTTCCAGCTTCTAGAGGCTGCCCATGTTTTTGGTTCATGGCCATCTTCATCTTCATCTTCATCTTCATCTTCATCTTCAAGGCCAGCAAAGGCAAATTGAGTCTTTTTCATGCTGCATCATTCTGACTCTGACTCTTCTGCCTCTTACTTCCATTTTTAAAGACCCTTGTGATTACATTGGGCCCATCCAGATATTCTGGATAATTTCTCCCTCTGAGGGTCAGGAGATTAGCAACTTTAATTCCAGCTGCAACCTTAATTACCCCTCAACATGTAAGCTGATATATTCACAGGTTCTAAGGATTAGGACACAGATATCTTTGGAGGATCATTATTCTGCCTAGATGCTGAGTTTCAACAGAACAGTAAAATGTTACTTGTACCATCTCTCTAATCATCCATCACTTCTAATTCTTCTATTCACTACACCAGCCATCACATGAATGTTTCTAAAGGTTTTAGGGTTTTTATAAGTTGTTTGTTACTCGGGTAACTGTGATAAAGTAGACTCTGTTCTACAGATTACATTCTACTTTCAACTGTTTTTAAGTTCCTCAAATGTGAGGAGATGTCTCTTTTAATTATCTATTATTGTGTAACAAGCCACTCAGTGGCTTACCAAAATGAAAAAGTTTTGCTCACATCTGAAATTTGGGCAGGGCTTAATAGGAACAGCTTGTCTCTGCTTCACTTGGTGTCAGCTGGAGTGACTTGAAGGCTAGGGGCTACAATCAACAGAAAGCTGCCTCACGTGTTTGGAGTGGAGGCTGGCTGTTGGCTGAGACCTCAGTGGGGCTGCCAGCTGGAACACCTACATGTGACCTTTCCACATGGCCTGTACTTCCTCACAGCATTACATCTGGGTTGCAAGGGCAAACATCTTAAGAGACAGTTGTGGATCTCATACAAGAGGAAGATGCTTCACTCTTTATGGCCTGGTCTTGGCAGTGATGGCCACAATTGTTTTCTCAAAGCAGCAAAAAACTCCACCTAAATTCAAGATGAGACAAAGATTCCACCTCTTGATGGAAGGTGGCAATGTTTTGGAGGAAAAACTAAGTCCAAAAATAACTTTGCAAAAAATTTTTTTTTAGAAAATACAATTTGCCACAGCTTCTCTGTAAGTTTTCAATTCCTTCTTTTCATTTTGTCTCCTCTTAATTCTAGTTGTCTCCATTATGCAAGTGTCCCCCTCGGTTTTTTTTTTTTTTTGTCCTGCACTTCTTGTACGTCAAAATCAGGCTAACCCTGAACTGGCAAACAATACTTTCATAAGGTGATGGAAAAGGGATACCTAATTGCTGTAATCAGGAATTATTCAACCATCTTGGACTGAAAAATGGCAATATCATATGCTTCAACCTGATATTTGCTGCCTTTCTAGTCAGAGAAGAAGACAGGTTGTGGTCTATCTGCTATCAGAAGAGAATGATTACTTCCCCATTCCTCAAGTTCCCAGTGGGTGGGAGTGTCCCAAAACATACTTTGCCTTTCTTCACCACTTCCCTTATCATGATGACCCAGGGATGGTGGAGTGATATTTGGTAAATTTGGAAAGACTAAATTACACAGGCTTGCCTTGGAACCTCCCTTTTTCTACTTGGGCCCAATTTGGCTTCAGGGAGTGGGCCTTTTCCTCTGCTCCCAAACCCACCAGAGGTATTCCTCTCAGCCCCCAACACCTGTGCTAAATATCTAAATTTCAAGCGCTTCTCTTTCCAAGCATTTAAGCTATAAAGGAATTATCAACAAGTACTTCTCACAACAGAAACTAAATTATACCCCCAAA
Organism: Trachops cirrhosus; assembly: GCA_028533065.1. Classification (NCBI taxonomy): domain Eukaryota; kingdom Metazoa; phylum Chordata; class Mammalia; order Chiroptera; family Phyllostomidae; genus Trachops; species Trachops cirrhosus. Next base: position 49,236,871 of record CM052552.1, read on the forward strand.
GCATCCATAAGTTACAAGGTGCAATTACATGCCAAAAAATACTACACCTAGTTTTGAATAACTGAAGTAACTAACAACACTCCTTGCATTCTACACATAGTTTGGCTACTACAGAATATATGTGTGTTCTTTCACAATTTGTATTTTTTAAAAACAGGGCTTAGGCCCTGGCTGGCGTAGCTCAGTGGATTGAGCGCGGGCTGCGAACCAAAGCATCGCAGTTTCAATTCCCAGTCAGGGCACATGCCTGGGTTGCAGGCCAGGTCCCCAGTGGGGACCACATGAGAGGCAACCACACATTAATGTTTCTCTCTCTCTCCTTCTCCCTCCCTTCCCCTCTCTAAAAATAAACAAAATCTTAAAAAAAAAAAACAGGGCTTAAAATTAGTATCATATTGTAATCAAATTGAAAATTTTAAATACTTTGATCAGAATCAACAAAGTAGTGCTTTCATTTTCATCTTTCCTTGAATACCAAACAGGAACTCTCCTCAATTAGATGTCTACTAAGAAGAAAAAAATGTCACTATCCAAGGACACAGCAAGTTCTGTCAGGTATTTCAACATGGCAGACTAGTCAGGTTTTAATTGGCCCTGTTGAGCTCACCCACAAGCTACAACATTCTTTACCTCACCAGTGTGGTATTCGAAAGGTAAAAAAATACTACAAAGTTAGAGTCTATCTCTGAAAACATCAAATGAATCAAGTTCTGTTTCACCCTGTTAACTGAATGCTAGTTGATAGAAGTGCACATATCAACACTAGTAAAAGTGGTATTGAAAAGCAAAATAGATTCTAAAAAAGTGCCCCATCCTCAACTTTGTTTATTTGGCCTGCTAAACTAAAGAACTGGACTATATATTTTACTAGTAGTTTCTCAGTCTCTACATCTGTGTCAGCAAGCACTTTCTCTAGACAATTCAAGTTCAAAAGATGACCATCTATAACCCTGTTCTTAATTAAATTATAAAAACTTTCTCCAATCAAAATTCTTACCAGTTTGCGATTGTTGAAGTTGGACACAACAGCAGATAAATTTTTTAAATTGCTCAGCAAAGTGTTCTGAAATAATAGACAAAGAAGGAATAAAGTATCAGAACAAGAATAGAAAGTCATGAAAAAATGCTCCTTTTAAAAATAGAGAATGCTCGAACAGGAAGGGCTGATGAGATAGCTGTGGTTTTAGCTAGCATTGTTTAGAAAGATGCACAACTATTATTTTTATGCTCCAACTTGACCAAGACTTTTGACACTAAAAAGAAAACAGTTAATGATTTTTTTTAAAAAATGGATGAAAGAAAATTTGAGGAGGTGAAATCTTCATGGTTTTATGGAAGATATATTCATTTGGATCTTTGCTATCATTGCCACCATTCAAGCACTGAATAGCAAACACCTATAAAAGCTCTGTGTGCAGATGTGGTTATCCTTTTTCCTTACCCAACACTTCATGAATTAACTAACATCCTTTCAATGGAGCAGGGAGACTCCTGAGGACAGTGGGAAATAAGTAGAAAAACCATTGAATCCTCATTTACCAATAGTGGAAGAGACCTTAAAGCTTGAGCTGCTTTCACCTCTTATTTCCTTTCTACAGGCTTTTAAACCATTTGTTCATTCTAAAACCCAAGGGGTCCTCCAGCCTATGCTTTGCCCTTATCTCCTTGCCCTAGCTCTATCCTTGAACAGCAGTTTGCATGTCCAACCCTGTTCACCATCCAAGTATGTCTACCATCAGGAGGATAATCTCAGGGCAAATGACTATGAAGTCCCTGGAATGGGCTCAGGGCCATTTGGACAGGGAACTCTGGGGACCCAATTACTCAAGTGTGGTCTAGAGGTAGGGGCACAACCTCTGGGCCTCCTCTTGATTCTGAGCACTCCTTGAACTATGGGGAGTCACAGGCCTTACACGTGTCAGCATATGGGCCCTCTAACGTAGGGGGGCAGGGACAGGTAAGGAGCCCTGGTTGCATGAGGCAAAGAATGGTACTGACTTCCATATGCAAAAAGGATTATTAGTAGTAGACTATTGTAATCTCCACCACTTATCAGAAAGTTCTACACAGTTCCAAATGAACTAACTGTAGGCCTAATAAAGTGTTTAGAGTAACTCAAGAACAACCTTTAAATTTCCCTGAGTTATTAAAAAACTGGACATGACCTTAAGAGAAAAAATAAACAATTGAAAGTTTAAATTATGTTACTAATTAAAACAACATAAACTACATAAAAAGTTTGAAATTTTAAAAAGACCAATAACTAATTTTAAGAGACCAATTCAATAGTCTAAGTGGTGTCTAACCCATGGCTCATGGGCTGCATGCAGCCCAGGATAGCTAAGAATGCAGCCCCAAATCAAAAATTTACTTAAAATCTTTTTTCTGCTCATCAGTTTTCATTAGTGTTTGAGTATTTAATGTGTGGCCCAAGACAACTCTTCTTCTTCCAGTGTGGCCCAGAGACACCAAAAGTTTGGACACCCCTGGTCTACATGATTAAAGTTTCTCATAAGCTCCCGATCCAGATTTTTAAAATTTGTTGGGGGTAAAAATTGCCCCACCCTGGCCGATTGTTTCAGTTGGTTGGCGTGTCATCCCATACACCCAAAGGTTGCAGGTTTGATCCCCAGTTGGGGTGCATAGGGGAGGCAACCATTTTCTCTCACATTGATGTTTCTCTCTTTCACTGTCCTTTCTTCTCTCTCCAAAATCAACAAATATATCCTCTAGTGAGAATTTTTTTTTTTAAATTGCCTCCACAATTTTAAGGAAAACACTGCTCCTCTCATTATTTGGTTCAAAACTGTTCAACATAAATCACACAAGGTTGTAATGTTATAAATGTACTAGATGTCCCATTAAAAGATAGTTACCTTCTTTTTAAAAAGGTGTGTATAATATAAGATTTGAGCCCTCAGCCCACCAGAACTGTGTCCAATTTGAAATATCTGAGAACAGCAGAAGAAAGGGAGACAGCAGCAGGGAGGTTGAGGAGAGGAGGAGGGGAGACTTTCCCAAATGATTTTGTTCAGCAACTAAATATAAGGGGAAATGATATGGCATATGGAAATGACAGTAACTTTCATTTTTTTAATATTGTTAAAATATAGTTAGACTTGGTTTCAATTTGGTCCATGGCATGTCCATAGATAGCTGCCATGATGTGCTATCTAACAAATATGTTCAGGTTCAAAGAAAGAGTAAATTAGACCAGACCACTAAAGAACACTGTGTGAATGTAAAACATGAAAAAGTCAACATAAGCAAAGCAGAAAGCTGTTTTAGGGGCCAAAAGACCCCTTCTGAAAGACTTTGGTGTGAGGTTTTATGTAGAAATTTCTTATCAAATGTAAACATCTTTTGGTAAACAATTGCAATGTAAGCTGTTTCTTTTTGCCCACTTCATCTATCTATGCCTTCTCTTTAGCCACAAACTGTCAAGGAGATGAGCACTCTCAGCCAGGATCTCTGTAAGCTGTTTAAGGAGGTGACACACAATGTTTGTAACTTTATAATCTATAAAGTACTTTAAGCTTCCTCAGAAAAGACCTTCTGAAAATGTAAACTCCCTTATCATTTTACCTGAGAAGTTAAGAAAAATTTTAATTGCTTGAGGGGCTCTAACAGTTGAATTTGTTGGGGATTTGTGCTGTTTTGTTTCAGAAACTGATCTTGAATAAAATAATAGTTACTGTAAGTGGAATAGTACTTATTGTGCCTAGGAAACCTTAATGGCTCATTAAAATATCCAATTCTTTTTAACAGTGATCATCATTGCTCCTAGATCAGGATCAAATCACTATATATAAAAATGCTCTTACATAGTATAACATTTTAAGAAATAAAGTTAACATTGATACTTTTTAAATTATAGTTTTGTTATCGACATGAACTATTCTGTATTCTGCCTGCCACAGGAATATTCTGAAAACAACTTGCAGTTAATATCTCATAAAATTATCTGCCCAAATTTTTGGTTTTAATTCAGGCTCTCCCTCCAGACTTTGAGAAATAGTTTACCTGTTATTTTATTCTGTGATTGAAATTATGCTTTTCTCTAAAATGGATATATTGTACCATGTTTTATATATTACTGGAGAAGTCAACAGGGTCAACCGACATATGAACCAACTTTTAGCTAGAGCAAGGGAAACGTGTAAAGCCCTTGAGTAGTGCCTAAAGAAACTTCAAAGCCTCAAACTATATATCATCTCTTTTAATTCTCACTGCAACTCCATGAAGCATTATAGTTATTATTATGCCTAATTTCAAATGTGACAACAAGTTTGGATGCCAAAATACTCAAAATCAATAAGAACAAGAGGATTTGGACACACTTTCTGTCTTGGTATTTCTTTCTTGGTGGTCTCTGTAGTTTATTTTCTTTGTTTTTTTCTTTTTGCTTGCACTTTGATATTTTAAAAGAGATACAAAACAAGAAGCTGTATACCTTACTTTTGATGCTGCCCAGCTTATCTTTATATTTCATGGTTAACTTCTCTAGCAACAGCTGGCACCCAGTCTTGACACTTCCCCATTTCTTCACTGCTGCTAAAAGCTGATAATGCACTTGAACTGTTTACAAAAAAACCTTTTGCTGTATTTAAAAGAACAACTTTATATGTGTTTTAAGGTCAAGCTCTATGAGCTTAGAGATGTCTTATGCCTGCAAGTTTGAAAACTGAAGTTGTTCTAACAAGTATTTCATTTTCCCTAAACAAATAATGAAATAAAAAAAACACAGAGCAATGTATTTCACTCATCCCACCATTCCTGGCAAGCATCATAATGGCATCTAAGTGTTCCCTTCCCAAGAACTGTATTTCAACCTTGACCAGATCTGCTGTCTACAGCTGCAGACTGGCTCAATGAAAAACTAGAAGCATTGCTGGACACTGCCTAACAAACCTTAGCACCTCACTGGAAACTAATGAAAGAGACCAGAGCACAAGCTATAATACATTTAAGTATCTCTTAAGATCAACATAAAACATGTATATAAAGATCTGCAGAATGTGTACACTAATATTAACTGGTGTTTCTAATTCTTTAATGCTTAGTAGCCAAGAGAAACGTTCACCTTTAAAGTAAGTTTTTATGCCTCAAAACACTTCAGCAGTTTGTGCTTGAGTTTCTTAAAAACATCAAAATGTTAACTAAGTACTCCGATAAGCTAGTCAACTTTGTTGGAAAACACAATATATGTACTTTTCTAAATACTTGGAGTATTAATGAACTTTTTGTTGCGGTGTATGGACCTTGGTACTGAATTAGAAATAAAAAGCTTGGGAGTAAAATTTTTTCCATAGCTCCTTCCCAAACGAAATCTGAAAACTTACAGAGATGATTATCCACCAACTTGAAATATCAAAAGGAAAATAAAATTTGCTAAAAAATCAATGAAATTTATTTTTATTTAATTACTAAGTCATTCACTGACGAGTTAAAGAGCAACAAACTTCTGTCAAGTTTCATTAACACATTTGACTTTTTTTATTTTTTAGAATATAGTCTACATTTGGATTAAAAAAGTTTTAAATAAATTTAAGACACATAACAACAGTGGAACTCTTCATCATTCAATGTACAACACTGATAGAATGTCAGTTGGTTCCATTTTGGACAGGTCCACTTTCTCATAGTAATGGTATTATTTCCACTGGCTGAGTGGCAAGCTTGTACAACCTGGCACAGTGCCAACTTACACACACTAGGGAGGGGGTAGGGGTGGTGTGAAAGGCATGGGTAGAGTGCCACAGGACAACTACACTGTGTAACAGAAAATTATTAATAAAGTAGTACCGGTTACCCACAGACAGTGCTGTTTGTGCGCTTATCACAATGAAATCGCCAAAGTTTCAGAGCAAGGAGGAGATTCGAAATATTTAAGAAAGGGCCACTATTACAAAAAGAAATAGTGCAAACAGGAAACCTGATGCAATCCTAGCAACTCTGAGGCCTCCACCAGCCCAAGCGCGGGGAGGCGGGAGGCTGCTGTGTGCCCCGCCTTCCCTAGCGCCCAGCTCCTCTGGGCGGCGCTCCCAAGTGTGGCAACCCAGTGCCGCGCCCTGGCATGGCCCCTTCTCGCCCCCCCCCTCCCGCTCCGGAAAGAACAGAAAAGAAACTCCAGGAAAGGCACAGGCTGAATGCAAGGGCGTCAATCCAGTTCCGTTCCCACCAAGGCAGAACACAGCCCCAACACCATCCCGCGGGAGGTAAGGAGGTCCTTAAGCCACCCACCTCTTCCGCCACCACTTTCATTTTTCTGCTCCCAAAAGAGGTCCCCTCCTCCATGCAGCCCTGCTGCTCCCTCTTCACGTACTCAGCCCCCAACTTTTCAGTTGGCCCATTGCGCCCTACAGCCAGAAAGAAAACAGCTTTCAGGGAAGAGGGTGAAAAATGGGGCCGAGAAGGGTGCTAGGCAGGCGCCGGCAACCCTCCTCAGTGGCCCCAATTGCTGAAGCCGATCTCCTGCTTGTATCTGTTGGTGAGGATGTTGGCTTTGCGCGTGAGTTTGGACAGCACGGTGTGCAGCCCGCGCAGGTGGTAGTGAAACTGCCGTTCCAGGTCCTCCTCGCCGGCTTCCGCGCCCTCCAAGTGGCTCAGGTCCACCAGGATGTCCTTGGACTTCCAGGTGCTGCCCTCCTCGCTCCCCGCCGGCTGTGGCGGATGGTGTAGAACCCCCCACTCGATGTCGTTTCGGATGGACTTGAGCAGCACGTAGTGGCTGTACATGTCCCGGGAGGGCGCGAAAAAGCTGCCATTGGTGCTGCCATCGGCAGCAGCTGGGGGCGTACGCTCTTCCAGACAGCCGCTACTGCTGCCTACCTCCACACCGACTTCGTTGTCCAGCCCAGGATCTGCCAGGGGCACGTCACGCAGCAGGCTGGGCACCATCACCGTCTGGTCCATGTTGTTCACCGCGCCTATGAAGCGGTTCATGGCGTTAAAGAGCGAATGCTTCTGGTTGTAGGTGTCGCAGATTTGCATCATGGTGGCCACGAGGACACCAAAGCACAGAGGCACAGGATGGCCGGCTAGGGCGAGGTGGTGCCCCCCTGCACGAGCTCGTGTAAGCCCGCGTCGGGAACTTGGCTACAGCCGGAGCTGCGGGATTCCCGGCTTTTCCTGGCTTTGGCTTCTGGAAGCTCGCGATGGCGGCGCGTGGTCCGTGGATCGAGCCCTGACCTGGTTGGGGGAAGAGAGACGAAAGAGATTATTCACCCCGCTAGAATGCCCGTCGTCCCCGCCATCGCGCACCTCCCTCCGCGATTACTGCTCCCCTGGGACAGTGCCTGGGTGCCCCCCCCCATAGCCGGGATGCCCCCACCTCCTCTCCTTCTGAGGGCCGCGGAGAGAAGGAAGGGTGCTCCCCACCCCAGTCTTCCTCCGAAAAGCCAAGTCCAAACACCCACGTTGATCGCAGCTGAAATGGGGCGGGGGTACCCACCTCCTCTTTCGCCTCGAGATCCCCTGCCGCTGTGTAGCTCAGCGTTTTCGCTACTGGTGGCCGGTGCCTGTGGGCCCTGCTGTGGTCAGTGAGACCGGACTATGACTGCAGGCGGTGGTGGTGGTGGTGGCGGCGTTGGCCCCCTACCCATCCCAGGTGCTCAATTTATAGAGCCCCAGAAAGGTGTCGCCGGTGCTCAGGGCCACCCCTGGTGTCTCCTCCTCCCGCCTCCCTGCAGCGCCGAGATAAAAGTCCCCAGCCAGGATGACCGGGAGTAACACTCTCCTGGCCCTTTCTACAGAGGGGGCGGGGCAAGCCCGGCCAGCTCCGCCTCTCGCCTGATACCCGGGTGGAGGGAGGGCGCAGTAGCAGGGAAGGGCTGAAACAGCCGCACCCCACACGCGCGAGAGCGGAGCAGTGCAGTTGGGGGAGGGCTAGGCTGTGCTTGGGTAAAGAAAGCCTCAGCGTCGGACCGGCAAGAGGGCGGGCTAGCGTGCGGGATTTGGGTAGGCCTTGCCAGCGTTCCCGGGGTGGGGCGACCGAGATGCACAGTCTCTGGTCGCAAAGTGAGCCCCTCAACCCCGCATCAGTAGCGGCTGCAGCCTGGAAACTACTGTCCCGGTTTATTATTAGCTGTTGGGAAAGAGGGACCCGCAGCAGCCGCAATGCTACCCTGGGACTCTTATGTAAGAATGGTGGCTGGGCATGTAGGGTGCACGTGGACGAAAAGTGCTTCCGCTGTGGCCAGGCCTTAGCCAGCTGCTGGGGGAAGGGAGACTCCTAATGAGGTCTCTCCCAGTCTTTCCTGTAACAGCTGCTGTCTGGATGAAGACTGACCCACCATCTGATCTGCACATTTTTTCTCCAAAAGATCAAACGTGGCAATGGGAAGAAGTAACTGCATTCCTGACTTTTGTCCAAGTCCTGCTACTCAGTCATGTAAAGGGCCAGGAGAGGGTGACAGTAGTTAGGCCTGGTGTTGAGCTCTTCATCATTTAACAGAAAAGTAGGAAGGTGTTCAGTAATATTGAGGTGGGGGGAGTTTGAAGTGTTCCTTTCCAGAGATAGTTCTTAAAACGCAAGGTCATTTAATAGGGCCTTAATAAGCTATGTACCAAATTGCTGGATTTAACTTTTAAGAGCCTTGCACCTTAAATTTCACTTTGGGATTCCAAACCACAGGCTGTTTTCATTTTTGTTTTTGCTTTATCATCTCACTTCAGTTGCCCTGTCCTTTGTCTGCCAGCCTTCTCCAACGAATAATTCAACAAGACTCAATGTTCTAATTTTAAATAGTTTCTCACTAAAATCTTCTGAGAGTGATATTAGTACAGTGTTTTCTTGCAAGACAAAAAGTACCAAAAGCAGAAAGCACATAATAACCAGGTTTATTTCCTCCCTCTTTCTTTCACTTGCAATCTATATTTACATTTTTTTTCCATGGCAAACTATCTTCTACATTGTATTTTGCATGAAAATCTGACTTGATACAACAAAGACTCACCTATAGACAACAGGACACAAGTCAGTGATCCATGGAGACAAAGCTCAGTCTGGGGATGACCCCCTCCCAGGGTTTATTAGCTCCAGATTATAGCTCATGTTTTCTTACTTACAAAATTGGGATAATGTTGCCTGCTCAATCTACCTATCAAGATACTTGGATCAATGAAAAATGTAGAGCAAAAAACATTATATAAATGTGAAGCATTAAAATAATCTCACCCTCGCACTTAGCACCCATGGAGATTTAGAAACTTTTTCAGCCTCAACTCATTTATCAATAAAATGGAGCTTCTCCCATGGGATTTACTACATTTTTGGTTGAAGATAAAGTATTTTAAAAATATGTAAATTGTAAAGCACTTTACAACAATTAATTTTACTTGCTGTAGGACCTCATCATAGTCCAGGGGTGTTTATGGAAAGAATCAGAAACCTTTAAAATGTGGGGAAAATCTATGAGGAGCCACAAACGCGCCCCCCCCACCCCGTGCTAAAGCAGCAAAAGAGTACAAAACAGTCCAGGTTGACTTTAAATCCGTATGTCCAATGAGATACAAAGCATTACAAGAGAAAAACACATTTCCAGTTTCCAGTAGCTGAACCTCTCATTATTTAAAACATGTTTTGCCTCCAGTGACAGACCCTGTTGATATTTTAGGTACTTATGCCTCTGGGTTAAAACTTGGTACTCAGATTTGAGTAATGAAATGCCAGAAACCTGCCCCCTTTTCTTCCCAGTTACAGCAAAGTGTGACAATAACTCGCAGAAAAAGGAAATCAAAGTGATCTAGCAAAGGGATCCCACAAAAAAAAAAAAAAAAAGCCCAGATGGGTAGAAAGCCCCTGTTGCCTTCTTTTTGGTCTCCATTCTTTCCTATTCTGTTTATTTCCAGCCTGTGATCTCTGGGTCACTCTCCAACCCGCAGTTTCTTGACTCCCGTTCTTGTTCTTTCACATTTCTTAAACACTACAAGGGAAAGATGGCTGATGCACCTGCCTACAAAACTTCCCAAACTCGGCCTCCTCAGCTCCCCCGGGACTGCTCAACAACTTATGGCCACTGGGGTAACTCCGGAGTGGAGGGAAATGTTCCTGGGCCAGAACTCCTAGGCCCTTGGAATCACCCCACCACCGCC
>CM052552.1:49247465-49268955 GCA_028533065.1 Trachops cirrhosus
GTTTCAGCCAATCAGGTGCTGTCAGGAAACATTATGCAAATAGCCTTCGCACCCCAGCCAGTCAGGAGCTTGGTCTCCCTCCCCCAAGCATCCTCTTTCACTCCAGCCGCGCCAACCCGTAGCCGCGTCACTGGCAACAAGCAGCTAAAAAAGAGCCGGGGGGGCGGGGGCGGTTGGAGGGAGAGAGAGAAAGAAAAGAAGAAGGGAAGAGGAGAGGAGGGGGAAAATAAATGATTCCCTGGGGTCACTTAGGAGGGAAATAAGGTGGGCAGTCTGTCTGGTTGTCCCAAACACTTCCCCAACTGTCATCTGGAAAAGTCTGGAGATTCTGAGCAACCTAACCAGCTTTCCTTTGCCTCCAGAAAACAGATGTATGAAGTCGAGCGTTGAGCCAACAGCTTTGAGTACTTGTTGTAAGTCAGCAGGCTCAAGGCTGGATCTCCGCTTCCTTCTCAATAGGTTAAATTCTCAGTAAAAGACTTGTCTGCGGTTGCCTCCCTCCCCACCTCTTCATACACAGCTCCAACTCTGGAGCTCTTAAGTTCTGGTTCTTAATTCCCGCTTTACCTTCTTACTTCAGCAACCAGGAAATCATGATTTGCTGGCCCATCTCCTAAAAAGTGTCTATCAATTACCCCTTATACTGTGTCATTTGGATAGTTTGGGGAAAGATGGCATTTTAAATGAGCAGAAATTCATAAAATAGAGAGCAATTATAAACTGTTCAAAAAAGGCAGATTGAAGAAATAACAGGTTTGTCCTAGAAATGGAGGGAAGGTAACCTGTTTGCAAGGCTAGAAACTGGGCCAACCCAAGATAGTGGAGCTTCTGGATTACTTTGAGGCAGAGCTTAGACAGAACCACTCCATGCAAAGTGTCCTAGAAATTTGACATCAGACTGTCTTGTTGAAAGCCATGTAGTCCAACCACCCAGTTGTGCTGAAATAACTCACAACATACCCACCAAGTGGTCACTGTAGCCCACATTCTTGTAATTTCCATTCTTCATTATTAGTTCTCCCTCCTTGGAGCCCTCCAGGAGGCCATACAGCACACCATCAGATATTAGAAGGTAGGTACCATGTCCTTTAAATCCACTATTTTTCAAACCAGTTATCCCCCCGTCCAGCAGCAGTCCTTCATTTTTTCTTTGGAGTTGCTCATTCATCCTGGTCACTGCCTTTGAAAGTAGCTCTAGTTTGCTTGCAAGTGTAGCACTTGGGATTCATTCCAAACACCATCTTTTCCATGGAAAAATAGAGTGGTATGGTCACCAATTTTATTGTAAATGGTAACTTTTCTAGGTCATATTTATTGCACACAAGTTTTTGGAACTGAGACATGTTAAAACATTTTAAGTGCCCAACAACCTTGAGAAGAAAGTAAGGCTTAGAGAGTTTAACAGGCCAACGTAGCAGAATTGGAAGTTGACCTAGTTTTCTGATGCTAGAACCAAATTTTCTTCTACTACCAAACGATATCTATTCTTACAATGCCGCCTAACATTTAATAGACTTCTTTTAACAGCTACATCTATATGTTGCTGGTTAACAAAATTTTGTGTATCCCATTTATAAGCAGGGCAGAACTTTTTGCGCTGAAGTATAGAACTTTATATTTATCTTACTTAAACTTTATCTTACTAGTTTTGGCCCATTACCCCAGCCTGCTCCAATATTTAGGTTCTATTTCTGTGTTCTAATGTATTTGGATGTTATGCAGACCTTCTCTTTGAACTATTCTATATATTCATCTAGGTTATTGATAATCAGTAAAAGGAACACTGGACAAAGGGCAAAGTGCTGTCGAATACTAGGAGAGCTCCTTCAGCTTGACATCAGTCTATTAATTAGCACCTTTTGGCATATGTTGTTTCAGCTAGCTATGAGTCATAGTAATTGTATAATCATCCAGCCTATATTTTTCTTCTTGACCACAGAATATTATGAGAGACCTTGCTAAGTGTCTTGCTAAAGTCCCAAGTTTATAGCTAGCTTTCCTCTTATGGAATCAGGAAGCATGGCATTTGTGTCATCTGCCACAAAAGAACCACTGTCACATGATACAAAAACATAGAAGTAGCATCATAATATTTTGAATTAAAATTGGAGAGGGGAGTAATCTCACTCTAATTGTCATTATAGGAAACACCCTCATGAAGACTTAGTTGGGAGAAAATAGACAGGAAGATGCAAAAACCTGGAACATGTCAGTAGTGAATCTGATGGCCTCAAACCTTAAGCTTTCAGGTTCTGGCATGTCTGAATATGTTAGAGTTAACGTTTTGTCACAATTTCATTTAAAAAAACTTTTTAGCCTTAAATTCAGGAAGAGTAGAGCACAGGGAAGTTGAGAATACTAACGACTACATTTGTTATATTCCTCAGCATTTCTACATCTTTGCAAACTCTTAACTGTATAGAAAATAATGCATTTAATTCAAGTATTATACATAAGAAAAGTGCAAAACTCATTATAGTTCTGCTTACCTACCATATAGGAGCTTCTAAATTTGATTATGCATGAATCTCTTAGAATTCCAGGACCTTCTTGCACTATTAGCATAGAAGAAACAAGCAATGGGGTATAGTTCAGGGGTACAGCACAGAAGGAATGATGACAGTCTTCTTCCCTTACTCTATCCTGTTTTTGTGTGTCAATTTGGTTAGTTTAAATTCTGAAATTAGATTAAATTAACATAGGGAGAAAAGACATAATTACCAATTTTTATATTTCAAGTCCTAACCTAAGTTTTAAATATATACAGATTTATATAAAAGTACATCTATATCACATTCCATTGTTATATATAATTGTACATATAAACATATATAATGTGTGTTTATATATACAAAAATTTTTGAGCTATGATGTCATAAGTACAATATTATCTAATAGAAAGTTTCAATAGTTCCAACCCATAATATATTCTTTTAAAAAAGGAAACGGGACATAGATAATGTGCACTGGAACTGATGAGAATTAGCCTATATCATATTAGGTCTGGTCAGAGTACTTAGGCTAATCTCATAACCATGAGCAAGAAGAAAATAATATTATACCAAACTAAACCCCCCAAAAAGATAATATGCAAAAGATATAAATCTGGAGGCAAATAGAGCCCACAAGTTCTTCTAGCTATAGAAAATATTAGTAAGAATAGGAAAGATGATGAACCACTAGGAAGATTATAAAAAACAAATTGCAGAGTAAAGGAAACAAAATTTTAACCAAAAATGAACCACTAAAGAGTTAATAAGTGAACTAGAAACAAAAGGCAAAATAGAAAGTTAAACTATTGGCATACAGTGAACGGTTCAGATAATCACAGAGAAAAGACACAAAGTTATAGAAAATAGAGAGCATATGTTGAATATACAAGACAAAAATAGCACAACAGACACATAACCGATATCATTGAGGTAAAGATCTTGACAAGTGAAACAAAAAAAATTCAGACATATAGAAAAATTTCCTTGATAAAACATATTCATCTGCTGATTTAATAAGCACACTGCATAGTAGGTAAATTTATTCAGAAAAGTTGACATTGAACATCAAGATAGTTACATTTTTTTGACTTCAAGGAAGCAGAAAAAATGTCTTCAAGTATCCAAGCAAGAAAAGAAGTCACTGAAAAAGTTGTTAGTAGCACAGGAGGGTAGAATCAAACTAATTTTACAGAAACATTTAATGACAGGAGAGTATGGAACTGTAAGAAAGAATATTGACCCAGGAATATTATATTAGCCCTGACTGGTGTGACTCAGTGGGTTGGGCGTTGTCCCACAAACTGAAAGGTCACTGATTCAATTCCTTGTCTGGGCACGTGCCTGGGTGGCAGGTCAGACCCCTATTGGGGTCCTGCCAGAGGCAACCAGTGCATGTTTCTCTCACATATTGATATTTCTCTCCCTCTCTTTCTCCCTCCCTTCCCGTCTCTTTAAAAATAAATAAATAAATCTTTTAAAAAGAATATTATATCACTCAAGTAAAAAATACCACAACAACCTTTAAACATTCTCAAACATGAACTCAGAGCTTTACTTGAAACAACATTTTTCAGTGATAAAATTTTGCTAACAAAAAATGAATCAAAATAAATAAGTGAGGAATAAGGAAACCCTGAAGAAGAAGTTCATGGTAAGCTTGAATACATTTAAATATAAATGTAAGCTTAAACACTATGAGTATTATTGTTGCAGAACAGAATAAATATTTAAAATACAGACAATGTAAAAACAATGCAAACAACAAAAGTGAAAGATGTGGGCATAAAGAGTAGCAGAGCTAATCAACTTTTATTGCAGTCTAAAACCAAATTGTGACATTTAAAAAATGAAGACACCAACATCTTGGTAATTTTCAAAATATTTTTTCTCAATTGAGAAGAATCTTTTAGAAACTCATATGAGGTCTGTCCGGAAAGAGCCTAGCCATTGTTAATATAATGAGAACGGTTTGCACGACACTGGCAGTCAAGGAGGGTAGACTGGAATGCACATATGTGAACAAGGACAACTTCACTGTACTAGTCTGTGGGGTTGGTACATGCCATCAAGTGAGCATCTGTACTATATGGCCATTGCATTAAAAATGACTGAGTGAGTAGAGCAACAATTCTCCATCAAATTTTGCATTAAACTTGAACATTCCTCCATGGAAGCTATTCATATGGTTCAGAAGACCACAGCTATGGGCAACTGGTGATTGGCAGCTTCATCATGGCAAGGTGCCCCCTCATGCATCACATCTCATGCAGAGTTTTTTGGTGGAACATCAAATCACCCAGGTGACTCAGCCCCGTACAGTCCAGATTTGGCACCCTGTGACTTCTGGCTTTTCCCAAACTAAAATTACCTTTGAAAGGGAAGAGCTTTCAGACCCTCCATGAGATTCAAGAAAATATGATGGGGCAGCTAAAGGCAATTGGGAGAACTGTGTGAGGTCCTGAGGTGCCTGTTTTGAAGGGGAATGAGGTGTCATTGTCCTATGTACAATGTTTCTTGAATCTTGTACCTTCTCCAATACATGTCTATATTTTTCATATTACATGGCTGGATACCTTGCAGGATATATTTGCTGGATATTCTGTAGCAAATAATCTCTCTCTAAAGTTCAATATTACTTTCAATGTCATTTCAGTTACTATTCAAAATTCAAGTAAAGTTAATTTTAACATTTTATTTAATTTAGCATGTATAGTAATGTTCTATTTCTTCACCTGAGTGCTAGGGTCTAGTTATACAAGTGTGTTCAATTTGTGAAAATTTGTTAAGCTGACACTTATTTTTAAATATTCTTCTTCATATATGTTATACTTGAATAAGTATAAAAAATTCCATTTATATAAAATTATCTGAGAGACAGCAAGATAGAAAGATTGAGGGAGGAGGGAGAGAAAGAGAGTTAGTCTGATCTAGTGATCTGGTTTGGAATTAAATACTCTCAGTATTGTTTTGGTAAAAAATATCTGTGAACCCAAATATGAAGTGAGAGTAGAAAAACAGTAAGTTCTTTGACCGTTGGGCCCTTAAGACAGAAACTACTGTTCTTGCTCTCTGCTCATGTCAACTGCAGTTTATAAAGTTCAATGTTGGGAGTTTCCAAGCCTTGGTTTTGGACAGATGATATTTTCAGAGACAATTCCATTAAAACAGTACTTTTCTATAAATTCCCCAAATACTGTTTCAAAAAGTATATTTGAACTTCATATTTATAAATGGGTACCTGCCTCTGTTATTCTATTCTTTGTTATTTGTTTTTGCAGATAATTGGAAATATCTGGAAGCCTGATATCTACTATTCTTTCTGTGAATTCCACACTTACTGAACCCTAAAAATAGAAGAATTCATCTTAGTAGATTTCTAAGTCTCCTATGCAGTTATCTACACCCTGAATGTGACCAGAGGAATAGAGGTATATTATTTATGTATAGTATATATACTGTTTAGCACCCCATTGTGCAAAGATTAGCCTTACTACTTTGGCCTGCAAAAACTTAATTTTGTATCAGCATTGGTTTCAGTCCAAAATCCAAGCAGGGCACATGGTCAATTTCCCTTTTTCTTAAATGGTTTCACAATTAGTAGAAATTCAGAAATGAATTCATATGTGTATCATTATAAGCACCTTGAACTTTGTTATAATTTTGTTCCTGGAAAAATATTAAACAAGGAAACATGTTTTCCAACTTTAAGACAGAGTGTCTTGTGTAATTTCATCTTGTGCAAAGTGGACAATTACCTTGGCCAGAAGTATAAGGTGTTATTTGTGGCATAGAGTTCAGTAAGAAGTATTTGTCATAAGTATTTATTTTCAGCTATCTACAGTGTAGATAGATATGACTTCCTTGTTTCCTATTAACAAGACTCAATTATCATTCCAATCCTGATTTAAACCATTAACAAGTATAAGTGGGAATGCTAAGGTGATTTACATAGCAATTACATTTTGGGTTTTAAAAAGAACAACCTTGATTTACTTAACAAAAATTTGTAAGAGAAAAAATGAACAACATGGCTAAGTATTAAAACATATCTCTTTCTTTTAGTCTCCTTCACTAGAACATTACCTAAATCATTGGGTTTTGGATTTAGAACCCAGCATATTCCAAACTGAAGATTCTTGGGGGTCTATGAAATATTACATTAAAAAATTCTAAGTGTGGGCTTAGTGTTTGTTCATTCAATCCTATTATTTTGTTTAGTTTCAGACAGCACATGCAGCTTTCTTAGATCCAGTTTGTTGCAAATTGGATGCCATTAAGACTGGCCAGTTCAGCTTCTTTAGTAAATGTTTTTCTTGGCCTACTGTAGGGACCATGCCTTTCTTACTTTCAAGCAATTGGCTCAAGTACTTCACATTTCGTTATAACATTTGTAATTCCTCCATGGCCAAAACATAGAGTGCTTGGGTTATTACTACCTAATGTCATGTTTGTTCAGAAGTTTATTTTTTATTTATTCAAGCAAGAAGTGTTAATGTGCTTTTCTTATAGAACACAATACTCTACCTATTTTTCAGACAGAAAAATCTCCTTCTCCTCCCCTCTCCTCACCCCCGTCAAAAATTAAAATGGGAAGAATTCTTTTTTTTAAAATTTTTTATTTTAGATTATTCAGTACAGTTTCTATCTTTTATTCCCATTCCAGCCCACCCACCCATTCCTCCCCACCTCCCTTCCATTTCCAAGCCCCATAGTTTTGTCCATGTGTCCTCTATATTTGTTCCTGTAAACCCTTCCCTTCTCCCCTGAAATTCCCTCCCCTCTCCCCTCTGGTCACTGACATCCCGTCCTCCATTTCAGTGTCCTTTGTTATATTTTACTTGTTTCTTTGTTTTGTTGTTTAGGCTCCTGTTAAAAGCGAGATCATATGGTATTTGTCTTTCATTGCCTGGCTTATTTCACTTAGCATAATGCTTTCCAGCTCCATCCATGCTGTTGCAAAGGGTATGAGCTCCTTCTTTCTTTCAGCTGCATAGAATTCCATTGTGTAAATGTACCATAGTTTTTTGACCCATTCATTTACTGATGGGCACCTGGGTTGTTTCCAGCACTTAGCTATTGTAAATTGTGCTGCTATGAACATTGGGGTGCATAGGTTCTTTTGGATTGGTGTTTCAGGATTCTTAGGATATAGACCCAGCAGTGGAATTGCTGGATAAAATGGGAAGAATTCTTAATGGTAGTATGATATACTCTCAATTTCCTACCTATTTTAGAAATGTGGAATAAAAAGGGGCCACATACTAAACTTGACAAGCTCAAAAGTAAACACATATAGGATGGTCTGAAATTAACACTTTCTAGCTAAAAGTGAGTCATGGTGGGTATTCGTGTTCTAGGCCAGTATCTTTCTTGACAAAGGTCAACCTTTACTTTAACTCAGACTATCTATTGTTTTTTTGTGGCTAGGATAACTTACCTTTGGAATGTTAGGGTAATTCACTGTTTTCCAGACCCTTCACTGCACCACAGCAGAGACACAAAACCCCTCATTGTTATTGCTATCGTGATAATTGTTAACAACTAATTATCTTATACCCATAAATCTAAAGGAAGTATGTGTCTATTCCTTTTACTTTTTATCCAATCCCAGAGATTTCTCTACTTTGCTTTCTTCAGCCTCTCTCATCCATCACCAGTGGATTTCTTGTAGTACCTTATGCTTCCTCCTTTGATTGCAATGTATAAAACAAGGTGCAAAACTGACATTCTCTGGAGCATATCTCAATCTGTTGAGGTTTTTGCTTCCCGGTGGTTGTCATCAGTTTGTCTCAAAAAAACTCATAAAAATTCTTCACAGGTTTAAGCGTTTCTTATGTTGACAGAACCCTTCTGTAATCCACTCAAAAAATAGGATGCACAAGGAGACCAAGTTCAACTGTAACATACTGTATCAGATGTTATAATAAGTTAACAAAACAAAAAATTAAACCCAGTACACATTGCAAAGTAAATGATTAATTCTAAAAGTATGAGTATTCTTTAAAAGGCCATAGAAACATCCCAGTAAATTTGTTATAATGCCAAATTTCAGTAGAAATAAATTTTCTCTAACATTCTGTTTTCTTTAGAGAGTCGGGGGGCAGACTACATAATGTAAAGAAAGAGCAAAACTCTGGAGTCAGACCTGTCCCACTTCTTCCACCCCCATCCCCCACAGGGTGTACATCACCTCTCCGCCACTTCTTAACTTGTGAACTCAGAAGACCCATAACCTCTGTTTTTCTCACCTTGAAAATAAGATGTGTACCTTCTTGAATATCAAGCATAAGGTAGGTAGTAAATATGTCACCTGGCTGTGATACGTTTTCACTGTATGTTCTCTTAATCTATATCATGATACTGTATATGAGAATTGCGAATGACAATAAATACCTATATGTTTTTGTAGCTAATCTATCTTTTGTAATTGAAACATTGTTTAGGGCCTTGAAGCTATTCCACTTGCAAGATTTTGGAATACATGATGTATTCTTTCTTTCTTTCTTTCTTTCTTTCTTTCTTTCTTTCCTTCCTTCCTTCCTTCCTTCCTTCCTTCCTTCCTTCCTTCCTTCCTTCCTTCCTTCCTTCCTTCCTTCCTTCCTTCCTGTTTTCCTGTCAAGTCTCTCATTATGCTTTCTGTTAGCACACATTCATCATCATATATAATGTGAACAGTTACAACACTCATGGTTTAAATCTCTCAAAGTTTATAACTGAGAAAGGTGGTATTTGGATAATGAGTAATTTAGAAAGAAATCATAAACCAAAGGAGGAGTGAAAGTTAGCCATGCAGATATCTGGGGGAAAATCAGGCCAGGCAAAGGGAACAACCAATGCAAAGGCCCTGAGGCAGAAACATGCTTAGAGTGTTCAAGGAATGGCAAATAGACCAGTGTGGCAGGAGAAGATAGAGTGATGGAGAAAGTGTTAGATAATGAGAGAAGCAATGAGGTCAGATCACATAGGGATTTGTAAGCTATTTTAAAGCCTTTAGCTTTTACTAGAGGAAGAGGTGTTATTGATGTGTTTGGAGCAAAAGTATGACATGATTTGATTTACATATAAAAGAAGACCTGCATTATTCTCTGGGCTAAGAATAGTCTCTAGAGGAGCAAGGTTGGAAGCTAGATGAGCAGTTAGAAGGCCACTGAAATAATCCAGGGAAGAGATGAAGGTGGCTTAGATAAAAGTGACAGTGGTGAGTAATTATTGTGTTCTAAGTATATTTTAAAAGTTGAGCCAGTAAAATTTGGTGAGAGATTGCATTTAGGTGTGAGACAAAGAAGATAATCAAGAAAGACAAGTTCTTTTATCCAAGCAACTAAGAAGAAGGAGCTAACATAGAAGTGGGAAAGACTAATGGTATAGCATATTTGAGTGAGAAGATTAAGAATTCAATTTTAAACATGTTAATTTGGAGATGTCTATTAGACATCAAATAGGGAACACTGCATAAAATGGTCAGATATGAATTTGAATGATAGCATTTTTAAAGCAGTGCCCCAAATACTAGTTTTTGTGAATGTCATGGGTCAAAAAGAGTTTGATAATAAAAATCTACCCTCAGCAATAAATATTCCTGGCCTTTCACCAGCCACAGCATCTCTCTCTTCCCCTTCATATCCTACCTTTCTCAGAGTTACCTACCATCTCTGTGACCTCCTCTTCATTCCTCAGCCCACAGCACTGTGGCTTTCAACACCATCACTCCACAAAAATTGCTTTTACTGATTCTACTAGTCACTTTCCACGGTGCAAATCTATTTCTTAGTTCTCATTAATACTTAAGGTTGTCAACATTTGATGGTTTTGACCACATGCTCATTGAAATATACTCTTTCCTCAGCTTCCATGTTTTTCTCCTTTCTCTCTTTGTTAGGTTCCATTGATAATTTATCTTTCTCTACCCAATCTTTATAAATGTTTAAGTTCCTAAGGACTTTCACTTAGACCCTGTTCTTTTCTCAGGTTATACTTTTGCCCTGGCCAGTATCTTCCATTCATGGTGTCAAATATCATCCACATGCGGTTGCCTGAAAAATATGTGTCTCTAGCCAAGATCCCTTTTCTTAGCCTCTCATTCATATATTCACTGTATTTCTCCACCTTGATGCCTCCCACGCATCTCAAACTCAACCTGTCCAAAACCATCCTTTCATATCTGCCAAACTTGTTTCCCTTAAGGATCACCTTTCTCAGAAATGGCATCAGTATCCAGCCAGTTAGTTATAGTACTTATGCTAGAAACTTGAAAGTCATCCTTGACATCTCTTTCCTTCATCCTTCACATCCAATCCATCGCAAAGTCCTAAACATATCTCAAATCTGTCAGTTTCAACTTCGTTGTTTTTGCCTGGTATTCTCTTCTTGCTTTGTGTATGTATGTCTGGCTAAGCCTTGTATTTCAGATCTCAACTTAGAGGAATTCTTCTCTAATCCTTCCATCTAAGACAAATCTTCATTAGTTACTCCACATCTCACCCATGTGGAGCTGCTATGCTGAGTACTTGGACATCAGCAGCACCTGGGCAGGACCCCTCTTCAAAGGTCTGGGCACCAACTTCATGAGGCCTCATATCTGATCTCTTAGATTTTAGTATGGACAACCTCTTTCTTCCTGTCCCCCCAGTGCTATGAGTGGTAGCTGCTTCCTGTAGCTATTATCTTTGCATTGCCTCAGTTTTGCCTTTTCATTTATTCAGCTCCCCACTACCTGTGTAATTAATTCTCCATGTTGAAACCTCTCTATTAAAACAGCTAGGGCAGTTGCTGTTTTCGTGGATGGGGCCTTACTAAAAGAGAAAGTAAAGCAACTTTGTTTATTAGTCCATTTGTGTTTTTTAAAATCTCTTGTCATTTTTAACATTTTTTATCTTCCTGGAAAATTATCTATTTATTCCATGGGGTTGTGCCACATATTGCCTTCTAGTTCTTTCAAGTTCCTCTGTTTCTTGATGGTAAAATGTTAATCTTGTCTGTAGATGTTTGAATTTTTTCTTATATTTGTTCTTATTTTATGCTTAGGCCATTTAGCTTTTTGTCCAGCTTCTGAAGAAACAGCTGCCCTGGGACTTATTTATTAATTCTGTCATTTTTCTAGTTTACTATACTTTAAATTTTATCTTATGAATTCCTTTTTTTGACTTTTGTTGGTTGTTTTTTAAATTTATTAAGTTGATTATTTAATTAATTGTTTTTATTTTTCTTATTTAGTAGTAAAAGGGTTTAAGGGTATGGGTTTTTCCCTGATTGCTGGTTCAGTTCCTTTAATTATTTTCCCTTAAAAAGGAAGGGTTTACAGGAACAAATATGGAGGACACATGGACAAAACTAGGGGTGTTGGAAAGGGGAGGGAGGAGGGGAGGAATGGGTGGGTGGGCTGGAATGGGAATAAAGGATAGAAACTGTACTGAATAAACTAAAATAAAAAATTAAAAAAAATAATTATTTTCCCTTAGATAGGCCCTATTTTGACTTGATATCTTCTTTAGCCCAAGAGCTAACTCTTCAAGAGTTTTAGAAATTCTATGTGTAATTAGGTTACTTTAGTTTCTATGCTTTTTATTGACTTAGGTTTCCTTACTTAGGATCAACAAATAGCATCTGCATTTCTACTTTCAGGAATTTATTAGAGTTTTCTTTGCTTATGCTTTATTCCTTCAATTCTAATACACACTTTCATTTTATTGACTTTTTATTGATTCTAAGACATATTTTAATGTTTCTGAAATGGGGCATCATATCAGCAATTATTGATATCTTACAGTTGTAACTGGTAGCATTTTTACCTGCTTGGTGGAACATAAAATAACATTAGATCTTATAATCTGAGGGCATCTTAAATTTGATGAATGCATTTTGTTGAAATCATCCTAAAATTATAATATACCTCACAATCGCTATTGAAAGAAATTTTGATCACTGTTAAGTTTTTCCCTACAGCTACTATTGAATCATTGGTACATCTTACTATTGATGAAATCATGGAGTAGAAGACAGTCTTTCTTATAGCTTTATGAATACATGAAAAGAAGAAATGTTCCATTTTCAGAGTATAAAGTGGTACATATATATTTTAATCAATTATCTTAATTATGTTATTGAAATCATCTATAAAACCTTATTTAGATTTTGATGGTGGAGAGTTGCTATTTTACTTCATTTTACTGCAGATTAAGTCAAAGTGTCCAACTTTTGAGCATGTTATTGATTTCTTATTACAGTTCCTTTGGGTTTTTAATTTACTGATCTTGAATTATATAGTATTTGATTAGTAAATATGTATTAGTTCTTTATTTGGATTGTATCTTTTATCTTTAAAAATGGATTCACTTTACCATTTTAACATCTTTAATTCAACCTTACACGACATCAGTTTTAGTGACTTATTTTCACTTTGTTTTCATTTGCCTTATGTTTTTGTTCATTGTTTTAATTTAAATTTCTGTATATTAAACTATGTTGTGGTAATTGGATTTTATCAGCTTCCTTATTCCTTTTTTTTTTCTTTCAAATTTCGATGTATCTCTTGGTTGGCTGGATTTTGTCATCAGATAATTTTTTTTAAGAAGAGCTGTAGATGCAACATTCTCTGAGTTTTTGTATGTTTTTAAATATGTATATATTTTTAAATATCCGGACAACAGCTAGACTGGTTATATAACATTATTGGATTATTTCTCCCCACCCTCAGAACTCTAAATTCATGACTCTACTCTCTTCTATAAGGCTGACTGCACTATGGAGAAATCTAAATAACTTTTTTCCTTGTAATTAGTGTATACTCAGTACACAGATTTTTGTCTTCCTTAATTTCCAGCAAATTCCCTTTAATGTATCATTGAATATTTTTTCTCCTTTAGGTGTTTGATCCTTCTTTTCCAGAGTTTATTAGCATCATTTGTCTCTCTTTCATAGTTGTCACTTTTTCCCTATTTAGTTTCATTTATTTGTCCTTCTCCAATTCATATTGAATAATTTTGTAAGCCTGTCTACATATATTCACTTTTTATATCAGTAACATCTAGTCTACTTTTGTCTTTAAAATGTGTTTTTAAAATAATGTGGAATACTTTATTTACATTTTAAAATTCAAGGTGAATACACCAATATTTGATAAAATTGGGTTGGGGTACATGGGTTGTTCATTATGCTCTATAGTTTTTCTGTATCTTTGGTTTCCTTTTTAAAAATGGACTTTATTTTTTAGAGCAGTTTTAAGTTCACAGCAAAATTTAGAGGAAAGCACAGAGTGTTCCCATATATCCTGTGCCTCCACACACCCACAGCCTCCTCCACTACCAACATCTTCTACCAAAATGGTAAGTTTGTTACAAACAATGACGCTACACATCATCATGATGATTGACACATCATCATCACCCAAAGTCCATAGTTTACATTACAAGTATGGTTTTTATTTCTGTAAGTGTTTTGTTATCCATATTTCCTGAGATCTACCATTATATTTCACATCTCTTTCTCAGCATCTTATCATATCTTACTATCTCTTCTTTGAGCCCCTTTCTTTTTCTCTTTAAAACAATCTTTCCATGTAACTTGCATAAATCAAAGTATCCACTGAGCTAAAGCCAGCCTCTTTCCGTGTAAGTTACTTGTAATAGTACATTTCTTCTTAATTGAAGTCAGCTGCATTTTTCAGTTGTGCATTTTTTAGTTCTTGATATCTCCTATCTTCACCTTGAACCCATCAACAAATCACCCTGACTCAAACTTCAAAATGTCGCCAGTAAATGATCACATTGCAGGTAGAAGAAGTCAGGTCTGGCCAATGATATGAAAGAGGAAGTTTCTCAGTGGCTTTCAAGAAAAGCTTTTAAAAATAGGACAAATAGCATGGCATGTGTTTTTGCCTTGTTCTATTTGTCCTTCTTTCTTACCATCAGAGGAAAAAAAAAAAGAAAACCAGCTTGGTGCCTCAGATACAGCATTTATTTACCACCATAAGAAAGATATCCACACATATTGGTAATAAAGCACAAATCTATAAGAAAGTAGGTGTAAATGAAATCTATGAGCAGCTCTACCTGCCACAAGCTGTCTATGTCCATATTTCCTGTCCATAAGACCATTTTTGGTACATACAGCAGAACACAATCTTGACTGATAAACATCACAATACAGTATGTATTAGTTTCCTGTGGCTACCATAACAAAACACCACAAGGTTGGTGGTGTAAAACAACAGAAATTTATTCTTTCAGTGTTCTGGAGGACAAAATATCAAAATTAAGGTGACAGCCAGGTTGTTTCCTTCTAGTGGCTCTGAGGAAGAATCTGTTCCTTGTATTTCTCCTGGTGTCTACCAGTTGCTGGCAATCCTTGGCATTTCTTGGCTTGTTTATGCATTACTCTAATCTCTGCTCCTGTCTTCACATGGCCTTCCCCTCTGTTTCTTTCAATGTGTTGTACTTTTGAGTCTCTTATAAAAATGCCAGTCATTGGATTTAAGGCCCACCTTCAACAAGGATAAACTTACCTAGAGATCCTTACCTTGATTATATCTGCAAAGAACCTTATTCTAAACAAAGTCATATCCTGAGATTGACAGTAGACATATCACTGGGGAAGGGAACTATCATATATACATATACGAAGTCTCTTGGGAAAAAGTTCAGCCATTGTTACTATAACAACACCAGTTTGTGCCACATTGATGTAAGCTGGCAGCCAAGAAGAGTGGACCAGAATGCACATGCATTAACAATGAAACTTCACTGTACTAGTCAGTGGGGATGATAGACACCATTGAGTGAGCATGTGTACAGTGTGGCCATCACTTTCAAAATGACTGAGTGAGTAGAGCGACAATTCTCCATCAAATTTTGCATGAAGCTTGAACATTCTTCCATGGAAGCTATTCATATGGTTCAGAAGGCTGCAACTATGGGCAAGTGGTGATTGGCAGCTTCATCATGGCAAGGCACCCACTCATGCATCACGTCTTGTGCAGAGTGTTTTGGTGGAACATCAAATCACCCAGGTGACTCAGTGCCCCTACAGCCCAGATTTGGTGTCCTATGACTTCTGGCTTTTTCCAACACTAAAATTACCTTTGAAAGGGAAGAGTTTTCAGACCGTCCATGAGATTCAGGAAAATATAATGTAGCAGCTGACAGTGACTGGGAGAATTCCTCGAGGTCCCAAGGTGCCTACTTTGAAGGGGACTGAGGCATCATTGTCCTATGTACGGTGTTTCTTGTATCTGTATCTTTGTCAATAAATGTCTCTATTCTTCATAGTACATGGCTGGTTACTTTCTGGACAGGCCTCATATACATACATACATATATATGATAGTATACATGTATTTTATGTCAGAGCAGTCCTTTTTAATGTATTTATATTTTACTTTTTGCTTGATTGTTCTCTCTTCCTCTCTTTCCAAATCAACATATATCATACTACTCCTGTAATCCATGTTAATCTATTGTGCATTCTTTTATTTTTATCCACAGATATCTAACCCTATGCAGACAGAATGTACATACACACATAACACCCACACACAGAAAGACTACTGGTTAGCTATTCTGCAAAATTAACTATACTCCAAACTCAGGGATTTAATATGGCAATTACTTATTATTATACTGTATGATCATGAGATTGGGATTTGGCCACTCTTGACTGGGCTGGTTTATGCATCTCAACATCAGCTGGGGTCTCTGCTCTAGACAGAGTTTGTCTAGAGTAGCTTTTAATTTTGCTACAATGGCTCTGCTTCATGTATCTCTCATCTTTCTCCTAGGATCAGTGGACTAGTCCAAGAACATCTTTCCCATGGAGATAGTACAAGTACAAGCAGTCAAGTCCAATCACACAAGCACCTTTTCAAATTTCTGCTGTGTCACATCAGCTAGCAATGCATTTGCTAAAATTATAATCAATGGGTAGGGAAATTTATTCCACCTTTTGATGGAAGAAACTGTAAAGTTATATGGCAAGGATACAGGAAGGAGCAGAAAATTGGGGCCATCAATGCAGTCTATCTCATGAACAGATATGCTAAACAAACATATATGCCTTCATTTGGTAAGTGTTTGGTTTAGAAAAAAAGGACCATATCATGTAATTTGTTTGCATCTTGCTGTTCTTAGTGACACCTCAAAGAAGTACCTGTATGTCATCTTATTTTTCTCTGATTCAATATTTAAATGGCTGCATATTTTTCCATCTTAAAAACCTGCTATAATTATTTAACCATTTTTCTCTTGATGGGTATTAAGTTTGTTTTATTTTTTGGTTACTCATTTTGAACAGTGCAGAAAAAATCTTTTTAAGGTTTTTTTGGTCAAAGATATGTATATTGTTAATTTTAATAGAAATTTCCAAATTAATTTTCAAATAAAGCTGTGATTCTTCACTTGTACCAGCAATTTATGACATTTTTCCCTACATTGTTGCCAGGAAGTGGTAGCATTATTCTGTACTAATCTTTACCACTTTGTTATATGTAAAGTGACCATTGCTTATTCACTTTTC
Organism: Trachops cirrhosus; assembly: GCA_028533065.1. Classification (NCBI taxonomy): domain Eukaryota; kingdom Metazoa; phylum Chordata; class Mammalia; order Chiroptera; family Phyllostomidae; genus Trachops; species Trachops cirrhosus. The sequence goes on from CM052552.1 coordinate 49,264,463, forward strand.
ATTTCTCTAACTACTCATAAATTTGAGCATCTTTTCATAAAATTTTGTCATTTGAATTGCACTTCTGTTACTAGTCTGTTTATATTTTTTGTCCATTTTCTATTGAGTTTTTAAGTTTTTCTTGTCAATTTGTAGGAGCTCTTTTATACACATTATATATGCCTTTTTCTATGGGTTAAAATATATTTCCAAATATTTCTATATTGACTTCATTTATGGTACCCTTTGTCAGGCAAAAATTTGTTTGAGGCCATTTTTACTGGTTAAATATTTATTGAATTAAATGGTTCTAGAAATGCCGCTATTCCAGCTAAGCCGGTATGATCATCAGGATGTTGCATGGGGGAGGGGTTCATCTCTTGACACTGCCTGGAGCTTCCTCCAAATCTTCAATGCATGCAAAAGAGAAATGAAATAGGGCATTTCAATTATACCTCTACAAAATTGAAAAAGGAAAGATAAATGAGAAGTCACAGGTAAAAGACATGTGACTGAGGCCCCAACAACTGTTATTTAACAGAAGAAACCCCACTTGGATTAACTAGAGCTGGAGAAGGAGTTTAGCTACAGCATTGTATTAGTTCCTAGGGCTGCTATAACAAAGTACCACAAACTTGACAGTATCAAGCAACAGAAATTTTTCGTCTTACAGTTCTAAGTGCTTGAAATCAAGTTGTTAGCAAGGCTGTTTGTTGTTGTTGTTGTTGATGTTTTCTAGAGACTCTGAGGGAGAATCTTTCCCGTGTTTCTTTCCTCACTTTTGGTGGTTGCCAGCAATCCTTGGTGTTCCTTGTCTTATAGGTACATGACTCCAAACTCTGTCTCCTTCATCATTAGGACTTCTTCCCTGTGTGTCTCACATGGTTTTCTTATAAGGACACAAATTGTTGAATTTAGGGCACACTTTAATCTGTTATGACCTCATATAAATTTAACTAATTATATCTGTAGAAACCACATTTCTTTTGTTTTAGTTTTTAAAATTAATGTTTGAGTGCAGTTGCTTCCATTTTCCCACCACCACTTTCCCCCACCCCACCCACCCCCACTTCCCACCCTCAAACCTACCCCTTTTTGGCTATGTCCATGGGACCTTTATACATGTTCTTTGATAACCCTTTCCCTTCCTTCCACCGTTATTTTCCTCCCACTCCCCTCTGTCAGTTTATTGATAATTTCAATGTCTCTGGTTCTACTTTGCTTGCTTGCTTTTTTTATTGATTAGGTTCCACTTATAGGTGAGATCATATGGCATTTTTCTTCCACCACCTGGCTTATTTCACTTAGCATAATGCTTTTCAGATCTATCCATGCTGTCCCAAAGGGTAGGAGCTCCTTATTTCTTCCTGCTGCATGGTATTCCATTGTGTAAATGTACCACAGGTTTTTGATCCATTCATTTACTGATGGGCACCTGGGTTGTTTCCAGCACTTAGCTATTGTAAATTGTGCTGCTATGAACATTGGGGTGCTTAGGTTCTTTTGAATTAGTGTTTCAGGGTTCTTAGGGTATAATCCCAGCAGTAGAATTGCTGGCTCAAAAGGCCTTTCCATTTTTAGTTTTTTTAAGGAAATTCCACAGTGTTTTCCACAGTGGCGGCACCAGTCTGCATTCCCACCAACAGTACACTAGGGTTCCCTTTTCTCTGCATCCTCTCCAACACTTGTTGTTTGTTGATTTGTTTATGATGGCCAGTCTGACTGTTGTGAAGTGGTATCTCTCTGTGGTTTTAATTTGCATCTTTCTGATGGCTAGTGATGCTGAGCATTCTTTACTATGTCTCTGGGCCCTCTGTATGTCCTCCTTGGAAAAGTGCTTGTTCAAGGAACCTAATCAACAAAACAAACAAGCAAGCAAAATATAACCAAAGACACTGATATTGAGAACAGGCTTCCAGTGACCAGAAGGGAAAGGGAAGGGAATTTCAGGGGAAAAGGGAAAGGGTTTGCAGGAACAAAGGACATATAAATATAAAGGACACATGGACAATAACAAGGGGGGGTGGAAACAGGAAGGAGGTGGGGAGGGCTGGGGAGTGGGCTGGGATGGGGGTAAATGCAGAAAACTGTACTTGAGCAACAATTAAAAAAAGAAAAGAAAAGTGCCTGTTCAAGTCCTTTGCCCATTTTTTAATTGGATTGTTTGTAAATATCATATTTCTAAATAAAGTTACATATTGAGGTTCTCAGTAGACACGAACTTCTCAGGGACACTATTCAACCCAGTATAGCCCACCCTCAGCCTTCCCTTCCCCTCCCCCCAAATCATATCTGTCCCATGTGCAAAATACAACCCCAAAGTCTTATCTCATTGCAGCATTAACGCTGTATCCAAAACCTCATTTACATTGTCATCAACTCAAAAAGTTCCAAATCTCATCATGTAAATCATCTCAATCAGTTATGGGTAATATTTTTGGGTATGATCCATCCTGGGGCTAACTTTCTGTACATTTGTGGACCTCTGAAACTAGAAAATAAGTTATCTCCTTCCAAAATATAGTGACGAGACCAGCATAGGATAGACATTCTTGTTCCAAAAGGAAGAAAATGTTCATAGAATCTAGCAGCCCTCTGTGAAGAAATTGATTCTGCAGATCCCACCATTGAAGTTCCTGTCCCGGATAGAATTGTGCAATCAAGCCCCCATCATCAACCACTGTCCTTGCAAACTGGATGCATTTTTAATATGTATAGCCAAATATGTATATCTTTTCCTTTATAGCTTTTGTGTTTTAACTTTGGTTAAAAACAGTATACTATATGTAGTGACCTAATTTTTTCTAAAGATTCTCATTGCTTAATTTTATATTTAAATATTCTGAAATTAATTTTTATATCATGGAAGATGGAGTCCCTTTTAATTGCATTCCAGATGGATATCTAATTATAATATACCACTTGTTTTTAAAAAATCGAACTTTTCCCAAAAAGTTATTTGAACTATGACTTTTGTCATTTATTATTTTCTTGACAATCTTCTCTATTATTTTACACTATTTTGTCCTTTTTATGTCAATATCATATTGATTTGATAAAAGTGGCTTTCCAGTATATTCTGATACTTAGTAAAATAAGTCTTCCCTCACTGACTTGATTTTCTGAATGTCTCCCTTTTTATCCCTCCAAAAGTCCATATGAGATAATAAAATGCATAGAGCTGCACTAAACATTTGGTAACCACTATGCAAAATTAAATTCATTAAAATCAAATACACTTAAATCAATTAAATAAAATTGAATGTTCACTTCCTCAGTTGCGCTAGTCACATTTCAAGTGCTTCACAGCCATATGTGCCTGGAGGTTAGCATACCACGCAGCTCTGAAATAGAACATTTCCGTCATTGTAGAAAGTTCTGTTTAATAGTGCTGGTCTAGATTATCTGATGATTTTTTTTTTATTTCTGAGGATGATTTTCTGATGTAAATTTTTCCTCTAATTTGTATTATATGCTTATTTTCTTTTTTTTCCATTTTTGTAGGTGAAGTAGTGATGAGAGTACCAATATCTATATATAAGCCATACAGGATTCTTCTTTCATCTTGCTTATCTTTAAATGGTAGCAATTCTGAAAAATGTCACTATTTAATAATAATGTGGGGATAATTTCTGCTTCCATGCAAGGCAGCAGATAACAACTATTTTTTTTAAATATTTTTTTAAATTTATTTATTTTTAGAGAGGGGAAGGGAGGGAGAAAGAGAGAGAAACATCAATATGTGGTTGCCTCTCATGTGGCCCCCACTGGGGACCCCGCCCACAACCCAGGCATGTGCCCTAATTGGGAATCGAACCCGCAACCCCCTGATTTACAGCCCAAGCTCAATCCACTGAACTACACCAGCCAGGGCACAACTATTAAACTATAAACAGCTGTTTTCAGACTTTGGACAACAGGAAATATAGGAGTGTGACCTTTGAGAGGACAGAAACTCAGGAGGTGAGTCTTGAATTCACATCATCTTTCTGGCTTAGGGTACTTCAGGATCATGTTGCAGACCAAGCAGAATATGCCAGTCTCACTGGACTGAGGAAATCAGAATTTGGGGCAGCTGAAGCACATGGAACAGAATCTACAATAGCCAATATAGCTTTGGGATTAAAAAAAATTGGGGACTGACATTACCCAATTCCAAGGATTAGTATAAAGCTACCAAAATCAAGGAAGAAATCGAAGCATAGAGAAATACAAATAAATTAATAAAATAAAATGTAATACATAAATGAATAGATAGGTATAGATATACAGTCAGTTGACTTATGATAATGAGGTCGAGATAATTCAATGGGAGAAAGTCATTTCAAAAAGTGTTTCTAGAACAAGTAGCCATCTATATGTTTAAAATAAATTACCTCGCACCATACAAAAAATTACTTATAGATGAATCATAGACCTAAGCAAACAAGCTAAAACTATAAACTTTTTAAAATAAAATATAGGAGACTATGAGTTTAGAGAGGCAAAAATTTCCTAATCAGGACACAAAAGAG
>CM052552.1:49269455-49300596 GCA_028533065.1 Trachops cirrhosus
CTCATTTTTCTGAATTCTTATTTCTTCATTCTTTGCTGGTTGTATATTTTTTTCTTCCTTCTGGTCCACTCCAATGATGTGAGACCCATCTTTCATTCCATCACTATTGGTTCCCTGTGCATCTTTCTTCGTTAAACTTATTGTAGCCTGCATTTTTTCATCTAATTTGCGACCAAAATCAAGCGGTTCTATGAGTATCCTGATCACCAGTGCTTTGAACTGTGCAACTGATAGGTTGGCTATCTCTTGGTCACTTAAAATGGTGGGTTCTAGTGCTTTCAATTCTTCTTCTTGAGCCATCTTTTTGCTGTTCTATTTTGTTTTCTATGTTGTTGTTTTTTGGTCTTGTGGAGCTCCTGTAGTCAGGGGCCTTAGGAGTTCACCAGGGCAGAGCACACCTGTGGCTGGGTGGTGATGCTGTATGTGGGGGCGGGGTCCAAGGAGGAACAATGGCGCTTGCTCTGCTCTCTGTAGGACCTCAGACCCTTCCGCCACTTTCCGATTCTGAGATAAGTCACATCTTATATGTGGTTAGTGTTTTCATGTTGCTCCTTTCTCAAGGGAAGCCAAAGACCAATGCAGCCACTAATGCTCAGCCGATCATGAGAACAAGGCATATGTTACACAGACTTGCCCAATGAGATGGTTTGGAATTTTTCTTCCTAGCCCTAGATAACCTTTTCAGTAGGGGCAGGTGCTTGTATGAGCTCTGGCTCATTGATTTGTGAGTCATTTTTTACTGTGGCTGCAACGGGGCAACCGATAATTCACTTCATTATCAGATGTCTTGGCCATTTCACCTAAAAAGCTAAAAGAATAAGAGTAAGAATGCCCTGCACAAAGTGGATCTAACAAAGTAATGAACACAAATATTTAAAAAGCACTTTTAACTAATAATATAAATAATAATACTTTGATCTATAGAATAATTTATACTAATAAATGCTTTATAAGTCAGTTTATATACATTATACAGGACATGTAAATCTCAAAGCCAACCTATAAAGAGTACAAATACTTTATAAATGAGAAATAACCAATACCAAAAACAAATTAGCTTAAAAATTACCTTTATAGATGACATTATTTTAAATGCATGGAAAATCACTCTTTTAGTAATTTGACATTGACATCAGTACCCCAGAAAGATAGACAATTTGACCTCTGCTTTAAAGTTCTCTTCATTGTTAATTTCCATAAAAACCTTAACATTTGTCTAAATATAGGGTTCTATATTCATTGATCTCACTAATTCAACTGTTTTATCTGAGTGCCTTTCCTGAATTGATAAATCTAAATTGCACATTTCCTAAACTGCGAAGCTCAGGAGAAATCTTGAAGGTAGCCCAAATGGCTGTTGGAGTCTTTTGCACCCATCTAGCACCATCTACTGTAACTTTGTAATATCGGATTTATTGGCCTTTTCTCAAAATTGTGGTGTTCATATTTTTTTACTCTGTTCCAGGATTACTCAGTGAATCAAAGTTTTGTATTCATGGTTATACTAAAAACTAAGAAGTTTTGGTAGCAAAACATAAAAAGGAACTTAAACTTTGTGGCATTGTTCAACTGTATCATTAATGGATAGGTTTCTCAGATTCCCTGGCTTATCTTGAAATCTGTTGTTGAATTAAGCTATATTTGTGCCAGAAACCTTTCTAAAAGAGATGAGCAGTGACATATGAAAAAACTGTGAAGCCCTTGCAAGTGCTTTGTTCTGTAAGAATGTGTGTTCACATGATTCATACAACTTATTGTTTTATCATTTATCTGCCTCCCTGGGAATAACAGGACATAAAGAGAATGAAATCAATATTCTTTTCTACTTGCCTAGCACAAATGGATCTTTATTTGAGGGGGGACGTCAATAGTCCCTTTTGAGGGTTTTATGAAATGTTCAAAAATACTTCTGCACTAGGTAGGGAAAGTTCAGAGGTTGGAATGATGGGAGCAACATAGGGTTAGCTCTAGTTATTACCAAGGTCCTGGGTCCTGTTTTCGGCTGTGGGTTTGCAGGTGATTATGACATTATTCAAACTAACCAAATAAGCAGAATGAAAAATTAATTGAAGTAGGCCATAAATGGACCAATGATAGAGTCTGTCATGGACCAAGGATTATAATAAATTGAATTCTTTGCTCCTACAATCCAATGGTAAAAGAAAAAAGGAAAGAAGTATTTCTATTTTGGTTTGATTATTGGAAACCAAGGGCTTTTTGTCTAGTGAGTTTTTGACAAGTGAGACATATCCTGAGTCAGACCCTTAAGACTAGTTAGGAGCTGCCTAGTTTCCTGATCTTCAAAGGGGCTTCCTTGTCACTAGTCTCTCTGCAGGCTATTTCATCTTCATGTGTTGTTACGATGCTGCAACCATTAGGAGATGGTATATGCGTATGCATCAGGAGACAGATACAAGAAGGTTCCTAGCAGCACTATTCATGATAGCCCCAAACTAGAAACAATCCAAATATCCATCAACAGTAGGATAGATAAATCTGGTATATTCACACAAGGCATACTCTCTAGAGCATCAAAAATAAATGAACTGCAGCTACCACAACAGCAACATGGATGAAGATCACAAATGCAACTCTAAAAGTAAAAAGCCAGACACATGAAAGAATATATACTACATTACTGCATTTATGTAATGCTCACAACACAAACAACATTAAACTGGGCTTAAGGAGTACATGTAAAGATGGTAAAATTCTAAAGAATGGCAATTACGTCATTATCATAAAAGTCAGGTGAGTGATTCCCTTTGATGGGCTGATGTAGTGACTAAGAAGACACATGAGGAGCACGCCTCTGAGGCACTGTCAATGTTCTATTTCCTGACCTGGGAGGTAGGTCCATAGGTGTTTCCTTTGTAATAATTCCTTTAGCTATACTCTTATGATTTATATACGTCTCTGAATTTCTGTTATATTTCACAATTGCAAAAAGAGTTTAAGGGCAATTCATGGAAACCTGGCTATATGTCTCCACTGCCTATCCAATACCCCATTCTATTATTTAGAGCTCCATATATCTGCTCTCAGCTCCTGGTCTCATCTGGTTCCCTCTTGTCCCCATCATGTATACTGTACTCCAATCAGATTATACTCTTCAGTGCCTTTGTATCTTTTGTATTTCTGAACTTAAATACCCACACCCTTCTTTCAACCCCATTCCCATTCATTGAATTCACACCCATCTTTTAAGGCATAGCCAAATTCAGACTTCCTCCATGAAGTTATCCCTGAATTCCTTGGTCAAAATAATATTTTCAGCCTCTGAATTTTCATTTCCATTTGATCCTGTCTTATGGCAACTACTATATTTTCCTTAGTGTGGTAATATGTGTGCTTGTGTTCTCTTTATCCATAAGAAAACAGTTGAACACTGTAGGTAATCAATAAATGTAAAATAAATTTAGTCTTCAATGGGTGAATGAGAATGATGATCCATTTGGCTGTTTGAGACCCAAAATTCATTTGCAAAGGCTTGTTCACTGAAAAAGGGTCATTGTTGTTATTGGCACACTGAAGAATAACTCAATACCGACAGTAGAGATTATTGGCTATTATGAGAGTTGAGTTGTACCATTCTAGGAACTGGCTTGCAGCCCCAAAATAGGTTATATGGGTCACTGTACGCTGTCAGTTTTGTGGAGTGTGTGTAAAAGTCTCTAGAAGCTACTGGTTAATTTATAATGCATATATGAATACACTCTGTCTGCATGTAAGTGAGTATTTACAGAAATCACACATAGAGCCTCCACTTACCAAGCATGAGTGTGAGGTGTGTGTGTGGGGGGTGCATATGTAATTGCTTTGTAAATTCACAGCTTATAAATGTTTATGTTGTTTGGTAGAATTCAGACCACCTCACTTTTCTTCCCTTCCCCAAAGTCTGCGTATCAGTCTGAGGAGAGAATGAAATTAGGCATTATAGAGGACCATTGAGGCTATTTCTAAAGCAATTGGTGCCATCACTGGTTAGCTGTTTGTATGTGTAAGGGCATTCATAAGTTATACATTCTTGAGTCAAGAAATAACTATATTGTGAGTGTGTATGTTTATGTGCATGTATTATGGCTTATAGTTGGAACCTCTTCATTAGAAATTGAGTGTCTTTATTTTGGTTGAATTAACAGTCATACAAAAATAATTCAAGTGTCACCAGACTTTGAAGGTGGGCCTACAGTAATGCAAATGTCAAGTTAGGTAGAACTTAAAACTGAACAGAAAAAAGCAAAACAATGAACTATTTAAAGAAGATTCTGGAGAACTTGTTTGGGTGACTTTGGAAGACACAGAAAGTATCTTTGGTTGAAGAATCCTGTTAATCTGTTGACCTCAAATTAGAACTAATTGTTCATATTTGAGTTGGGTAGGGGGAAGGTTGCCCAACCTTCCTTAGGTTGCCTAACCAACCTTACTGGTTATTGAGCATCGCCATTAGTAAAGTTATAGGATCACAAATAAGTTAGTTTTGAATGTGGGATCTAAAATGCATTATACACATATGAAGTATGAGATGTAAAATGTAGTTAATGGCTAACAAATGTTTGAAATTCAAAACTATTCCAGGAAAGGGGGAATGAAATGAGTCCATGTTATATTCATTAAGCAAATGGCCTCAAACATTTGATGTGTTTCCCAAACATTCTGTGAATTGCTGACTTTAACGTATTGCAATTTTGTTGTTTAAAAATGATCGAGAAAATTCAGTAGAAGTCATCAAAATGATATATTACACAATTATCTATGAAAAAATACTTTTAACTTAGAAATAGGAGAATACTCCCTGTGCTTTTTCTCAGGTCCTAGATGAAATATAATTCAGGAAATGGAAGTCATGTGATTAGAAAATATCATTAACTTTCTTTGCTATTATGTCATTTTTTAATGGTTTGGATAGTTTCTTTACAAGCCCCTTATGCAAACTCTAAACCCAAGTAGTTATCTCTGTTTTGGAAAAATTTGGAACTGTCTGTTAATTTTTTCTAGATGGCTATAAGGAAACAAAATAAACAGCAAAAAATAAGTGGCTGTTTGGCTTTACTTTTGAATTTGCTAGTTTAGAAGTATTGCAGCTGCATTTTTCATTAGGGTTCTCTGAAGAAATGTGGAGTTTTGATTTTAAATTTCAAGGCTGTTAATTTTCTCTTTTTTTCTTTTCTTAACCATTGTCATTGGTGGTTTACAAGTGTTCTTCAGTTGTGGATGCTGGAGAAAATGAAATAAACCATAATAAAAAGTAATTTTGTCCAGGTGGTACATAAATCAGCTGAGAAAATACAGTTCTTTGTGGCAAATAAAAAACATATGTATTACCTAGTGTACTGAAATGTTATTATTCATCAAATGAATGTTATAGATGTGTTAGGATTTAGAGACGTGCAGAAGAAGAATATTAAGGTATAACATAGCATTTTCATGTATTTTTGTCTAATGTGGAGTAACTGGAAACAAATACATGAGGAGTTGTACATGAATTAGTCAGAGATAAAGTTCATTTCAGAGGTATATAGAAATTTCCCCCATTAGGAAGATTATCTGCTATTTCCTCTTAATTTATGAGTTGTTGAATACTGCTGAATTCTTATCAAACTCCAAAAATAGAATTAAAAAATAAAAATTACAGTGAATATAGTATTAACTAGAAAAAAATACCTGATTGACAGTGTAATCTGGAAGTAACAAGAATGTCTAATTATACATATGTGTGTATATGTTTGTGTATTTAGAGTACACATGTTAGGATATGTCTTTTTTTATTTGGCCAATTACTAGGGTATGCAAATTCCTTCTCTAAGTTGAAACCAGACTTTCTATCTGTGCCCTTTCTGTTTTTATGTATATAGATTATGCTATATTATTTTTTCCTTATTAATGTGTTTTATAATTTTCTGATGTTTTATGTGCATTGCTTCCCAATTTATTTTCAACTTAGAAATGGTTTGAAACCCTTGTAACGCTCCTTCAGATATTCCCATAAAATGTTTAATACATAAGATATCTAGGTATTTAAAACTGCTTTCAAGCAAATGAATTAATTAAATTATTTTTATTATTTACCATTAGACTGGGGATCTAACGGTAGACTTGAGATTAGAGTGAGGATACAAGTCATTGTGTTTTTCTTATATTTTTATGTCCATTTTGCATCAAAGCAAGGTGTTTCAGGCTTCACTGAAAGTAAGTACAAATATAATTTTGCTCCTTTTCTATGACACTCAGAAGAAGAAGATACTACAATATTAATTTTTAAAATAGTTTTCAGGCATTATTTTTGTACTGAAACTATTTATTGATTTCACCAGAATCATTATATGAAGGAGGACTTGAAAACTGGAATTTATTTCTAAAAATGGCGTATTTATCCTTACATGTTTAAACTTTGGTCACCTTCAAAGTACTCTCCATTCAATGCAGTACACCTATTGAGACATTTTTCCCACTACTCAAAACAGGTACTGAACTTTTATCAATTTCAGTGTCTTTTAGTGCTTCCACCACTTTTTTTGTTTTACCTCTTCCACACCAGCAAAACATTTCCCTTTAAGGACGTTTTTCATTCAGGGAAACAAACAAAGTTTCTCAGGGCAAGATCAGGTGAATAGGGAGGGTGGGGCATGGGGATCACACCATTTTTGGTCAAAAACTCCTGAATACTCAGCGTAGTGTGGGCAGGTGTGTTGTCATGGTGCAAGAACCAGTCACCTGTTTGCCACAACTTGGAACATTTCTTCAGTTTCTTCCACAAATTGTGATGCAACCTTCTCAAAACTTCCAGATAAAAATGTTGGTTGACCATTTCACCCAGAGGAACAAATTCCTAGTACACAATCCTTCACACATCAAAGAAACAGATGATCATTAGTTTCACGTTTGACTTCACTTGTGCTTTTTTGGGTCCTGGGGAAGTGGCAGTTTTCCATTGGCTAGATTGCTGTTTCATTTCAGGGTTGTAACCGTAGCACCAAGATTCATCTTCGATTATGACTTTCAAAAAAAATCAGGGCCGGCCTCCAACTGCTCCTCCAAAGCACTGCACATAGCCAAGCGATCGTCTCTTTGTTCAGGCGTGAGCAAACAAGGCACAAATTTTGCTGAAACTCTTTTCATGCCCAAATCTTCACATAAAATTTGCTGAGAGGAACTCCACAAGTTCATCAATAGTCTAACAGCAGTTTTCCAAGATGGCTTGACAAATTCTTACCACATATGCTTCAGTCCAGCTGGTCTAAGAACACCCAGAAGAAAGGTGATCATCAGTCGACATTTCACATCATTTAAAATGAGAAAACCATTCATAAACCTGCATTTTACTCAGAGCTCCTTCTTTGTAAGCTGTCTGTGGCATAACAACCATTTCTGTTGCATTTTCCCCCAACAAGAAACAAAATTTTACTGCTGCTCATTGTTCATGTAGATCACCCACCATGAAATAAGCAAACACATTGAGTCTTCAAAAAAAATTCACTGAAGCCAAACACAGCCTCTCACTGCAATGCCAGGTAGTACACTGATACAGATGGGTTCCAAGGACACTCACCCAGCAGGGGAAACCTGTACTGCAAGCGGCCCATCCTCCAGAAGATAATTCCAGTTTTGGTGGGGTATCCCAATGTCCAGCATCTGATAACAACTTGTTTTAAATGAGAAGTTTTTGCTTACTTTTCTTTTAATCCCAAATCTATAAGTTATTTCTAATAAATATAATATTAGTTAAATGAAGACTACCATCATTTACTTTTTTAATGAACTTGACATATTTATCACTAAAAATGGAGGTTTGACCTAAGTTACTTGTTGATTAAATGCCCATTTGTTATGCACAAATCATTTCTTCTTTAATAATAAATTCAGTCTTTTTAAATTTCTTCCTATTCTGTCTCCTCATCCTCTTGACCGGCAAATAGTAAAGGAGGCAGAGGTAATAGAAATAAAGTCTCACAGGGTTATGGACATTTTGAAAAGTAATATAAGTTAGAAAAGATCTGTGTGATAATGACCTAACACAAAATCAGAATGCTCTTTCTCATGTAACAGTATTTTACATTAAGGCACGTGTTTATTCATCTCCACACACAGGTCAGACTGTGATTAAAAAATATCCCATAATTTAATGCAATCTATTGACACAAGTTAAATTTAACACATGCACAAAACTCTATCTTGCAACATGAGAGCTCTTGACATGAACGTGTCATGATGTGAAAGTTCAGATTTAAGGAGTAAGTGTAGCCTTTGTGGTTGTACCTGAGTGTGTGAACATGTCACATGGTCAAATATCAAATTGAGACTTGGTTGAAATAAATAATCTCATTGACTTGTCATGTAGTCAACTTCAGGAAATACTAAATTTTAAAAGTGGAACTGATTGTTGATTAAGCTAGGTTAGCAGGACTATTGATTGTAAACCTAGTTTAGTGCTCAGAATGTGGTCAAACATGCTGATTTAGTGAGTTAATGTTTAGATGAGGTATGGATCATTTTTTAAAGAATTAAGATTAACCTATTGCCCTTCATAATTCTGAGTCCTCATTTACAAGTATGAGTAAAGGATAATATCAATTTTGGAAATGCTTAGAAGTCTTAGTTTACAGTGTGTATTTTGTGGAATGTGTGGGAAGAGTAATCATGACAGGGCACCTTCTCCACTCCATTTACTTTTGGGACCAGAAAAGGAGTGACAAGTGCTTCAAGAAACTTAGGAAATCAAAGAGCTGATTCAAGGAACTTGGAAAACCAAAGAGCTTGGTGATTCAGGGCACTCAGGTTTTATGACATTTTCAACATCCTGTAGTTAACATAAGAAATGTCACAATGTGTCAGATCAGTGGTCCAACAGTCTTGTGTTCTGTATCCTTTGTAAGAATGTGGCAATTTGTATCCATGACATCATCCTCAGAGGTTAGGTATGTAACTTGAACCTGCACATTTTCCCTGTAGTATATTGTTAAGATTCTGTTATCCACGAATTGATCCAAATTCCCCTTGATCACATTTACCTTCTCATCCTGCCTAGCTTTACAGGTATAATAAATTCCATGTGTTTACTAGTAACTGCATAAACAAATCCTTCAGGTTTGTTTTAAAATTATGCTCCATAAGTTTTAGGGTACAGTGTGTAGTCTAGACATTCATCAATAAGTTTATGTTCATGCTGGCCATATCTTTTTGGTTTATAATGTGTTGACCCTATCTCCTCTATTTTAGGGGGAAATTATTGTACAAGGGCATTAAGATGTTCTAATGCAGTCCTTTGCAATTAAGCCCAAATAATATAGACCCATGTTTTTAAAATTCTGAAAAATTCTTTCAGGATAAAAGTTTTTCAGTGTTAGATTTTGGAAATTCCCAACTCTCTTACCATAGATTGGTTCTGTCACAAAGAAAAAAGATTTGATATGCAAACATTCCTAGCCAAAGCACATACAGACTTTCATAATTCATTCAGATATACCAGTCTAACCCTCAATATGTGATAAAAATTGATTATCCATTTAAACTTGTTTCATGGTGCATGCATGTGTTTCCACTGGTGTTTTAAGTGGTTTTACACAGAGTGAAATAGCATTACTTAAACAGTAAAGTATAAACATAATATGGCTCGTTTATTAAGGTCCCAATGCTGCAGCTGGAAGGCATCCCAGTCAGTTCTGATGCATAGAAAATGTCAGTGTTCTTGGCTTCCTTGCTGTGAGACAATTGAGACACTTCGATGTGGACTATGACCCTTTCTCCTTCCTCTTTTACAATAGATGAGACACTGTGCTTTTTTCCTTCTTTCTAATTCAAGCCATTTCTTGTCAGTTATGCATTGTTCACATGAGTTGTTTACTAATGTGTTGCAGCTAAAATTTCAGAGTGCATTAAAATCCATTTAATTCAAAAGGTTGGAGTTGTCATCTTTGTTGATGGTTGCTGTCAAAGGAAGGAGTATGGTCAGCAAGATCATGAAAAAAAGTAAATGAAATTATTGAGTTTTTGCATAAAATCCTAATGAGACTTCCCAAATATAGTCTCTTCTGAGCCTTGGCTATATCCATGATGCTTGTTGTAACCGGCACTGTTAGTGCCCTATCCATATCCTCTGGGCATTCACCATGGCTGTTCAAGCCAACCAGATGACTTCAAACTGACAACATCTACAACTCTGCCTTTGGATTTTTCTCCAATTGTCAGAGTCCCCTTGGTTTTACCTGTAAGTCAAGCTGGCAGTCCCAGGGAGTCAATGATGGGAGCTGACAAATACCTTACCTTATCTGTATGGTGGATGGAACTTTTCTAAGATGTGATCTCCAGTGTCTCCACAAGTTCCTAGTGGTTGAGCTGTGATTTCCCACAGTGGTAACCTGCTCAGTAGCACACGGCTTATTGGACTTCTCACCTGCATCACTGAGACCATTGCTGGCTCCGTGACTTTACAGGTTTAAGAATAATTTTGAGAAGTTTGAACAAAATCACTTTGAAATATAGAGGATGAAAATACATTTTCTGAGGAAAAAAGTAGAAGGAGCTGTGTTCACTTAATCTAGAGAAGATATTACTAATGGGAGATAAGAACTAATTGTTATTGAACTGGGTCTCAAAGAATCAGCAAGCTTGTTTTAAGCATATACTTTACTTAAATAGAGATTCATACATTGAATTCAGCCCACGCTTTTGCATTTTTAATATGGGTTAAGTGCTATGCTAGGCACAGGGGTTCCAAACATGAGTCAGGTGGTAAAACTGGTTTTTAATAAATTCACTGTCTAATAGTCATCTCACTGAACATCTAGTTTTCGGGGGGGGAATATGAAGTGATAAAGTGTTACATTCATGTAATGAACAGAATGTGATATAGCTACAGAGGAGAGAGTAGTTAAGATAATATATGTAGGAAAAGGCATGTGTAATTGTTTTTTAGCTATAAAGCACTACATAAATGTCATTATTATTGAGAACAGCTGTGCTTGGGGAAGGGTGAGGAAGGTGGTCAAGGAAGACTTTAGAGACAACTTGACTTTTGTCCTGGGGCTTGAAGATAAAAAGGCATTCAACAGGCAGGGTAAGGAGCAAAGGCAGTACAGGCTGTAGGCCCAATGTGGACAAAGCTGGGAAGCTCCTGTTGGGACTTCTCACTGGTGGTCAATCAAATTCTGCATGTTACAAATGTTTTCCATTCTCCTCAAGGACACCAACTCCTCCCTGTCTCCATTTACCACTTTTCAACATCATGGACATCCATGTGAACTTGCTGATTTTTCTTCCTCCCCACCGCAGTACTTCTGTATCTTTTTCACCTCACCATTCTCAGAGATGACACACTCATAAATCATAAATTCAACATACCCACTAATATCTTTGAGACAAATCCTCTGTCTTAGACCAGCCCCTTTCTCTGTATTCATGGTATCATCTACCTCTGGTCTTTATGATTGTTGAGCACTCTCCAGATCTTTCTCTGTCATCTTAAGTCTTTCCTACTCCACTGATTTTTTGTTTTTGTTTTTTTTATTGAATTGCATATTCAAGTTTCCCCTACCTTTAAAAACAAGCCCCCAAATACCCTTCCCTTCACCTTCTTTTTCCTATGAAATGCTGTCCCATCTCCCTTCCTTTCTTAATCAGCCTTCTAAAAAGCTTAACACATACCTGCTGCCTCTGTAGTTTTTTGTAACTTAATTCCCCTTTCTCATAAGCAATCTTTCCCTCATACACCAGGCTGCAAGTGCTTCAAGGGTTTATTAGGGACACTCTGTGGGTTTTTCAGCCCCCATACCACTTGGTAATGCACACATCTCTCTGCTTTTCACTGGTTTTCTCCCTCAACTCTAAAGCGCAAAGTCATGTCTTCATTCACTAAACATCCATGGTCAACCCTATCTGGCTTCCCTGCTGGGTGCCAGCTCAGTGAAAATACAAATAAAACCTGTGTTTTTCTTAAGGTGCTCACCGCAGACATGGACACCATGTCAATGTTTTGAAATAAAAGCTTGTGCCAAAGACTCCTGGAACACTGAATAGGCAATCACAAAATGAGTCTAGAGATTGAAGAAGCTTTGGGGTAACCCCAAGGGGAATTGTAACCTGAATGACAGTACAGATAGTCATGCCATTTACAGCAGTCAAGACGGTAGAAGGAGAATTTCTAGCTTGTGGGTGATGAGAATCCAGATTTGTCTGTGCTGAGTGCGAGATTGCATCTGGATATACAGGAAGCCAAGCCAGTCCACGTGGCACAAGGTACAAACTAAAGAGATGGGTCTGGTAGTAAACCTGCCTAAGAGGTGACTGACACCAGCAGTGTGGATAAGAGCACCAGGAGACAAAACTATAGATAACCAAGAGAAGAGAACCAGGGCTGGAAATTTGTAGTGAAGGCAGAAGAAAGACTAGAGATGCTCTGAGGGGGATGTCTTTACTCCTTTTACATCCTCCCCCACGCCATCATGAAAGGGATGGATTTGAAGCACAGAACTGTTCTGGTCACTTCCTTGCTTGCAGACCCTCAGTGGCTCTTATATTGCCTACAAGATAACACAAACAAAAAGAACCCCTTAGCAGAAGATTCTTTAAGATCTAACCTCTGTGACAATGACAAAAGTGAAGTTGTCCTACTTTGGATGCATCATGAGAAGCAGGATTCTTTGGAAAAGATAATAATTGTGGGAAAAATAGAAGGTTGCAGGAAAAGAGAAAGGCCAAATATAAGGTGAATTAACTCCATAAAAAATAGAGTCTACAGGAGCTGAGCAGGGCTGCTGAAAAAGGTATATTGTGGACGTCAATTTTTCTTAGGGTCACCAGGGGTTGGAGCTGACTCAATGGCAGCTAATATACCCTATCACCCTTCCTTGGAAGGGGACATGCTCTAACTCAGTCATACTCTAGTTAACAAGTTGGAAAGCCAGCAGCACCAAAGATTCTCATTCAGTAGATCTGGAGTGAAGCCTGAGAATTTGAATTTCTAACACTTTGCTAGAGATAGCCAATGCTGCTGGGTGCACCATACTTAAAGGACCACTGTTCTAACCTGTACAGATCCTCTGACCATGACAGACTTCTGTGAGTCTGTGTCTTTGCTGATGATATTCTATGCTTGCAATTCTACCTCTTCTTTATTGTCTATGGTGCTGTTCTAGAAAACTGCCTGGATCAATTTTTAGTGGTTGTACACCATGATTTCTTCCTCTTATTGCCAGTAGTTATTCTGCCCCTTTGATAAGGCAGGGACTCTGCTAAATTTTACTTGCCAAGACAATTCAGAGAGCAGTACAAACTCAGCCCTGAGCCCCTGCTGGATAAAGTTGGTCTTGATATGTTGATGTGCTGTCTGTCTCAGGTCAGGACCCTGGGTGGTCCCTAAGGCTTGCAGGGTGGGAAAGTGAAGGGGGTACCAGCAGCTCTAACTGTGAGACTCTTGAGAAAGGATTCTGGAACTGATGGTTGACAGCACTGGTGCATTTGTCTTGTGCCCCCCTTAGAACAGATTTTTTAAATGCCAGAGTAGAATTCTCTTTGTGTTCTCTGCTGCCTACAACTGCTTTATACATAAGAGGTGCTTATTCTTGAATGAATAAAATGAGAAACAGCAGTGTGTTCAATTTGTTTTTTGCTTTTAAGTTTATTTATAC
This sequence comes from Trachops cirrhosus, assembly GCA_028533065.1. Lineage (NCBI taxonomy): Eukaryota > Metazoa > Chordata > Mammalia > Chiroptera > Phyllostomidae > Trachops > Trachops cirrhosus. Next base: position 49,283,078 of record CM052552.1, read on the forward strand.
AGAAGAAACCATGACAGATGACATCTGTGCCATATACATTTGTCACATTTATTTCATATTTATGTTAACATGCAGCTTTTGAAAGTACATTCCATACTATCTCCATTATCTTCTGTTATCCTCCTGTTTTTATCTGATCAATTAGGGAGCAGCTTTTGACCAGCTGGCCATTAGGCAAACAGACATATATTTACCTATTTGATAGAGTCTAAGAGACTGAGAAAATTCAAACTAGGGCATTTCTAAACAATGATTTAAAAATTAAGATATTAAATTCACATAGAACTTTGTTTTCCATGAATAACTTGTTTTTTTAAAGGACAGCTCAGTACATCTGAATTTTTTGGAAGACTTATAGCAGGCTTTTTCAGATCACACACAGTAACACAGCACCACTTTGCCATCTAGTGTTGCAGGTCAGTATTACCTGTGATGGAAGCACCATGTAGTTTTCTTCAGCCTTTCTTAAAGTTGGTAAAGATGTCCATGTCTATGGGAGTTAAATATATCTCAGAATACCAAGGATCATAATTTCTAAAAAAATAATCAGTCTTATTTAGTATCCTTCCTTTCCCAAAGACTTTTGTAAACAACCAAGCTGAGCTAAATTCAGAATGTATTGCAATATGTACTTAGAAATCACCCATATGCATCTGCTGGGACATTTCCTTCTTGATGAAAGTGTGTGGTAGAAGACAGCACAAATCAGTGCGTCTAAGTCACTCAGATGCAGCAGCTATGAGAATTGAGCATGGTCTTAGGAGTAGGCCTCAGTTGATGAGGAAGCCCAGTATAAAGTTTACAGAGGCAGCATCTGGAGCAATACTACCAGGGCTCAAATCCTTGTTCTGCCAGTAAGTAGCTAGGAGACATTGGGTGAATCATTCAGTCTCTTTGTGCTTCAATTCCCTCACCAGCGAAATGGAAATGATGATACTATCCGCTCATATGGTTGTAGTTATTAAGTGAGTTCATAAATTCCTGAATTTATTTATGAAATATTGCGCACTTATGTAAGAATAAATATATGTAAGAATGTTTAAATTTCAGTCACCTTGAAAGTACTCTCCATTTGATGCAATACACTTATAGAGACTTTTTCTATTGCTCAAAACAGTTTTTGAACTTGTCGAGGTCGATGCCTTTTAGTGCTTCTGCCATTTTTGGTTCCACCTATTCCACATCAGCGAAATGTTTCCCTTTGAGGACTCTTCTCATCCTCGAAACAAATAAATGAAAAAAGTTGCTTGGAGTGAGATCTAGTGAATAGGAAGGGTGGGGCACAGAGTTCATGCCATTTTGTAGTCAAAACTTCTGAACACTCAGCGTGGTGTAGGTAGGTGTGCTTGCAAATCACCCATCATTAAATGAGCAAACACGTTGAAACAGTCTTCAAGAAAAAAATTCACTGAAGCCTAGTACAGCTTCTCACAACACCAGCTGGTGCACTGATACAGGTGGGCTTCTAGAACACTCCCCTAGTGGGGGCAGCCTGTACTACAAGGAGCTTGCCCTCCAGAAAATAATTCTGGTGTGTGTGTGTGTGTGTGTGTGTGTGTGTCCCCTGGTATGTGCTGTCTATTGACTGTACATTTGTTTGAATCTTTGGTCTATGACTTACTACTTTTGCAAGCATAAGTAAATTTCATAGCTTCTTTGAGACTCAGTTTCCTTAATTGTGGGGATAATAATTTTTGGTCATAGGCAGTCACATGCCTAGTGCTTTTGACACCAAGAGATCATTTTTTAACACTCTATACTACAAAATCATTTTCAGTAACAATCACGATGTGAAACAAATTATTATAACAGCCAGCAAAGAAACATACACACTGCAATTTTTAGTAAACTTTCCATTTTAGTAAACATGTATAATACAAAAAAAACACAAATATTACAGTATCAAAAGAAAAAAAGAAATTGAATAAATAATTTTATTGATACTAATTTTTTAAGGAGGGGGTAAACCAGATGAAGAAACACATTTAATAAACACCACATGCTTCAAACATGATTTGCACCTAGAATGACAAATTGATGCATTTCAAGTTCTATTTCTTCATTTTCACAGTCACTGTGCTGTCACTGTGTTTCTGAATCTACCATTAATGCAGGAATATGTAGCACCGCCATAAGTGCAGACACAGACTGCACCTGGAGTGAACTCAGATAATGCTAAACCAATAGGAACTTACTCTAGAATTGAGTGTGTATGGCATTCTCCAGATGTGTCAGTGGCTTACTAAACAATTATGGGTTCCCTGAATCATCTTCCATGCAGAAAACAATGTTTACTTAAAGGTAAGTAATAAAACTGTGCTCTATTTGAAGTTTACATATATATTATTTAAAACTCAACAGCAACATTGGCAACTTTAGACATTAAACCAATAACATATTTGGATGGGATGAGGGGGGAGCATTATCACTGACATTATTTAGAATTATTTGGAAATGTTGATAATAAAAGATACCAACTTTTAGTAGGTTTTATTATTGTTTTTAATCTCTCCACATGAATGCATCTTCTTATTGTTTGTACCTGGGGCTGATGAAAGGAGCTTACCCTGCCCTTGGTAGCCATTGTATGCAAAAGTTAAATGAGAAAACCTGCCAGGACAATACATGCAATATTGAATTTTTAACACATCCAATATTCTTCTTCCATGAGTTATCTCCTCATTCTCCTCCTCCTCCCCACCCAAAGCCTGTTATTCATCCCCCATACATACATATACAGAAATAAATGATCTTGAGCCTTCAGGTGACCAGAAAATGAATGACAAGATAACCAACAAATCCAGTGTTCTAGAGTTTGATGATAAATAGTCAATGCTCAAGCCTTCATTTGGAAACGTGGGCCTTCTCTGGAATTCTACTCAAGACATCTCTCAACACCAAAAGGTAATGTTATTCCAAGTTGTCTTGGCCTTAGGGTGTAGAGATGCCACTGGAGGGTTTGGTACATGAGCCTGCCATTTGCTCCTTTGCTCTCAGATTTATTCCCAGCCCTTCATATTCTCCACTCAGTATCACAAAGCACTGCATTCCCCTAGCTTCTGACCAGGTTAGGCCAGTGGTAAGCACAGGCAGAAGACTGGAGGGAGACAGAAGGGGAGAAGCCTGGTGATTTCCCCATCCTCTCACTGCCTCAGGCAGCATCTCTGCAGTAGCTATATCTCCTCCATAGAGACAAATTTCCTGAAAAGTTAATGAAGCTTAAGCTCCAGGTTCTCTCACTTGCACAGGCCCCTTCCAATGCCATGTGTATATAATTTTTAAACAGCTTTATTGAAACATAATTTATAAACCATAAAAATCACCCATATAAGTATATGGTTCAATGATTTTTAATAAATTTATCATGTTGTGCTACTGTCACCAAAATCCAGTTTTAGAATATTTCCATTATTCCCAAAAGTTTCCTCATGCTTCTTCAGTCAATACTGGCTCCCAATCCCAGGCCCTGGTAACCACTAATTTATTTTCTGTCTCCATGCATTTACCTATTCTGGACATTTCATATGGATGAAATCATACAGTATGTGGTCTTTTGTGACTGGTTTTCTTCACTTAACATCATGTTTTCAAGGTCCGTCCATGTTGCAGCATATATCAATACTTGATTTATATTTATTGACAAATACTATTCCATTGTATGGGTATTCCTCATTTTCTTTGTACATTCACCAGTTGCTGGACCTGAGTATAATTTTTTTACTTGTAACTGTGCATTCTTTGTCTTAAAAAAGGGTTCCCCAGGTTGTGTAAGCTTTGGGCCTCCAAAAGCTGGAGATACCTCTGCCTCTGTGGCTGCAATCCTGTGGCAGGCAACTTCTAAGATAGTATCCCATGATCTTGCCTCCTTTTATTCAAACCCTTTGTAATCTCTTCTCCTTAAGTGTGGGCTGGACCTAGGGGCTTCCTTCTAATGATGAGGATATGGCTAAAGTGTTGAGATGTCACATCCAAGATTAGGTTACAAGAAGACAGTAACTTCCATCTTGTTCTCCTTTTCTCACATTCTTTTTCTCTCTCAGAGCCCTTGCTCTACAGAAAAAAAAAAGCTGCCACATTGTGTGTAGCGCTATGGAGAAGCCCATGTGACAAGGAATTTATGTCTTCAACCAAAAACCAGTGAAGAATTGTGGTTTGTACACATCCATATGAGCAATTTTGGAAGCTGACCCTTTCCAGCTGAGCCTTAAAATAAGTGTAGCCCCAAATGATACCTTGATGGGTCTTGTGAGAGATCCTCCACCAGAAATGCCTAGCTGAGCTGCTTCCAGATTCCTGAGTGGAAGAAAATGTAGGGTAATACACTTGTTCCTTATAGCTGTTAAGTTTGGGGGTAATTTGCTATGCACCAATAGACAAATACAAACCCCCATCTGGTAGCCTCTCTTTCCATGGTCCCAAATTCTACCTGGCAGCCTTTACTATTTCTCTAGCTCCTGTCATATGACCCTAACTTCTCATCCTTGGTAACACCAATTCCTCCTATATCTCCCCAGTTCTAAGGGTCATAGCACCTTTCTGTTGTGACTAATCTCCATGCCCCTCTTTGGCTTTTTACTCTTCTCTGACCCATGTAACCAGCTGCTGGTATTAATTCTGTCTATTTGGAATACCTAGAGTGGTTTCTGTTTCTAGCTTTTCAGAGGGAAATATTTCATCTTCCATGACATGTAGCCTCACTTGAGCCTTCACAAGTCTGTTTAGAGAAAGAAAAAAAAAATTAGTGTGGGACCAAGAGTCTTATAGGTCCTGGAATCAGTCTTCACAAATAAAATAGGCTAAGACAGGAAGCCACCCACTGAGCGACCAGATAGCACAGCAACAGTTTTGAAAGGTGATGACAGAGTGACTGAGCAGCCTTCTTACCATTCCAGTTTGCAATGATCATACTGAATCAGGAGAGAGGGTGTGTGAACAACAGTGTGTATTGGCCAGTGGCAGCAGCTGTCCCTTGGATTCCACTTTGCAGAGTCTCCCTTAGACTATTGCAAGGTAAAGGGAGGTCTAAAGGGCCGCACAAAGAGCACACATGATCATAATCATAGAGGGCCAAGCCCACCTGCTCTGGAGTCTGAGTAGCTTCACTGAGGGCTCCATGCTGCTTATGTCATGGCCTGACTGCTCCGGGAATACAGTTCAGCTCCCAATATGGTGAAGCAGTTTCTACCGAGTGCTGGAGGGCTGGTGCACCAGCAAAGGCAATGCATCCTGTTTTCCCTGGAGGATGAAGAAGCTGCTGTTTCCTATACCAATCTGGGAAAACAGAATAGAAGCCTTTGGGCTTGGTTCCTCATCTTTCAATCACCAGATTGGTTGGGAGCAAGAGCTATTGAACTGTTTTCCTTGGAAACTCTTTTTGTTTCCTGCCCCTAGCACTGTTATTTCCTCTTCTTGGTGGGTACCCAAGAGTAAACTGAGAGTAGAGTAGCCCCTGGCACTTTCTGTCCACTTATGGGTTAGTGTCCTGCGCAACCGGCTATCATTCTACATTATACCCTGTAGCCCAAAATTACTCTCCCCTGCTTCTGGCAGCTTTTTCCTTTGTCCTGTGTTATTTCAGACCAGCACTTTTAGACCCACCTCACCCACTCTGACTGAGGAATTGGCAGGTTACTCTGACACAGTGGACTCAGCAGCTCTCCCCACTCTGCAGAGGTGTTGAATTGCCTTGGGATCATCATGCCCCTCTCTGCAGTGCAAGTACCCAGCTGACAGAGGGACAGACAGAATGTTGGCAAGAGGGAAGCCTGATGTCAGAAACCTTATGTGGAGTTTGTTTCTGTGTGCATAGTCTGAACAGAGAGAAGGGGTGGATAAAGAGGGAAATTAAGAGTAAAATGGCTAGGAGCATAGAATTGATTTTACTCTAGCTGCAACTGTCAGCTGTTTGGGGAATCTGGAGTCAAGGCCTCAGCTAGAACTAGAGAGAAGTTAAAGAACAATGGTTCATAAGAAAGAGAGTCCCCTCACCACCACAGACCACTGCTGCTTTTTATCTTGCTGGAATAGATTTCACCAAGCAATTCAGTATTGACTCTCATAATTTACATCTTCATTAAATATTAATTTGATATCCTGTAATTGTTCATTACTTTTCAATCTGGGATGGATTCTGTGAGGCACGGTGGTAATTCACTCTTCACGTGTTGGTACTCCTGATCTGTTTGGGATAACATTACCAAAGGTTGTTGGGCATGGGGTTTAGATTCAATGCAGGATACAAACTCAGAAGCAAAGGAATCACTCACTGCCCACCAGTGTGTTTGATGGTTATTACTCATGCAATGATGAGGAGGAACATACATTATCGAACCTCTCAGGGCTCTGCTGGTGAATTACAGATCACTTTGTCCTTTAGTCTGTTAGCACATTCATAATTTATAGCCCAGCCTGGGCAGAGTTCATATGGAAGACAATTAAAAAAAATCTTTTCTAGTGCCCTTAATTTGGGAACCACAAATCAATTAGATTACCAATCATCATAATCACTGAATCAGTTGGGAAACAGCAACCATCTCCACTTAGTAAATGAAGAAGATTTGAGGATAAGGAGTGGCAAATGTGGAAATAGACACAGGGATTGGGAAGGACCTATTGCCCTCAGTGGTAACTTGTACATTTTGTCAGACACATTAAAGGGACACTGAGTTTAGGTTCTATTGAGATATTTGAAAATGAGAGAGCTCCTTCAATGTATTAGTTATAATGTTTTTGGTTGCATATAAATGCTCCAGTAAAATTGTTTCAACAGTAGGATAGTGTTATTTTTATTTAATCTGTTTAAAGAATAAGTATTCTTATTTAGTATACAAAAAATACAGAGGTAGGTGTTGTCGAGGTCAATTCAGTGGCTCCACATTGGCACCAAATGAATAAGCCCAGGTACCCTTCATCTTTCTGCTCTGCCTTCCTCGGGGTATTAGCTAGGTACGTAGGCTTGTCCCTTCATGGTTGCAAAGTACCTGTCATGGTCTTAGACATTAAATTCAAACACAGTCATGTCCAACTGAAGAAGAGAAAATCCACCCATGAGAGATTTCTTTTAAGGGAGAATGTTTTCTCCAGGAATCTCCATCCTCAACATGCATTGGGTAGAACTGTGTCAAATGTCCATGCCTTAGCTGGAAGTGAGGCTGGAAAGAAAGTAGCTGGAATTTTCAATCTCTGGCATGGGAGATTCTCTGCCATCAAGAAAAGAGGATTAAATGGTCTTTGTGCTTATAATCAACAATGTCTTCCACTTTCATTGGGTTCTTAGCACACACCTAGCACTCTGTTAGCCACCTTCACATGCATTACATTATTTACCTAATAGCTGTACTAATTAGGGTGGTCAACAAGTACCTTCTGGAGGTCTTAGAAGTCACTGGTTTGTTTATTTATCTCTGTAGCCCTAATGCTGGTTATTAGCAAAAAAGAAAAAAATACTACACAAGTGACTCTAAAAACCAAGTGAACTGAAAAATCAGTATTTAAAGGAAAAACTGAAAAATCCTACTCACATGTCTTCAAACAATCTGCATTATGGAGGCTTGGATTTTCTTTGTTTCTAACAGACAGTAAGCTAAAGAAACTGAGTAAGCCATTCCTGACATCCAGAGTAAAAATCGCAAGCTAAGAGTCTTAATTCTTGTTTTTTTTTTCAAGGTGGGTAACAACCAAAATTGGCCACAAATATAGACTCACTACAATGAATGGCTCAGCAATAAAGGGCCCAAATACTGCTGTGTTCCAGTTTATTTAGTTTAGGTTGATACCATCAGCTGGGATTATTCATTTGAGCCCACTGAGAATACATTGTCATTCACCTGTGTTTTGCATTGGAGTTTCTGTCAACAAGTAATCAAGTCTCTCCAGATGTTTCACTTGCTGCAACAAAGCTACTGTCACAAACAATAATGCACAGATGTTCCCTTTGAAAAGCAGATGAAAAAATGTTTGTGTTAATGTTTCAAATTATCAAATGAATTGCAAAGAATATGGACGCAAAATTGGTTTCAAGAATATCTATTTGAAACTGGAGTTTGAAAAAATTAATTAACTATAACCTCTTTGGATTAGAATGATCAAACTTCAACAAATAAAGTAAAAAAGTAAACTTCCTGCTTTTTTGTCAAGTGAGATTCAAGTGGTTGGGGATTATGAAATTTGCTTTTCATACAAGGATTTTATTTCTATTTTACTGTTTTTTTTCTTTTTCTATCCTCAATTTCTTTTTTTTTAATTTTTATTTTAGTTTATTCAGTGCAGTTTCTATCCTTTATTCCCATTCCAGCCCACCCACCCATTCCTCCCCTCCTCCCTCCCCTTTCCAACACCCCTAGTTTTGTCCATGTGTCCTCTATATTTGTTCCTGTAAACCCTTCCCTTCTCCCCTGAAATTCCCTCCCCTCTCCCCTCTGGCCACTGACAACTCTATTTCAGTGTCTTTTGTTATATTTCACTTGCTTCTTTGTTTTGTTGTTTAGGTTCCTGTTAAAGGTGAGATCATATGGTATTTGTCTCAATTTCTTTTATTGTACTTCTATGCAGTCTATTCTCTTTTGTGTTACTCTAAGTCTTCACTTATGGAATGGTTTTTTATTTGTTAATTCTCTCTCAAGTCCTGAAAACTATTCTGACACCGTCTTCTTGTTGGTTCCCCATAGCATTTCAGAGCTTTGCCATTTCTGATTTACATGCTCTTTCATCACTTTATAGTTTTCTTATTTTCTTTTAACTTTATCTTGTATTATTATTACATAACAAGTTTCATATGTTTCTTATATTTTTCTGCCATGCCTACATTATCTGTTCACAGATTACTAAAGTCATTCCTCTTTTACCTTATAATATTATTGTAAAGGGTTTGATTACAATCTTTTCTATTGTTCATGTTTAAACAAAGTGGGTTTTCTTGTGCTTTTAGAAGCGGGATGCTAAATAGGGAGTGGTCAAAACAGAGTTGCTTTCCTAGATTCCCTGCTTGAAGGCTCCCTCCCTGCTTTGACACAGAAGTAGGGCTAGTTTCATAGGCACACTGTCCTGCTTGGGTTTTTATGCTCTGCTCCTCTTGTTTTGAAATGCTTAGTAATTTTTAACAAGAGGCCTTCAATTTTCATTTTGCACTGTGCTTTGCAAATTACATAACTGATCCTGCTGAGGAGTATTAAAAAAATATGCCCTCTCTGTGTAGCCACCTGCACATTACTGAAGGCAGCCTCGTCTGGACCTCTCATGGCCAGTATGTGAAACTTCTCTCTCTCCCATCAGTGTTTCTGGCTTGCTCAATTGGATTCCACTTCCAATAAGATTTTTTCTCAGGAAGGTCTCAATTTTTCTGGATTGGGGATGTTATTGTGTATTTCTGAGGTTCTTGTGGGCTTAATTCACCTTACTACCCTGTGAACTTTCCACAGCCCCTTTGTGGTCCCTCATGGTCCTTTCTGAAGTTATCTACAAACGGAAAGTATGCAGACATCTCTCAAGCTGTTCTCAGACCTGCTCACTGAACATTCCACTCAAAGTGAGATTCTCTTCGTTTGGAAATGTTTGTTAGCAATTTGTTTGTCCCGGGTCTCTTAGGATGATCAAAACACCCCTTTATCTTTCCACTATTAATCTCAAAAAGCTACTAAACCCATCAGAGTTCTGTATTGTTGGGGTTTAGATATACCCATCAATATTACAGGGTTCATGGGCATATTTGTAATCTACTTTTGTTGAAGATGTTGTCCATGGGTTGTGTTGTTTCTTTTGCGATGATTGTTATGAAGGGATTTGGAAAAAATTTAAAACTACATTACCATTACAACCTTGCCCCAAATACAAACCATATAAGAATTTTTAGATTTGATACATTTCTTACAGAATCATTATCCATTAGCTAGTACCACATCAGATTCTCAAAGACTGCTTTCTATGACAGTCTTTATCCAGGCACATTATCTAAGAGGCTGAAGTGTAAAATAAGAAGAGAAGTGATGCAATTCTAATCGGCAGGGCACATGTGGTCTCATCGAAGCATTGAACATTAAAATAATTTTTAAAATTTGACTTAAAAAGCAGAAACCTTCACAAAATGAATAAAGTTCTACTCATGAGTCTTGTGAGCTAGGAACATAAATATGTTCATTATGTTCTCCAAATCTCACTAACTAAAGCAGATGAGAATGTCCCAATCAACACCTAGCAAAAGACACACCATTGTTTTAGAAAAATCATTTATGTTGTAAATAAAATGAGGCAGTAGTATATCGTTTTCACTAGGTATATGTAGAATTACTTATTTTGACAGACTAGGGCTGCAGGAGCTGGACACATATCAAGAATATTTAGAATTTTAATACACAGTATCCAAACAAAGTCCTTCTTCAACAAAGTTCATCTGTCATTCATCCATTCATTCACGAGATATATGTAAAATTGACCATGTGTCAGAGATATTTAGATGAGATGACAGAGCCCCTGTTTATTGGAAGCGAGGCAGGTAGCCCTGGAAGGTCTCAGAAAATGTGGTGGGTGCTCAAGCAGGGACCAAACAAGGGAAGCCTGTGTCATCTAGAAGATCAGAGAGGGCTCAGTCCATACTCTGGCTTTGGTTCCCGCTATTTTCTAAAACCAACCTTCTCTCTGAGATTGAACTAAATCACACTCTTCTTCAAGTCTTTACAATTCCACTTACGCCCATAACACACTCTCTGATAGTTGTCTTTGATCTATTTTAGAATCATTCTAGAGTTGTTTGTTTTTAAGTGTATGTTTGTATTTTGCTTTCTCCAGCTGGATTATAAACTTTTACATGATATAGCCATACCTTCTATTGCTTTTAACTTCTCTAATATTTAATGTGATACTGGGCACACAAAAGACATTTAATAAATGCTTGTTAAAGAAAGGAACAAAAAGTGTGTAAATGAGGTTATAGAGCTTAATTGCTGCAATCTAAAATATAAGATTTGTTTATGTTTGGTTATGTTCAGTTTGCTACATGAAATTTGATAGAACTGGTCATGCATTCTTCAAAATATGAGGGCATGCTGCTGTTTTGGAAACTTAAACGGTACAATGATATTGGTTTATTTTGCAAAGTAGATAAGAATTCTGGTGCTAATACCAAATGTAGCTTCAAGAGAATCAAAGTCTTAATTCAAAGTATACCACTTATAGAGCATATAGTGGAATAGTGTGGTAGGAAGACCGTGAAATGAGGGGATACCTAGAGTCAAATTCTGGGATGTCATTTACCAGACAGGTGGCCCTGGTGAAATTAATGAGCATTGCACAGTCTGCCTCATGTTTATTCGTGCATTTGTTGTACAATTTTAAGTCTACATTCTTCCTGATATACTTTCAACTCTGCCCATATAATAAATTCACAAGTCTCAACATTATCAATTGATACTATAAACTTTGCATTGATGTTCTAAGTCTAAGTTGGTGCTTCCAATGTTTCTATGGTTATGGAACAGATTTGGAGAATAAATCTTCAGCTTCCTGTAACATAGACAAGATCATTCATCCCAGCCTCCAGTCATGTACAATTAGAATATTGTTTGGAAACTCTAACATCTGAAAATTTTTTAAAAGACAGGCTTAAATGTGTTGTACATGCAAGGCAGTAATCATAGGCTTAAGAACTATAGAATTTTGTACTGAGCTTGATGTAAAAAACAAAAACATCTTTCCATTATGTCAGTGGGGTGTCTCAGCCCATGATAAAAAGGTAAGAGTCAATTCATTATTTGTTTGCATCATTCTGCCAATAGTTTCTCTTATGCTGTCAAGTTCACAGGGCTAAGATCAGGGGAATGCTTAATAAAGCAATGAGATTCTCTATATTTCAGCTATTTTCTTGTAATACTAGAGAGCTAATTAGAATGTTTAAATATGTTGACAAGAAAGAAAAAAAGGTGTTTTTAAGAACTCTTATTTTGTCTACTCCTCCACATTTCATCCTTGCCACCAAAACCTCACGGTGAGGTCAAATTGAGAGCTCACAAATTTCATTCATAGATGTGTAGAAAAAATATTTCTAATTAAACATCACTCTTCTGATGTACAGCTCAATAACACAGTAGAAATAGCAAGACATGAATACAGTATCTTAAGCAAACACAACAAATAACCTTTATTTCTTTTCAGAAAACTTCCACTCTCTGTGTTCTCTAAAAACATGTGCATTTGGTATGTGTACACATGCACACATGACAAATACTAAATAAGTCAAATGATAGATGATATAAGGCAGTATAACAGTTGCTATATTGTAGTTTTTGGCTGATAATGAGGTATTATTTGAGGTATTATTTTGAGACATTATTATAATTTAGTATGTAGTCAATTTTTATATATATTCTTACGTGTTCTTAGGAAAAATATCTATTCACAAGTTGTTGGATTCAATTCTACACATTTTATTAAATCAAGTTTGTAAATTGTGTTGTTTGACTTGTAGACAATTAACAAAGTTTTCCTCTTCTTTATTTGTATCTTCTGAAACAGATGTGTTAAAATTCTCCACTAATTGTGGAGTTTTTAATTTTTCTATGCATTATTGTTGGGGTTTTTTGCTTTACATATTTTGAAGATCTATCGTTGGATGCATATGAGTTCATTACTGTTATATTTTTTCCTTTTATTATTATGTAATGAGCTACTTAATCTCAGATAATGCCTTTTTGCCTTGAAGACTATTTCATTGGACATAAATATTGCTATGTCTGATTTCTTTTTGTTTTGCTTTTTCTTTTGGTTGGCATATATTTCTTCTTTCTTTATTTCCCTTCAACTGTTTTCTCTCATCATATTTAAGGTTTTCTGCATTAAAATAAATCTGAGGTGAGAAACTATTTTATAACTTGAGATGAATTCATACATATTATTGTGGTTACTAACATATTTTTATTTACTTCTAAATTTTATCTTGCATTTTCTTTGTACTATGCCTTCTCTTCATTTCCTTATTGGATTGATTTTTTAAAATAGTTTTCACCTCTTTTATCTTCTGGTTTGGAAGTTATCGTTCTCTTTCTATTCTTTTATTGGGCACCCACAAATGCTTAAAAACTGAGTATCTCTACCCTCCTCAATGCAAGCATAATTCTTTACTGTCCATGTTTTTGTTGTGTAGTATTTAGTTGTTCCTTGTTTAACTGCCTATTACTCATTATCATTGCTTTTGCTTTTGTAGTTTACATTTACTTATATTTTAACTCCATGTTCAGTAATGACAATTTACATTGTCCTTAATCCCACTTCTAACTTCTGGGTTTATTTCCTTCTATTGAAGTATATCCTTTAGAGGTCTTGGTCTCTTTTTTTAAAGTTTTTTCATCAAGGGTTTTATGAGTGGTCAGCTCTCATTCTTTGTCTTTTTAAAAATGTCTTTGTTTTGCCTCAATGTTGAATGCAAATCCAGCTGAGGAAACAATTCAGAAGACAATATTCAATTGCCTTCTGACATTATTGTTGTTGATAATAGCTATGTCTTTTTCCTTGATTACTTTACAATTTTTTCTTTGCTTTTCGTATGTTGCAGTTTTACGATGAGGATCTGTATACCATTCTCTCTAATCTCTTCTTCTGGACAGTGTAATCGCTGAGTCAGAGGGTAACTATAATTTGTAATTTTGATTGATGTAACTCAATTGTTCTTCATAGGCTTTAGAACATTTTGTGCCACACCAACAATGCATGAAAGTGCCTGATTCTCTACAATCTCACTAAGAGTATGTCAAACTTCTTTGATCATTTTTAAATATTGTAAATATAAATACTGTACCTCACATATAGTCTCTTTCAGATTATTACATTTTCTCCAGTTTTCAGTATCTTTGTGCACATTGTGTGCGGACTTTTCCTTCACCAAGGATAATTTCTTCTACTGTTCATAATTTGTATTAGTGGACATTTCTTCATCAGAGATCTTCTTCCCCCTTTTTTTCTTGTTATCTATTGCTACAAACAATTCACTCCAATGCATGGTTTAAAATGACTATTTTATGCTACTCACAATTTTGTGGGTCAGAAATTAGGAAAGGTCCTAACTGGGCAGTTCTTGCTTGAGGTCTTTTATGTTTTTGCCATTTGATGCCAACGGGACCTAGAGTCACCTGAAGACTTTACTGGGTTAGACATCCAACGTGGCTCACTAACAAATCTGTCAGTTGACCTGGTAGTCAGCCAACAGCTCAGCTGATGTGTAGGTGGGAGCACCTACATGTGAACTCTCTTGCATGGCAGCCTCAAGATGGTGATATTTCTTTACATGGAGGTTTAGGGCTCCAGCATAAATGTTTCAGCAAACAAGGTGGTAGGTCAAGATCTCTTAAAGAGTACTAGCAAAAATCATGTAGCATCACTTTAGCTGTATTCTGTTGGTCAAAGCAGTCACAAGCATACTTGCATTTAATAAAGAGACAGATGTTACCCCTAAGTGGAATAGCAAGAATATTTTGGCTAATATTTCTTAAACCATCACATTTCTGAAGTCTTGTATGTCCTGGATTGTAGAGAAATCCTGTAGGATGTGTTTCAATTTCCTTCAGCCAGGTGGCTCAGAGGTTTTTTGGTCCAGAACTAATTTTTATATTGATTTCTCAGCTTGGAGATTCTCATGCCATATGGGTAGTAAAAATTCATACTTCACATCCACTTATGGCACAAACCTGCAGCTTCATTTTCTTACAGAAATTTTTTAAAAATCCATCTAGAGTTGTAGGCAGAAACAACCTCCTTGTTAAAGCCTTGGGCCAATCGCAAGAGTTTTTCTTGTTTATCTGCACTGAGAGGACACCTCTTTTGGAGTTCTAGCTTTGTGAAATAAAGTCCAACTTGTCTTGCATGGGCTCAAGGCAATGTTTTCTGCTCCTATATGGCAATTAAATCCCAACACTTGGTCATGAAGATCTATATCTGGGTCTGATGGTGTACCTTATACTCATCTCAAACCCATGGGGTCTTTTTTTTTTTTTTTTATTCTCTCTTAGTTTTGCACTTGTAGGTACTTGCTTTGCTTTATTTTGAACTAAGCTACATATTTAAATGTTATTGTCAATATATTCTATCCAGCATCTCTATGTGTTTGTAGTGGGAGGGTCATCTATAGTGAACTCAGTCTGAGATGGTCCCAGAAGTCTTCATTTTTCAAAGAATTTTTGAGGTTAAAAAAGGAGAATTATTGAATGACTGTCCTTGAAGATAACTTTAAGAGGCCATGATTAGTGGGTAAGAATGAATATTTTCCCCCCACTGGCATGCTTTTCTGTAAGGGTATCTCTTATTTTCTGATCCAGATCACTAGGTAGATGACATTTTAACCAAGCTCAAATAGCAGCTGAAGCATGTGTACTCACTGCCTTTTTGCCATCCATCACAGGTATTCTTCTTGTTGTAGATTTGGCAGGATAATCAATAGGACCCAAATGGCAATCAATTTCATGTGATTGCACTTGGTTTCCCATCGATTTCAATGCTGACTCTATGGCAAAATAATGAGGGAAATCTGATGCCAATCATTGCCTGTGAATGCCACTGCACATCTTTCTAGGTGACTGAACAGCATCGAAGACATTGGGCGAAACATGGTGGCAAAAAGACAGAGAGAGGACAGAGTGAGCCCAATGCTGAAGAGGAAGACAAAGATATTAATAATGATGTGAAATGGCAACCTTGAACTATGACACTTCTCTGATCCAGAACCACTGCAAAACCTTCCAGGGTTGGTGAAGTGGAGGATAAAATTAGCCTCAGGTCTATATAGCCTGAAGAAGATTCCAAAATATGTTTTCCTAACAATCATGATGTTTAATAAATTAATCTTAACAAGGAAATCTTGGTTGTAAGTTCACATTTGGACATGATTAGTCTAATTGCTTCCTGACCATCAAATGCAATTTTCTTGAAGCCAGAAATCACATTATTGTTTACCCACAAAATACTCAACCATCCTCCACTATATGGATTCTCAATGAATAGTTGATAAAAACATATATTGTACCTTTTATGAATATATTTTCTAATCTATGGACATAATAATGCATTATTAGTATCTGCCAGACTTCTGTCAACATTGACATCCTAGTTTGACATATGACAGAGTCATCACACCAGGTGAAGGATCACAGTTGATCCTAATAAGTAGGCAAAGTTAACAATACAATAAAGCATGTTCACCCTAGATTTCTTTTAAAGCATAAGCTCTACCCCACCTTTCTGTTATTTATCTCTGAATTTAGCAAAAGTTTTCTATAGAGTATGTTTATATTTTTGAAATGGAAATACATTCTCAATAGCCAAAAGTTAGTGATATGGAAAGATATATGTTGAGGCATATCTCTCTACCAGTGTCTCCATTATTCCTTTCTCTCCTGTCTCCTTTAGGTAATTAGCACACTAGTTTATTGTGTTCCAGTGCTTCCTTATAAAAAAAAAAAAAGCAAATGTGAAGAATTACTTTTACACTTTCTATTTATTATACAAAAGAAAGCATGCTTACCTGAAGTTCCACCTTTTTTTTTCATTGAATATATATCAGAAAATATTTTTCACATATAAGTACCTACAGAATTAAGTACCTTAATTCTATTTTAGCAACGGCATAGCACTTTATTGTGTGGATATGGCAAAGTTTGTTTAACCAATACCCTATTTATGGGCAATTAGGTTGTGTCCACTCTTTTGCAATTACAGTGCTGCAATTAATAATCATGAACATCTGTCATTTCTTATATGTGCAAGTACATCCGGGCAATACGTTCAAAAGGTAAAGATATTTATAATTCTGATAGTGTTAATTTGCCCTCAATGTGGGCTATAACATTTGCAATTCCACATGTAACATGGGAATATACCTGCTGCCCCACAATGGTACCAAGAGAGATGAAAAATAATACCTCAGTGTAATTTTAATTTGCATTTCTATAATTGTGATTGATATTGGGTACATATTTACATGTTTTAGGGACCATTTATGTTGTTTTATTTTGGGAAACCATCTGTGTATATTCTTTGCCTATTCACACATGTTCTTAAAATGCTTTTATGTTATTTTCTTGCTTCTTTTTACATTTGCATCTCCAATTCATTTGGAGCTTGTTCTAGTATACAGTTATACAGTTTGAGATGTAGATCCAACTTTTTTTTCAAACTAAAACCCAGTAGTCCACAGTCCTCATGAGCCTAGCAACTAAGGATTTTACCTTATTTTAGCATCATCTTTGTTTACATTTATTTTTAATCATTATTCAAGTATAGTCTCTATACTTTACGCCCATTCCAGCCCACCCACCCATCCCTCCCCGCCTCCCTCCCATTTCCAATGCCCCTAGTTTTTGTCCATGTGTCCTTTATATTTATTCCTGTAAACCCTTCCCCTTCTCCCCTGAAATTCCCTCCCCTCTCGCCTCTAGTCACTGTCAGCCTGTCCTCTATTTCAGTGTCTTTGGCTATATTTTGCTTGTTTCTTTGATTTGTTGTTTAGGTTCCTGTTAAAAGCGAGATCATATGGTATTTGTCTTTCA
>CM052552.1:49301096-49316408 GCA_028533065.1 Trachops cirrhosus
TCCATTAACTTGTTAGCGTTTCTTTTATTCAATTGTAATACTTAAGGATATTAAATAAGGGTGAGATACAATTACATTTAGAAAATCCTTTTATTATATGGCACCACACTGATATCATCATTTATCATTCAATGTACCCATATTTTAGTGATTTCTGAAGAACTTGGGCAGATTCCTCTCAGGCTTTCCTGTGGAAGTTTCTTGCAACAAAACCAGCAGGAGGTCCTTACTTAAGTATTGTTCATCTTTCACTGTTTGTGGGACAAATGGGCTGTTACCTCCATTGTTTTTCCACAGAGTGTCGTAGGCAGCATATTAAACACTCAATCTCTAGGTTCCTAATCTAATACTATATTTGGCTCCCAGAGCCTATAGTGCCTGTAAGTATTTTTGTCTTTCTTGGCATAATGTTTTTAGTTCTTGGGTGTGCTACAAAGAGTCAATAAAGCAAAGTATATAAAAATACTTTGAGAAAAAAAAAGAGAAAAGTTACTATAAAGGTATCTAGTTTGTAGGATCTCATTGGCTAACTCTCACTGCAGGAGGATTTTCTTTCCCTGAAATTTGAAGGTTTGGCAGAAAACTACAGTAACCAGGAAACTTGCTCCCCCCCAAAAAAAAAAAAGAGCAGAGAAATTATACCTTCTGAAAATAAGTTAAAAATTTGATTTGTCAGACTATTTCAAAAGTGGAAAATGAAAGATACATCAGCATTGTATTAATTTCTCTGAAACACTGTTTCATTTCTCTCTGAGGGTCAGAAACATTTCTTCTTACTCCTCTTGGAAGAATACTCACTTGATAACTGCTTGTTAATGAAGATAACCTTTTTTCTACACTGAACTTTCCATTTCTCCTTATAAAGAATCTGAACTCCCCAGGTGGGCATTCATGCCCTTTTACATGTGACTTTGAGCTACCTTTCCAATAGGATCTGTCTCTGTTCTCAAATGTGAAGTAGCTGCTCCATCCACAGTAGACATTACATTGTCTTCCACCCATGGCCCATCTGACCCCAAGGTCAGCCAGGTCCTGCCTCTCTTTGAAATTTGGCTTCCCTCACTCCCACAGAGTCCTCTAGACCTCATCCTTCCCAGGTGTTTTCCTTTCCCTTGGCTTTCTTTAACCTCTTTTATGAGTGAGTTTTGTTTCCCCAAGTAGATTATATGGTTGAGGCTAAGACTCCTGTGATAGACTTCTTAGTGGCCCCCTTCCCCTTAGAGGGGCTATCATAATGCTAAGCACTAAAATATTTACTAACAAAATGATATCAGTATAACCTTGAGATACTTCCAACCTGCAATGTGAGGTCCTTCTCAAAACTTTCTGCCACAGGATATGCTTGAGTCTGATGATTCCTTTTCTATCCCAGCCTCATGACCCACATTCTCCACCTATCTCTTCAATGCTGGGGTTTTCTGACCATTCAGTCTTCACCCTTCTGCTGTACTTCTCGAAAAATTCTCACACTATTATATTGGCTACATCAGTGACTTAAGAGTGTAGTCTGAACAAACTATGAAGTCAAATCAGGCCCATTGGCTGATATTCACATGCCTATTAGACATCTGCACCTAGATATCTGAAGCACCCAAATACAACCTACCTAAAACTGGACTTGTCTCCCAGCCCTGTTCCAATTCCTGTGTTCTCTCTCCATTTCTACTGGTGGCCCCATAAACCTCCAAGTCATCCAAGTTATAAATCCAACAGTCAGCCTTGATTTTTCTTTCATCCACCTGCCATTCCCACGGTCAATAAATTACCAAGCCTTATAGATTTAAACCCAAATATATAATAATTTTTCACCCCAACTCTCAGTGCCTTAGCTTAGGCTTGCATCATCTCCGGATAACTGTAGTCACCTGTAGCTTTTCTGTCTGACCTTAATTTAATCTCATGTCCCTCAGTTCCTTCCAGAATAATTACTTTTCTCTACTCAAAGTAGTTACCCATCTCTCTGTTGCCTACAGGGTGAGGTCCCTGATTCTTAGCATGATGTATAAGACCCATAGAGCTCTGTCCCTGTCTACTCCTGCTCTGTCTCCTACAACTCCCACTGAACACAGAAGCAACACAGAACTTGTACTTCCTCACCCATCCACTACTACATCCATCCTACATTCTTGCCTTGTCTCTTGCTTCAAATGTCTGCCTTGGCTCAAGTGCTCTTCTACCTTTTCTTTACCTGGCCACATCTGTTTATATTTTAACAGTGAACTCAGGGGGCCCTACCCCAGGAGGCAAAGCATTTTCTGATATCTGACCCTCCCATTTTGAATACCAACTCCCAACTAAGCAATACCCCATCCAAATAATTATGATTTCACATAGAATGCAATATTCTATTTATAATAGCTTTCCATTTCTGTACCTAGCCTCCCACTTAGTTCTGAGCTTCATGGAGACAAAGCACATATTTTATGCATCTTTAGTCTGACACATACTAAGTACCCAGCTTATTGAATGAAAAACATCAATGTTTACATCTCCTTGGCATGTAGACAATTGCAATGATATATGAATGAAATTGTCTAGGCTACTTCATAATGCACTTCTACTGCCTTATAAAAGGTATATTTTGTGGGTTTATGTGGGATAAAGTTTTCAGAAATTGGCATGAATTCCCTTAATTTATTATACGTATATTTGATACTTTTTTATTTGTTCCTTTAGAACTTTTCCTGATTAAACTTTAACACAGTGTTACAGAATGGGAAAAGTGAACTCTATGCTGTTATGAAATGACTGTGTTATAGGTTAAATGCATGTGGCAATAGGCTGCCTCATATAATCAGATTTGTTTCAATATTGGTTCTGGGATGAGACCACAAATTGTCAAGTGATGAGGGTAACAAAAAGCATAAGCCTGAATAAACTGAGTGGCTATTAGGATGAAGAGGATTGTATAATGAAGCTGGGGAAGAACAGAAAATAAAGCAGTATTACCTTATACTCATGTAGCTGCTATCGTAGCTTCTGAGTCTGTATTTTTTACCAAATGGTAACTTAAGCATCAGAACAGAAAACAAAATAGGCAATTTTATCTTAGTTTCTGGTTCTTAGTAAGTAAATATGATAAATTCAACTTAGCATATAGGAGGCAATTATCAGCAGTCTATCTCAAGTCACTCCAAATGTGAATGGGTTTTGAGTAACATGTTGATCAGCTTTTGTGTGCTTCTGCCCCCTAGGGGTTCATTTGAAGTTGATGACATGCTTAACCTTGAACACTTTTTGGTGTTTTGTGCAGAAAAGGCAAAATGATTCTCCCTAGAAGTAAAAAAAAAAGAGAGTTTCTCTGTGTACAGGCTTGTGCATATTAAAATTGAAATTTATGGGGTATATTTTATTTCCTTTGTAACTATTCAGTAACTGCCAACTCCTGAAAGCTTAGCTTAACCTATAAAGAAGTATATCAACTATTACTTTACATAAACCTGGCCATGCCCTCAAAAAATATTGTGGCTTCTTGATTCTGGTAGAACGATTGACACATTGATTTTATTACCTTCATCCTGTCTAAAATTATTAATAGGTTGCTGTTCTACTTTATCTTCCTTCCCTGTTAATCTGTGTGAGATTTGTGGTTTGTAATCATTTTGTAGCCAGCATTCTCAAATAATATAGATTTTATTTTACATTAATCTGAAATGAAATGTTATTGGGTGAAATAACCCTTAAGGATATAATGAAAAGGGCCCATTAATTTTGCAGGATAAATGAGCTAATTACTCCTTTCCCCTCCCCCTTAAGCCTGTATTAACTGCAAATAACTTTTTATAGAATTGAGTATATGAAGCTAATATTTGATTTCTTCTTTCCAATGTACAGCATACCTGAAATGCTTGGCCAGAACAAGAAAGGGAGCTTTAGAAGTTTGGGTGCCTAATAAATATGCTTTGAGATATTGCAGTTTGTAAGTGAGTCAAAAGTAAAACACATTTGGAGCTTCAAGAGGGAATGCTCGTGTTTTTAATTAAAGGGGACTATATTTGGGAAACTGAACATATTTTGAGCTCACATATGTGCAATGCTTCCTGGCAGATACTTTGCAGCATCATTATAGAAGATAAAAAAGAAGCCAATCATAATAGACCATATATCTTATAATTCCATTGCTATTAACTATGGAGGAAATGCAGTTATACAGAGTTAGAAGGCAGATAGGTGTCTGCTAAGGCTAGAGATAGGAGGAGAAACTAACCTTAACCAAGCTTAAGGAACTCTGGGGAGTGATGAAAGTGTTCTAAAACCGAATTGTGGTGATGACGCACAACTGTGAATTTATTAAAAACAACTGTATACTTAAAATGAGTGAATTAAAGAAACAGGAAGATAAAGAAGCAGCAGCATTGTATCGTGGTTAATTGCACAGCATGGTGCAAGAATGATTCAGTGAGAATCCCAGCCCCACTGGTGTGGCCTTGGGAAAGTTTCTTAATCTTCCTGTTGCTCAGTTTATTAACTTGTGAAATGGAAATGATTGCTTCCTAAGTCATATTATTTCTGTGCAGAATAAATATGGTAATGTATATATAAAGCCTTTAGAACAGTTCCTAACATTAATGTATCAGTCAATGTCAGCTATTTCTGTATTAAAAGACATTCTCATATCTGCACTCCCATGTTCATCACACTACTATCACAATAGCCAAGAGGTAGATGCAACCCAACTGTCCATCACTGAATGAATGGGTAAACAAATGTGGTATATATATTAATACATACAGTGGAATATTATTCAGACTTAAAAAGGGAAAAATGCTGTCACATGCTACAATATGTATGAAATCTTGAGGATATTATGCTAAGTAAAGTAAGCCAGTCACAAATAGACAAATACTGCACGATTCCACTTATATGAAGTATCTAAAGTACCCATATTTTGCCGTGTACAATCCACATCCACATTTTGGGCCAAAACTTTCAGAAAAAAATCTTTCATTTTAATTTTTTAATTCTTTACTTTTAGATACTTGTTTTTTGTATTATAAAGGAATTTTAGCATTTATGTTGAACATATTATGGTACAAGAAATTTTATGTAACAAATAATTATAAAACACAAGAACAGATAAAAAGTATTTCAAGTACTACCCATGTATAATATGCATCCTTATTTTCCCTCAAAAGTTTAGGCAAAAAGGTATGCATTATACACAGTAATCAAACTTATAGAAACACAGTAGAATGGTGGTTATCAGAGGCTAGGGGAAGGGAAAATGGAGAGCTGTACCTTAATGGGTATAGAGTTTCAGATTTGCAAGATGAAAATATTCTGGAGATTGCACAACCATGTGAGTATACCTATCACTACTGAACTGTGTACTTAACAATAGTTAAGATGGTAATTTTTATGTGTTGTTTTACCACTATTTAAAAGAACATAAGGAAGTTTCTGGGGAGCTGAGAATGTTCTATATCCAAATCTGGGTGCTAGTGATATGAATGTGTTTAGCTTGTGAAAATTTGTCAAAAACATGTTTATGATATGAGCACTTTTTAATAAAAAGTTTAAAAACAAGGATATCCCCTTCCTTCAATGATAACCTTGCAGTCTCATAGCCAGGAAAAGCACATAATTACTTATAGAAAAAAATTTAAAATATTAACATATGAAAATGATTATTCAATAAGATAGAAATAACCATTTAGCAAGCAGGTGTGCTAAGAATTCAAGGAATTTAAATATCATTTGTGTAATGTTACAACCTGAATAAGCTTTACTTAAGAAAATGTGATACAGTGTAGTAGAGAGAACTCTTGCCAACCAGTGTAAGAATATTATTTATTGTTTTTTACCAGTCAGATTTAGAGGAAGGCTCACAAGAATTCAGTGACACAAAATTTACCTCTTCTTAAAAAGTAATTAACAAACAATAATTGACATACATATTTTTCTAAGAGTCTTGTTGAGATATAATTCACTTACCATAAAATTCACCCACTTAAAGTATACAATTCAGTGATTTTTGTATTTTCACAGAGTTCTGCAGCCATCAGCATAATCAATTGTAAACATTTTCATCACCTCAGAAAGAAACCCTGTACCCTTTAACAGTCACTCCTTATTTCTTTCCAACATCCATGCTTCCACTGCTAAGCAACCACTACTCTATTTTTTGTCTCTGTAGATATGCCTATTATTTATATTTTATATAAATAGAATCATACAATATGTGATCTTTTATGACTGGCTTTTTTTAAAGTTCAATTATGTTGTAGCATGTACCAGTACTTCATTTCTTATTACTGGACACTATTCTATTATCCACATACCACACTTTATAAGACAACTGTCTATTATTTATCCTTTTACTTAATTCCCACTGTGGTCAGAGACTATACCTGGTTAAATTTAAATCTTTTTTAAATGTATTGAAACTTGTTTTATGGGCCATAATATTGTCTATCTTGGTAAATATTCTGTGTAAAGCTGGTTGATTTTGTTGTTCAAGTCTATATCCTTGGTGATTGTTTACTTTTAAAAATTCAATTGTTGAAAGGAAGCATTGAAATCTCTAACTGTAATTGCTGATTTGTGTATTTTTTCTGTAGTTCTATCAGATTTGCTTGATTTATGAGGTGCATACACATTAAAAATTGCTGTTGCTTGTCTAATTTGTCTAATAGTGATGTAGCCATTTCAGCTTCATGTCAATTATTGTTAGCATAGTATACCTTTTGCTGCCCTTATAGTTTTTTTAACTTATTTGTGCCTTTCAAGTTTAAAGTGTGTTTCTTGTAAGCACCATACAGTTGGATGTTTCTTTTTTATTTAATCTGAAAATCTCTACTTCCATCAGGGTTTCCAACCTTTTGGCATGTCTGGGCCACACTGGAAGAAGAGTTTTCTTGGGCTACACTTTTTTTTTGTATTTTATCTATTTGTACTTCCTTTTTTAAAAAAATATTGTAATTGTTTTTCAAATACAATTTTCTATCTTTTACTCCAATCCCAGCCCACCCGCCCAGCTCTCCCCACCTCCTTCCCATTTCCACTTGCCCCTAGTTTTTGTCCATGTGTCCTTTATACTTGTTCCTGTAAACCTTTCCCCTTTTCCCTTGAAATTCCCCTGAAATTCCCTCCCCTCTCCCCTCTGGACACTGTTATCCTGTTCTCTATTTCACTACACTTTAAATACACTGCAACACATAATCACACACACACAAAAAAATCTCATAATGTTTTAAGTAAATTTATTCTTTTGTGTTGGGCCACATGCATAGTCATCCTGGGCCACATCGTGGCCTGTAGGTTGGACACCGCTGTGTTTACATGTAATGTGATTATCAATATTGTTAGGATTAAATCTGTCATCTTACTATATGTTGTTTTTGTCCTATCTGTGATTTGTACTTTTTTCTTTTTTTCTAACTCTTTTTTAAATTGAATACTTTTAAAATTCTATTTTATCCCATCTATTGACTTACTAATTATAATCTTTTAAATTTTGATCACTTTTGGATAGTATACATCTTTAAATAATTACAGTCTAACCTTCAAGTGATATTATACCACTTCACATCTTGTAAAACAATATTCTTCCATTTTCCTCCTCTCAATATTTGTGCCATTGTTAAACATTTAATTTTTATATGTATTATGCAACCCATGCATATTGCTATTATTTTTGTTTAAAGGGCCAATTATATTTTAAATATATTTAAATAGCAGAAAAAATACTTATATATTTACTCAGGAAGTTATTACTTCTGCTGCTCTTCATTTCTTTGTGTAGATTCAGATTTCCATCAAGTATCATTTTTTTTTCTGTCTAAAGGACCTCTTTCAACATTTCTTATAATGGGGGTCTACTGGTGATGAGTTCTTTCAGCTTTTTTATGTCTAAAAAAGTCTTTATTTCCCTTTGCCTTGAAAGTAAAGAATCTTAGGTTAATAGCTTTTCCCCCCTGTTTCCCCTGTTTTTTAAAGATGTTGCTCCACTGTTGTATTTGTTGGCTCTGGCTGCTATAATATAATACCACAGGATGGGGGGTTTAAACTACAAACATTTATTTCTAGAGACCGAGGAGTTCAAGATCAAGGTGCTAGCAGATTTGGTGTCTGGTGCGGTGTCTGGTTCACATCCTGGTTCATCTTTTTGCTGCAACCTCGCATAGTGGAAGGGGCTAGAGCTCTCTGAGGTCTTTTTTATTTTTTTATTTAGTCTTTACTATATGTTTTTCTTTTGCCATTTAGTATCCTTTCCCCCCTCCCCCAAGCAATCACCACACTGTTGTCCATGTCCATGAGTCCTTTTTCCTTTTTGCTCAATCCCTCCACCCCTTCACTGCCCCTCTACTACCTGTCATTCTGTTCTCCATCTATGAATCTGTCCCCATTTACTAATGTCATTCATGAGAGGGCTCTTTCCTGATGACCTAATTACCTCCCAAAGGCGCCACCTGCTAATACGTTTACCTTGGGGAGTTAGGATTTCAACATATGAAAATATAAACATTCCTTCTGTTGCAACTGTCTTCACACTTATAATTTTCTTTCCAAGCAAGTCTTTTATAATCATTATATTTATTTTTCTGCAGATAATCTTTTCCTCTGCTATATTTTTAAGATTTTCTTTTTATCACAGATTTTTGTGAACTTAGTTTCTGATGTGCCTTATTTAGTTTTCTTTGTGCATAGGGTTTGTTAAGATTCTTATGTGCGTGGCTTTCTAGTTTCATTAAAGATTAGCCATTCTGTGTTTATAAGAATACACAAATATCCAGTACATGACTCACCAGTGGGGAATAAATTAGTCCTAGAATAAACAGTGCTCTAATCCCCTGAAAAATCTTAAAAAGACTCCTAGGGATTTAATGGTTTTGAAGTAACTGAACTGTGTCTCAGACCCTTTTGAGTACTTTGCCCAGTGCCTTGTGCATTATGAGTTATTCTGGCCTGGTGGATGGGAACAGGCAATATTTCCATATCTGAGTGAGCCCCAAGTACAGTTTCTGTCTTGCTTTTTGGGTAGTTCTTTTCCCAGCACCTGGTAGTTTTTGCAGACGTATGCAACAATCTCTGTTCTAGTGAATATTCAATGTAGTTCTTTTGTAGTCTCTGGAGTTCTCTTTCTGTGCAGCTCTTTTCTTTCCAGTACTCTATTCTGCAAATTCTAGCTGCTTTGGTCTCCCTAGACTCTTAGCTTTGTCTGTTCAACTCAGAGATTCTGCCTCAGTGACTTCCTGCTCCCTTCATCTTGACCTACAAACTCTCTCAAGGCAGTAAGTTGAAGGAGTAACAATGGGCAAAAAGCAAGAAACCATCAAAGTGATAGCCTTCTCTTTGTCTAGTGAGAGCACCATGGCAAGGTAGGTAGAGGGACTTAAAGAACTTTGGCCTCATGGCTATGATTATTTTTCCATTTGAAGATATAAAACACCCAGGGTTGTTTCTCCTGCTGCTGGGTTTACTTCACTCTGTGCCACACCTTTATTCTTCAGGTACTGGGCAGAAGATAGCATTGAATTAGGATGTGTCCCTGCTGTAGCCAATAACTTTCATAATAATCTTACCTTTATGAAAAAAACTACAAACTGCCTGAAGGTCAACAGAGGTAACTGATTGAGTGATTCTCCCCTTCTTGCCTGTCTAGATTAATTTTAACACATAGTTGTTTTGAACTTTAAATAGTATCTCCCAAAATCTCATGGTACTCTCTGGGAAACAGCACATTTATCTTCATTGCCTTACCTCTGGCTGGGAAGTTATTAATGATCTTTTCTCTTTTTTCCCATGAAACTCTTGGAGTTAGTCTTTGCTACGCTGCTGGTTTTAAGGTAGGAGGCAGGCTGTGAGTGAGTTTGGAAGAGATGTGGTGGGTCATCTTTGGGCTTTCCTGGAGGAATTATTCTTTTTTAGAACCTTATTTATAGGAGGTTACAGAGATAAGCATGATAAGATCATGTTGATATTGTACTGGAAATAACTCACTACCTGCCAATAAACCTATAGCTCAGACTTCATCACTATGTTTCAGCTGTAATCTGGAAACCAGGCTGTGCCTGAATGACAATCCAGAGAAACACCCTACCTAGGCCCTGGAATTTTCCTGCCAGCATGGCCCAATGGCACAGACACATTCTCAGGATTGCCAGCAGGCATTTACTTCCCTAAGGCTTATAAGAAAAAGCTACCAGTGGCCTGGAACAGGTGATCTGAAAACATATATATACTATGTAAAGGGAATTTTTTTTAAATACTATTTTCTCACTGACTTGCATTACAATTTCAGAGCCATCATAACTTCATTTTTGGTGGATATTCCATTGGCAGTGATGCCTAATACTTTGGCTTTATGTTTTCTTCTACTCTTATTCATCTCCATCCATCCTAGAAAAATCGTTACATTAAGGAATCCCTGTTCTGAAAGCTTCAAAATTTTCTTATAATTTTTAAAGTTAAAATTTGAAGAAGGCTAGAGATTCCCTAGTCTTGTAACTACTTTTGTGATCAGATCCCCTACCTCCAAAGCATCTGTCCTTCCAAACTATCTTTTCAATTCTTGCACCCAGAATCAAGAAGTGGATATTTGGAAGATTAATAAGTAATGTTTACTCCCAAAGATCTATATAGTTTACATAAATTATTTGGAGGGATTATTGGAAGTCCATTTATCATCTGAATCCTTGTTGAATCCTTTTCTTAGTTGATACAAAAACAATGCCATTACTGTCTCTCCCCACACCATAAGTTTTGTTCTTATAGGAATATACCTTCCTTATAATAGTGAAGATGCTAGAATCAGAAGGGTAAAAAGAAATTGGAGAAACCTCAAATCAAATTATCATTTCCAGTATAACAAGGATTTGTGGCATGCAGATTTATTTAAACTCATAGAAGCAGAAAGCAGAATGGTGCTTTCTGAGGGCTAGGGAGAGGGGGAAAGGGGAATTGTTCAATGGGTAGAAAGTTTTAGTTATGTTGTATTAGTAAGTTCTAGATCTGCTATACAACATCATGCACATGGATAACAACAGTGTACTGTACACTTAAAATTTGCTAAGAGGGTAAACTCATGCCTACCCTACCACAATAACAAAAAAAAAGGCAAAGATTGCTGGGAAAATTGAAATTCTTAATTCAAAATAATTTCATGAAGTAAGATTTGTTCTGGGGCAAAAAGCCAGGGTTTTGACTTCTGGTCTGTCTCTTCCTTATAAAAAGGCCCAGAACATACCTCTACAAAGAAAGGGCAGAGAGCCTTTGAGATGTCAAAGGAAATGAGTGGATATAGAATCACTTCTAATAATTTATCTCCAAGTAGACCAGCCACTCTACATTTTCCCACTGATCATGTGTGAACTAATAGACAGACAATGGGTATTTCGATGATTAATTCCTGTAAAAATGGTACAAATTCCAGCTATCTTTTGGTAGGAATTCCAGCTTGGCAATGTAAGCACATTCTGGCATTTTCACCTGTCATGGACACTGGTTTCAGAAGATCACAACTCTTAGAAGCCTTGGTAACTTCAGCTATTAAATGGAAAGAATACTTACCCTCTTAAGGTACTGACTTAGATATATTGCTTGTTTTTATGGACAAGCATGCATGTCCTGGAACCAAAGGCTCAGTGTAGCCTGCTTCTTCAGCAAGAAAATAGAACTTCACAAACACCTTCTCCTAACTCAGCTCCACTCATTTTGTAAAAGCAACTTTGGGACCATGGAGAATTTAACACACTGGAGTTTTAAAAATGGAGCCTGTGCTTACCTATTTCCATGATTCAATTTTCATTTAAAAAATAGGCATAAGAAAAGATACACAGATCAATGGAACAGAATTGAGAATCTAGAAATAAACCCACACATATGGGCAACTAATTTATGACAAAGGAGCCAAGAATATACAATGGAGAAAAAGGAAAATCTCTTCAATAAATGGTTCTGGGGAAACTACGTAGTGGTAATGGATTACTACTCAGCTGTGAAAGAGGAGGAAATCGTACCCTTTGTGACAGCATGGATGGGCCTGAGGAACATTATGCTAAGTGAAATAAGCCAGTCAGAGAAAGACATGTAATATGCTTTCACTCATATGTGGAATCTAATGAACAAAATGAACGAACAAGCAAAATAGAAACAGACTCATAGAGAGTAGGGTGACAGTGGGGGAGAACAGGTGGGGGTTTGGTTGGGGGTGGAGAGATTGAGCAAGAATGAAAAAAAGTGAAAAACTTCATTGACATGGGGTCACTGTTGTGTGGTGATTGCTGGGAGAGGTGGAGGCTGAGGGTGGTGGAGGGAGGTAGAGGGGGGATAAATGGTGACTTGGGGTGGTGAACAGACAATACAGTGTACAGATGATGTGTTGTAGAATTGTGCTCCTGAAGCCTGTATAATTTTGTTAACCAATGCGACCCCAATAACTTCAATAAAAAGGAAAAATAGGCAGAGGACCTTAAATAGACATTTTTCCAAGGAAAACATACAGATGTCCAACAAATCTATGAGAAGATGTTCAACATCTTTTAAAAAGATGAAATATTGCCATTTGTGACAACATGAATGGATCTAAGAGTATTATGTTAAGTGAAATAAGTCAGATGGAAAAAGACAAAAACTTATGATTTCACTCATATGTAAAATATAAAACAAAAAAGTAACAAAGAAAACAGCAACAAACTCATAGATAAAGACAACAGATTGGTGGTTACCAGAGGAGAGGGGAGAGTAGGGAGAGACAAAGCAAGTAAAGGAGGTCAAATATATGGTAACAGATGGAAACTAGACTTTTGGTGGTGAGTACACAATAGAATATACAGGTATTAAATTATAATATTGACTATCCAACATTTACATAATATTATTAACCAATGTTACCTCAATAAAAAGTGAACTAAAATTGGAAATGCTTAATGCAGACTGAATTTGTCAAATCCATTTCTGGGAGACAGAGGTGGTGAAAGAAAGAAGAGGCACCTTCCCAAAGATGTCTTTTTGTAAATGCTCATTCACCTTCTTCCCTCCCTCAACAATACCCAGCTGTTTGCTTTATGACTTAACAAACGCATACATTCATTCTGTCAGGGTGGGCGTGGTAGGACAAAATGGCGGCTGAACTACAACCCGGAAAAGATGGCTGACGTCAAACCAGAGAGCTGAAATGGCGGGCTTTGCCAAAACGGATATCTGCATGGCAACCTGAACCTGAGGAGAACCACCAATGATATACTGCCACTTGGTTCAAAGGGACCAATCCCCAGCTCCCGTGAAGAGAATCACCCAGATTTGCTGTAAAAAACCCTGTCCTGCTCTTTGTTTGGGGGCGACTTCCATGGCCCCACTCTGTGGACCAGAGAACCTCGCACAGGTGCGCAAACCCCAATAAAGTCCTATACTGCCTAATTTTGTGTCTGATTGGCATTTCTTCCTCGGCGGGGCCTAAGAAAACCTTACACATTCTATTTATCACCTTCTGTGGTTTGAGCTATCTCTGTTGCTTCCTCCCCTGGAGGAATTCACCAGTAAATTACTGTATATAATTACATAAAAATAAATTTAACTGGGTAGGATGAGTAGCAAGCAGGCTAGTCTTTCTGAGTGTTTCTACTGAGATAATGCCTGGTGAAGAGGGAAAATCACTGCATGTAAATGAGATCTCGCTGATGTATAAACCAGCTGATAAATGATACCATCAGCTGGAAGGGAATTCTGAATGTCCTCACCACTCCCCCCACTCACAAGAATAGCCATTCTCCATTTATTATGTACTAGATTTCATATGCAAGGAGGATTTTGGGCTCAGGTGGGGTGTGGGTTGGGGTTCCATCTGATTGACTTACACTAAAAACCTGGTTCACCAGGCAGCCAAACAGCCCACATTTTTAGGACACCAATCAGTCTATGTCCTAAATCAGTGTTCTCAAACTTGGCTGCACATCAAAATCCTCTGGGGAGCTTTCACTCCCAGGTGATTGCAAAGCACAGCCAAGATTGGAAACCAGTGGCCTAAATCACCATTTCTCAAATATTTGTGAATAGGAATCCCCTTTAGATCCTCTTAAAATACAGATTTTGGGTGGGGCCTGAGATTTTGCATGTGTCACAAGCTCACAGACAAAACCCACAATGCTGACCTAGGCCACCTTTTGTGTGGCTCTGATTCCTCTCAGTTGCATCATAATGAAACCCAGTGATTTTCACACCCTTTTCTTAAACTATAAAACCCTTTCTTCAAATCCAGTCTTATAGGAAATCTAATACAAAACGCATAGAACTAGTGTGATTCTCAGGGTAAAGGGCCAGAGCTCATCCACAAAGCTAATCAACCATGATTATATAGCATGCACATTTCTTGTTAATGTATACAACATGTACATTGTTAGGCCCTTCCACACAAAGTAGAGAATACTGCACAAAATAGAGAAAATTGCAGGAGAATAGCTATAATTAGAAATTAATTGAGTCTCTTGAAGAGTCTTTAGGATCCTTATTTGGGGAAAGATTTTAGGCTTGTTTACATAACCATAAGTGACGGGATTCTATACATAGAAAGAGCCACCTGGAGCCACACTGCCAGATCCAAACTTCAGGTATGTACAAATCTGATTTCAGCCCACTTTTAAATTAA
This sequence comes from Trachops cirrhosus, assembly GCA_028533065.1. Lineage (NCBI taxonomy): Eukaryota > Metazoa > Chordata > Mammalia > Chiroptera > Phyllostomidae > Trachops > Trachops cirrhosus. The sequence goes on from CM052552.1 coordinate 49,315,681, forward strand.
CTCAGGTGAGAGGGTGTCAGAACCTGACTTCCCAGGCTCAAAAAATAATTCAAACATATAGTGAAAGTTGAGCTGTTTAAAATAACATGTAAAGTAAAATCGCCAATGTTACCCATTTTCATTTTCTTTCTAAAACATATCACTAACCATATTCATTCACACATTCATCATCTTGCTTCTGTAAAAATGTAAGTTACATGAGGGCAAGGTTCTAATTTGTCTTGTCACCACTGTAGTCACACATTCAGAACAATGCCTGGCATAGTGTTTTATAAATATCTATGGAATGCTTGCATAAAGGAAATTTAACAAAAAGTCCTATTTCTTTTCATCTAAACCAGACTGATCCATACTTTCCCTTAATGTAGTGTCCAAGTCAGACTCATCGCTGCCACAACTCTGGGTTTCTATCCTTTCAGCCCTGTGGTTGTTGGCTGCTGAACTGTACAGTTCTGTAGCTCCAAAGATATGTGTGAGATGGCTATTTGAAAATGGAAGTTACTGGCATATACATGGCCACTGAAGCAAACAGGGATGGGTAAAATTGCCCAGGAAAAGAGCATGCAGAAGATGGTCTAGGGTTGAGCTCTCATGAACTCAATATTTAGAGAAGAAAATGCCCAGCATGTTCCATTCCCCTGCACACAAATCTGCGCAACCAGACTATGCTAATATGTTTTATAGGCTATTACTATTATGGAGAGAACTTTGGACATATTCGTTCAACT
>CM052552.1:49321866-49357181 GCA_028533065.1 Trachops cirrhosus
ATAGGGAAAGGGCACTACAGAAAAAGATCAAATCTAATTTCAGTTATGCGATCTAAGACTTAGGGAATTTAACTGCCAGTAGAGGGCAACTGGAGGTTCTCAAACTGACCATAGGGTTCCAGCTCATCCTGGCCATTTAAAAACAACTTTTGACATATGAGTAGTATTAAAATGCATTCATGTTATAAGAGTGATGGAAAAAAGTTAAGCAGCACAGAATTACACAGATATATTTTTAATACTGAAATTCAATTCAAAACCATAGTACATTCATTGGAAGATATCTCAACACAGTATAATACCTGGTCAAGATGGAAGCATAGGTGGACATATTCACCTTCTTGCACAACCACAAGAAGAATCACAACTAACCTCAAAATAAAAACACCCAGAACTGCTGGGAAATTGAACTGTATGGAAGTCCAACCACCAAGGATTTAAAGAAGCCATATGCATCCAGATGGGTAGGAGGGATGGAGATGGAGAGCTGGGGTGGAGAGGACATGGTGTGGCATGGAGAGGTGGCAGTGGTGGTGGAAGGGGAGGTCCCTCATTCACATGTGGTGGATAAAAATCAGGATGGATACGTTGGGAGTGAGCAATCCCAGCCCTAGACCAGACCATGTAGCCCAGGATTCCAGCGTGGGAAGAGAAAGCCTCATAAACTCTGGCTGTAAAAACCAGTGAGGGTTGGGGCAGCAGAAGAAAGTGCTGGTTACTCAGGAGAGTCCATTTAAGGATCACACGAAGACTGGGAATGTATGTAAACCCACTTACTCTGGGAATTACCACCAGGGCAGTAACTAGAAGGGAGCTAGTCATATACAGAAAGTGGGAGAAGTGACTGGAAACAGGGCAAGTGCTGGGCCACCCTCCAGAAGCCAGGCAGCAGTATTGTCCCCTCTCCGACCTCTCCCCCCTCACACATCGCCACAAAGCACTGAAGCAGGTTGCCCCACCCTGGTGAATACTGAGGCTCTGTCCCCATACAACTTAACAGATGCACAAAGACAGGAAATCAAAGCAGCTCTACCTAATACACAGAAACAAACACAGGGAGGCTGCCCAATTGAGGAGACAAAGAAATATGACCCAAATGAAAGAACAGGTCAAAAGTCCAGAAAAATAATTAAAACAAAATGGAGATAAGCAATCTATTAGATGCAGAATTTAAAACACGGTTATAAGGGTGCTCAGAAAATTAACTGAGTATGGCAAAAACATAAGGGAAGAAATAAAGGCTTCACTAAATGAAATAAAGAAAAATTCACAGGAAACCAACAGTGAAGGGGAGGAAGCCAGGATTCAAATCAATGATTTGGAACCTAAGGAAGAAATAAACATTCAACCAGAACAGAATGAAGAACAAGAATTTAGGAAAATGAGGAAGATATAAGAAGACTCTGGGACATCTCCAAAAGTGCCAACATCTGAACCATAGGGATGCCAGAAGGAGAAGAGGAAGAGCAAGATATGGAAAACGTATTTGGAAAAAATAATGAAAGAAAACTTCCCTAATTTGGTGAAGGACATAGACATACAAATCCAAGAAGCCCAGAGAGTCCCAAATAAGCTGGACCCAAAGAGGATCACACCAAGACACATCACAATTAGAATTCCAAAGGTTAAAGAAAAAGAATCTTAAAAGCAGCAAGAGAAAAGCAGGGCATTACCTACAAAGGAGTTCCCATAACACTGTCAGCTGATTTCTCAAAAGAAACTTTGCAGGCTAGAAGGGGCTGGTAGGAAGTATTCGAAACCATGAAAAGCAAGGACCTACAACCAAGACTACTCTATCCAGCAAAGCTATCATTTAGAATGGAAGGGCAGATAAAGTGCTTCCCAGACAAGGTAAACCTAAAGGAGTTCATCATCACCAAGCCATTATTAACTGAAACGTTAAAGGGACTTATTTAAGAAGAAGAACAAGATCAAATCTATGAACATTAAAATGACAACAAGCTCACAACTATCAACAATTGAATCTAAAAAACAAAAACAAAAACAAGCTAAGCAAACAACCAGAACAAAAACAGAATCATAGATATGGAAATTATTTGGAGGGTTATCAGCTGGGAGGGGGAAGGGGGTGAATGGGTGAAATGGTGCAGGGATTAAGAAGCATAATTGGTAGGTAAAAAATAGACAGGGGGATGTTAAGCATAGTATAGGAAATGGAGAAGCCAAAGAACTCACATGAATGACCCATGGACATGAACTAAGGGTGGTAGGATTGCTGGAAGGAAGGAGGGTACCAGGTGAAGGGGGGGCAAAGGGGAAAAATTGGGACAACTGTGGTAGCATAATCAATAAAATATACTTTAAAAATACAGCATAATACCCCAGCCATGCCCAGTTGACCAATAATAATTCTCTCCTTGACACCATGAGATACTATTCTTGACGAGGTGAGTTAGCAAGTGAAGAAGTAATAAAGTCAAACCTTGTGAGAGGTCGGGGGTGAGGGGTGAAGAGGAAAAGGCAGCTTTAATTTCTCTTGGTTTCTCATACATGTAGGTATCTTATGCCTAAATGAGCCCATCTACATCCAAGGTCCACTCCTAGTTTTTCATGGGCCCCAGAACAACCAATAACAGCATATTTCCATCTCCTCAGAAGACCTCAATCATATACCTGTGTTTGTGCTTTGACTTAACCTGTGGCATAGGTGGATCAGATAAAAGCTGCTATGACATTATGAAAACATCCTTAAGCACATCTGTACGGCTCACTGGAAACCAAAATTCTCTTTCCTGACTCTGGAAGATCAGCACATTTTGGACAGGAGCCCTAATGTACACTTGAATCTTTAGGCCTGCAGCTTCCCTTGGCCAAACTGAGTCCCTTCTCCTTAAGCAATTGGCCATGTTTTATTGGATCAGAGGTGGGAATGACCTTTAGAGAGAATCTGGAGCAGTGTCACTCCAAGTATGGCCAGAAGACCAGCAGCATCTGCATAACCTGGGACCACGTTAGATATGCTAATTCTCAGACCCCACTCCAGACCTGCTGAATCAGACACTCTGTGTGGGTAGGGTCCATCAATTGGTGTTTTAACAAGCCTTGCAGGTGTGAGAACCACTCATTCAGTCCATCTAGTCATCCTTATCTTACAGGTGAAACACCTGCAGCCAAACTAGGTCCTTCTCTTGGTATGGGCAACACCTGAACTCTGTTCTCCTGGCTCTCCACCCACTCATGCAGGTTCTAGTTCACCTGCCTACCTTTATTACTGAAATCCCGGATTCCTACTTCCTTTTCAAAATTAAAATTGAGCTGTGAAATGAACAAACTACACCCTCTGTCAGGTAAGGAAAAATCACTACCTTATTGGATTTACCAACATCATTTTGTGCCACAAAATACATAATATCATGCGTATACCATAAAAAAGCCAAAGGAACCATGGCTGTAACATCCAGAATATTGTGCCAAATGAAAAGCTAAAATTCCCTCCATGAGTTCAAGGAGCTTTGATATTACAGCTTTTCATTAGAACTGCCATTTTCCGGGATCAACATACACCAGAACATACTTGATACTCTCAAAAATGAGAATCTAGCCAACAAATCAATATTAGAGTTACATAGCACATTTAGATATATTAAGTTATTTAACCCTTACTGCATCCCTGTGCAATATTACCACCACAATTTTCCAGACAAGAAAATGGGTTCAGGGAAAGTTAAAGAATCTCCCCCAAACCACAGAGGTAACCACACATAGTTGAAGGCTCCACCCTCTTCCCCTAGCCAAGAATATCCCCTTTCCCCAGCCCCACTCCTGGGCCTAGACCCTTTTCCATACCAGAATAACTCCCCTGTCTCACGCCACCAGGAGTTTCACTGGGCATCCCTTTATTTGATTTCAAGTTCCTAGACTCTCCTTTCTTTATAAAGCTTATCACTTTAGTTTTTTTCTTGTTGACCTCATGTACGTTTTAAGCAACTTAAACTAGTCACCACTGTACTTCTCAGTTCGCAGTGCTCCTGGCCTCCATGGAAATCCATGAATCACACAGCCATAAAATCCTTTAGAATGCTTAAATATTTCTTGTATCTAAAATCTCTGCTTTCAAGGAAATATAACATGCCCCTCCATGTTTTCTTCTCCTCCCAAAACAGGAACATTATCATCATTAAGCACTAGATATCATAACTTTCTCATAGAAGCAACAACTTTTAAAAATATAAGTAAAAATAAAAGCTGTTTGCTTTTAAGCTTACTATATTTTGTATTTCTGGGGCAAGAATATTATTTCTACTTCCTGCCCATAGAAGAAGATAGATTTTTAAAAATGATTTTTTAACATCTACTATGAAATTGCTTTTCCTAAAAAATGTCCTGAACTGAGGTACATACATATATAAGCTATGTGAAAACAGTATTTTACATACATTGGCTTTTATTTTGGTTACTTCTAGTGCAAGAAGAAGTAGGGTTTGGAATATGTAGGTGTTTTGAATTATTCACAGGGTCACTGATTTCAAGTCTACTATAGTTTTTTTCATGATATTTGAGGGAAAACTTTGATTTCTCATTTCCGTAAGTACCAAGTTAAGGGATAGTAGGGTGTAGGGAACATCTTATACTTAATACCAATTATTGCCAGATTATTTCTAGGTACATAATGAAAAGCCTGTTCAGCCTAAAACCATGTCCTCTTCCTCAGTCTGAGGCAGTACAAAACACTTGCTTGCCACTAGACCCAAGTAACCTGTAGACAGAAAGCTCCATCCTTACAAAAATGAAACTTTTATTTAGGTTAAAGCTATGTAAAAAGCACATCAAAGAGAGCAGAGGTGGCTCTGTGTTCTAGGCTGCTCTTCAGAAGCACACTGCTGATAAATATTAAGGCTGCAGTATGTGGGCATTTGGACAAACTTCTGCTTTAAACCCTAGATAGAGACAGGAAAAGGAGAGATTGTCTCTTATGCTGAAAACCTCTCAGGACAGAGACCTGGGAGTTACCACTCACTGTTCCAGAGGCTGGTAAATTGCTTAATTCTAAACAGCGTAGGCCATGTTAGACCAGATTATTTATCTTTGATTGACTAAGATCCCGTAATAAGCATCCACCTAATTTTTTGAAGTAACATTTTTATTTTTACCACTATCTGCCTTGTTAGTACATATTCTACTTTCTTTTGAGTCATGAAAACCTCTGGGAGGTCCTGCTGCTTCAAAAACTGAGAAGCCAGAGAGGGCAAGAGAGAGAAGAAAGGCCATCTGCTTACAAGAAGCCTATTCGAGGATTTCTCAAGGCACAACCCACATAGAGAGCTGAGAGATCTGGGCAAAACAAAGCTGTAGTAATACGGATTGCATCACTGGGCTCTGCAAATTACCAGTAACAGGGCAGACTTGAAGAATTGGGAGACAGGGGCTAAGAGAGAGGTAGGGCATCAGTGCAAAGACAAGAGATATAAAAGGAGACGGGGCATCGGTGTCTTCCTCTACCATCACCATGGGAGGCAAATGTGGCCCAATCCCTGACTCCTGAGGGACAGGAAAAGGACAGCACACAAGGCTGTGAAGGTAACTTTCTTAACAAGAAAGTGACAAGTAATGGATCAAAAATTTATAATGCCTGTGGAGATTTTATGTTAATGACTTAACTGGGAAATGAAATAAAACTTCGATGACTGTAGGGAAGTGCCAAGAAATCTGGTTTGAAATAAAACTGTATAAATGCTATCAGGGACTATCTCAGGCCCTGAAAATACTGAGGGAATGAGTAAATAGTTCCATTAGCCTTTTTCAGCTATCAATAGCTTTGTCCTCCCCTCTACACAGAGAAGGTAAACAAGTTCCAGAAAAAAATTCCTGGCCAATAATGAATCATTCCAGAAGCCCATGGGCCCTGGGGGAAGCTCTGCAGCGGTGAAGGTCACAGGATGAAAGGGTAGGATGAGGATCTGTATTTTTTGATGAGTACTTTCCCCCTCTAATTCCACAAATTCAAATCCTTTCATTATAAAGACACAGAACAAGTTCCCTTTAGGTGCTACCTGAGGCAAGAACAAGGGTGATCTTTGGCCTAGATGTCAGACCAGGTGAGAAGGTCAGAATTGTAATCCCATATCTATAGTTGCTGTCCAACCTCGAGCAAGCCATTCAAACCTCCCCTTCTGGAAAACAGCTCTACTGTCCCCACTCAGGAGTATAATATGTGGTGATATAGGGGATTAATCCAGCCTAACAAGTTCCAAGTTTAGTGAAGCCCTGTGTATATTTACATTGGATATGGAAGTGCTAAATACAGTCTCAGAGGACACCTATCATTACCACACACACACACACACACACACACACACACACACACACAGTAAAAGGCCAACCAAGATGGGAAGCAGCATCAAAAATGGAGTAATGCAAGTGTCCAGACTTGGACACCCTCAGCCTTGGCTTTTAGGCCATGTTGGGGGCAGGGGAAGTAATAAGTCCCCATGGTGTGTGTCTCTCCAAGCCTTCTTGAGTAAAAGAGTAGCTACCCACACAAAAGCAGGGAGGAGGTACCCTGTCAAAACACATTCAACCTCCTGCTATAAATTTATAGGGCAGTAGGATCTGCCCATCAGGTCCAGACAAATGGGCTTTTCTTTGAGGGCAAAGGTAGTAGGAGTTTGTGGAGAGAAGTATTAAAGGCCTGCCAGAACCCTGCTGTCCAAAAACAAAATTTAACTGCTTTATGTTAGCTGAATTAAGCAAGAGGCACAAAGTTCTTGCACAGTCTATGCAAAGGCTAGACTCACCTTAGTTTTCTTTGTACTTTATACTACCTTTAATTTCGGAAACAACAGATGTGCAAAGCCAGTTTGTTCCAACAGATCATAGCAGGGAGGTCACAAGAGCAGGTGAGGAAATGGACAAGGATAAAGTGGAGAGCAGATGAAGAAAGGTGGAGAGAGGGATGGAGGGATTGAGAGAGAGAGCTCTGTTCTTTCCAATGTATTTTGGTCTCTTTGCAGCCTCTACTCAGTAGAACTTGCTGTATTATAGGAAGGCTAAGACATTGGCCAATATTTGCTAAGTTTTCCTGTGACATGTGTCCTACAATTTTTGAACATGCGTGGCTAAATCTTTGGTTCTAGGTCACTGACCAGGATCTGTATGGCTGGTTATTCTTGAATAAGCATCTGGTAAGTGGCCACCATTGTTCCAGAGAGGCCCTGGGTCTACTGGTATTTGGAATTCAACTTCAGCTTACAGGAACCCTGAGGCTGATGGCACCATTAAATGCTGCAGTTCCTAGCACATCTGGCTAGTAAAATGTATCCATGGCCATTCCTCTCCCTGCCCCAGAGAGCCTGAGCATAACAAGACTCAAGTGTTTTCCCCGCTGTATCTGTCTGGCCATGTGAGTGAATGGTACTGACTGTGCAATGCCAGTGGGCTTTGTGCTTTTGTTCTCTTATCCCAACAACTATGTGATACATTATGAGACCTAAACTCTCTGCAGAGAGTTTCTGTTTGGGGGTTCCTTGGAGCCAAATCCCCTCTCTCACTGCCTCAGAGGGCCACAGAGAAAATCACCAATTCCCACGTGAGGGACTTCTTCAAGGTATCACAGAGTGATTAACCCTTATTAGGCCAGGTAACAACTTGCCTAAGCACAAATCCCTTCATGGGGATATGTGAGAAAGAAATGGGAGAGAGGTATTAATCAGGTTCTTTATGACTTGGGTCACTTCACTAATGAAAATATGATTATCACCCCATCTGCTCATGGCCACATGGGAATAATCTTGGATGATAAGATGCTTCATCCATGAGATTCCAGGCTCTTTGAGGATCTCTTCTCCTAACACAGGCTACTGGCATCATGTCCCTTTATGGTTCTAGGATAGCCACTAGAGGAGACATTCTTTCCTCCAGCACTATTCCTTCCTCCAGGGGGACAGTTCTTCTCAAACACTCAGGTGTTTGTCCTGTAGGTGGGTGTGAACCTGATGCTGCTCATATATTTGTAAAATAAACTGTATGTGCAAGCTGTCCAGTGTATCCTGCACATCTGCATCAGACACAGGTCTGGGATCTTCTAAAATGTCCCCTGGTCATTAAAGATATGTTACTGAAATGTTATTAGTGAAATATGATAGCAACCAGAAGAAAGTTCAGGGCAATAACTTCCTCTGAAATGCCTCTGGAAACTGAGTTCATTGGAACTGTTTCTGATACCACTCTAGTTTGTCTGTGTGTGTATTGAGGTTTTACTCAACTGCATGAGCTGGAAAAGCAAAGTATGGTCAAAGAATTTTGGAAGTGCCACAAGAAATACACACCCCTGTTGGCTGAGTCCACATGCTCTTGTGAAAGAAAGTCACGCAGGTTTTGAACTTGCTTGGAAGAAAATTTTTCGACTTATCGCAGGTGAAGTCCTCTGTTTGCAAAAACTACCAGGCTAATGTTCAATTCCTTGATCTAAGTGACAAGTTACATGGGTATGTTCATTTTCCAATAATTTATTAAACTGTATACTTATTATGCACTTTTCTGCATATGCCATATCTTAATAAAAAAATTTTGGACTTGAATAAGATCAAAGTGCATCTGCATTGTTCAGCAGGAAAGAAAGCCATACAGAGTGGCAGGGGAAATGTAATTATAGTCTGAGAGAGCCAACATAGAATTTGGACAGGTGAAATTAGAGCTGTGGACACATTACTGAAATAACATTAATTAGGCTTTGTTAGAAAAACAATCATCTGTTGGTGTGAAAAAAATTCTAAGTTAAACATGAAGTTTTTATTTGGTTAAGTATGAATGCCAATTCTTCCACCCATAGCAATATTATAGTAACAACATATAATTTAGCAAGGAGATCAAAAGCCTGTGGGACAGTACAGTGCCTGGTGGAGGTGGACAAAATTTTATATTTAGCTTAATCTTGTTCCATCCTTGAATATGTGTGGCTCACTTAGCTTGCATAATTACTCCTCCCACTGTTTTTAGAGGCTGAATAGAGATAAAAGAATATAAAATATGATATACAGAAATTCAGTTCTCTCTTAAGAAACAACAGTCAAGCCTAGAGATTAAAATAATGATCACAAAATGAAGTTAGTTAAATTTAGGCATTTTTAAAAGGGAGAGATCTCATGCATAATCTATAGGAATTAAGAACAGAAAAGGGATAGGTCAACCAGGAAAAAAACTTCCTCCCAAATCCAGATCCACCATTTGATGTTTGGAGTTGTTTATGCTCCAATTAAGGCAGCATTTTGCTCAGTTAACCTCCATTTGACCTACAGAAGAGGCAAGTTGTTTTTCTGAGGCTAGTCATTAGTTGAACTGTAACCGATATTCCCTTGATGGAAAAACTTCATTTAAGTTGAAAAAGGAAAATCAATAAACAGATGACCTGAGGACTAATGAGCAAGGAGCTCTGACCCCATCTATCAGCCTTTTCCAAGGCACAGGAAGGCAGGCACAGAGTCTGGAGACCAGGGAGGGAAAGGACAGCAGGACAGGGGAAATGCTCGACTGGATCACATGATTATGTAGGCTACCTGGGAGAATGCGATTCCAAAAGCCACTCCAGCGATGATTCCCATGTTAGTCTCCATGAAACTGGTCACCAGATCATAACAACCCTAGATACAGAGAGAGACAATCTCAGAGACATGTTTTACCCAGGCCAGACTGGACTTCGTTAAGTTTTGTAACTTACTCTAGGAACTTACAAGCATTCTTCTATTTTTTTTTACTTAAAACTATAATAAAAATTTCCAACATATAAGAAAAGTAGAGAGAATAGTACAATGAGCCCCCAAGTGAACCTTCCTCTAACATCATAATTAACATACAGCTAATCTTTTCTCATTTAAATCTCCCCAACTCTCATTCCCTGGCTTGATTATTTTAAAGTCCAATATATATATGGTTGACTCTTGAACAACACAGTGGTTGGGGCATAAACCCCTGCATAGTGAAAAATCCATGTATAACTTTTGATTCCCCTAAAACTTAAGTTGTCACTTGGTATTCACAGGGGATTGGTTTCAGAACCTCCGGCAGATACCCAAATCCAAGGATGCTCAAGTCCCCTATATAAAATGGCATATTACATCAATGCATACAGTTGGAATTCTGCATCCATGGACTCTCAGACATTGTCAAAAACAGTATAGGTGTTTATTGAAAAAAACATCCATGTACATGTGAACCTACATAATTAATCCCCTGTTGTTCAAAGATTAACTGTATATTCATCCATAAATATTTCAGTAGTAGAATTAAATTTAGCAATAAATCAGCAAGATATATGAAACAAACACTATAGAGTTATGGAAGTAGACTTGAACAGATGAAAATGCATTCCACATCCTTGAACAGAAAAACTCAGCATCATAATCATAGTTAATAGCATTTTGATGACAAATAGCAAAACCTTTGATAAAGTGAAATCATCTGGTCAGACGGATGTGTTTGAATGCCTGCCAACTTTATGGCATTTTAGGGTTTTTCCAAAGGAGACTATTTTTTTAATAGGGAAAAAAATCTAAGTCCTAGAGTCTTTTCCACATTGAACAAGTCACTTCTCCCTTCTGGATGTCAACACCTTTATCCATAAAATGAAGGGAATTTTCCTTTAACATATTATGAAATCTCTAAATGTTGTGATTAAAACCAACACTAATTTTACCAATTTCAATGTTTGTTTAAAACTTAACCACATTTCTTTAAAATAAACAATCTGGTTGGAGTTCAAAAATATTGCTAAACAAGTTTCTTCCCTGTTATTCTAGATTACACTTTATCAATCTAGTACAGGTAAGAAACATCAAACTTTGTACATCACCTATAATGCAAAGTAAAAAACTCACTCTTCCTGATAAATGCCCCACATGTCAAACAGAAGAGGGGAGAGGGAGGAGGAAGTAGGAGGGAAGGACCAAGAGAAGGACAAAGAGGGAGAGGATGAGAGGGACGAGAGAGGGAGAGAAAGAGAAGACAGAGGGAGAGAGAGAGAATGAAAATGAGAATGAATTTATATGCATATTCATTTTGCAACTGGGCCAAATCAACCTAGACTTCTGACATATTCAGCTTATTGGAAGACCTGGTTGTTTTCTAGTTTTCTGAAAAAGGCCTTCAACTTGAATGTGTAAAGTCTGTGAAAAATCAAGACATTAAGTCATAACAGAGTAAAAGGGACTCTTGTGTATCACGAAACACACACTAAATTGTCATAACATCTAAAGAACCAAAAGAAACATGCCTCCCCTTTTTAAATTCAAAATTTAACAATTTAACATTTCTCACAGCTTGTAAAAATTCTGCCAATGCTGTATCTTCTAATAAGTGACATTTTATGCATTCACAGTCTGTTTGCAAAGAAAAAGATGCATTAACTTAGCAGCAGAGCTCTGACACATGTTTTCAATGCAATGGACAAACTATACTCCTTAGTTACCTGACATAAATTTGAAGGCCAGGGAAGGGGTGTGAAAGGAAATACATTATTGCCATGGGGAGTTTTGAAATTGGATCCTCTCTTTATAGTAGAAGTTTGCTTGCTGATTTCATTTTTACTAGTGAAACTATATATCGCCCTATTTTTCAAAAGACAGTGGGAGGGAGAGCAGTTTTGGTTAGGAAGAATTCAAAGTGAGAAGGGAGGTGACTATTCTAACTCTTTCCCAAATGGTAGTAGCTATGATAATGCTTTGCTGTGCTGGCCGTCGTTACTGTATCTTCTCCCCACAGTGGTGGTTGATGGTCAGGCAGAAGAATGAAATTCAGACCAGCACCAGAGTTAGTTCAGCTTAAAATATGGAAACACAAACTCAATAGTAAAAACTAGAAAGAAGTGAGGTACATTATCTTACTGTGCAAAATAATTTGGCATAAACTTTTCTTTCCTATGATCTCCAATTCTACATGTAAGTTGAATATACTTTTCTGATCTATGATTTCTAACACATTTTAGGAGACTTCAGTCAGCCACATGATTTTAAGAAAGATTTTACCTGTTTACTTTTAGAGAGAGGGGAAGGGAGGAAGAAAGAGAGGGAGAGAAGCATCAGTGTGGTTACCTCTCATGCACCCACTGCTGGGGAGCTGACCTAAAAACCAGGTATGTGTCCTGACTGGAATGAACCAGTGACCTTTTGGTTCTCAGGCCAGCACTCTATCCACTGAGCCACACCAACCAGGGCAGCCACCTTTTTTTTGATAAGCCCAATCCAACCAGTAAGAGAAACCAGAAAAATGAAATAAGTGAGCGGCATTAGTACAATTCTGGCACAATTGTTCTCTCTAAACATTGCTTCTCAAAATGGGGTTTTTCCATGAGGAGCAGCACCTGTGAATTAGTTAGAAATGCAGATTCTAGGTTCCACTCCAAACCCACTGAATTAGAATCTGCAAAATCCCTGTTTGTTTTGAATAAATTTTAATGAATGTTAATAACTCCATATGTTTCAGATGCCTGTTAAAGTTTGGGAAGCACTGCTCTCTAAGAAAAGTTCCTCCAGTATTTTTTAAAATTCCAAATAATAAAGTAAATTAGTGAATTATATCAGGAAGATGGTTACTTAAAATGAGAAGGTGAAAGTTAATTTAGCTTCCTTGTTATTTAAACAATGCAAGACCAAAGTTGAAATAAATGCATTCCATCTCTAGATTCAGCTCTATTGTTTACCACATGGACCCACAAGTCCATTTTCCAGATCTCAGCATAGATCTGCAGATTGTAGGAACTGCTTTGATACATAACCACAGGTCATGTTTGCATTCTATCTAAGTTCTCTACTAAACCATTATCTTATCACCCACAACAATCTCTTTTAATTTCCTAAAATGAAAGCCTGGTTGTCAGGTGTGAGACAAACCTATAGCGGCCTGCTATGTGTCCCAGGAAACACCCAGAAACAGAACAGGTACTTTGCTAACTCTCTCAGTATATCTAAATCAATATAGTCACCAATGAAAAACATCTATAAGTGGCAGATTTTCAATATTGGGAGTAGACAGTCCCAGACAGGTTCTGGGAAGCAGTGTCTTGGTAGCTGCCAATAAGAATAACTGTCTCTTCTTCTTGCCCTTGCTCTTAAAAAAATGGCAAGGAATTCCTGTGGAGGAGGAACTCAGTCAATGCTACTGGCCAACTTAACCTGCAGATATTTCATCATCCTGCTAACCAAACCAAAATAAAATCTGTTCCTCAAACAATACAATGAATATCCTACTTAACTGTTCTTACCTCCTTCCTATTCTGTTCCAGTTATATGTACAAGGTAGGTTTAATAGGCTGTTGGATAAAAGCCCAGAGTCATCTTTTTGTGTTGTCAGAACAGAGGGTTCAAGATACCAAAAGATGTACAGGGATTTATAATGCATTTATTCTATATAACAGGGTTACATATTACTAGATTGTGGCAGTAATTAAGCCTTCTGGGGAAGAGAGTCAGGAGAGGGGAGGGCGGCTAACCTCTATGAGCATCTATTACTATCTCCATCCAATTCCCCTCTCCCACCTTTTATAGATGAAGCCTCTGAGACTCTGACCTAAGAAATAATATGTTTCAGAGTTTCATGTGGGCATTAAATGAGAATATTTAATGAAACTCAGTAGACAAATTTCAGTTTTCACTTACTTTTTCTCCTCTCAGGGAGCCAGGTTGACAAGTATGAGGAAAGTGAGAGAGAAGCTAAGGTGCTCAGGAAAATGTGAAGCAGGATTATGGAGAGAGGTGGAGGGGGGAGTGAGGTCAATTTGTAGTTTATCAATGAAAAAAAATTGCTATCATATCATTCTTTCTGGGAATAACTGTAAAGACTATAGAGATGCACTACAGGATATGCCTCTAAACTTGCTTTTGAATACTAACAAAAGATCCTTCCTACTGGCTGCATCATTTCTAAGAGCTAGCAGTGTGATAGAGTGGAAGCAAACTTCACCGTCATTGTCATGATGTTTACATTACAGGTAACATTTAATATTACAGTTAACATTTATTGTAACCTTGCTCTGTACCTGGCGCCATGCTTTAGATACTTTATCTCATTCAATCCTCATATCAATTCTAAGGGCAAGAAGTATTATCTCCATTTTACAGATTAAAAAAAAAAACAAGACTGAGAAAGGGTAAGGAACTTAATCAACATTGTGTGACCAGCAAGTGGCTGAGCCAAAATTTAAATTGGAGTATGACTCTAGACCCCATTTTCTGGATTTCTAGACCCTCAACTTTCACAAAAGAAGAGGAAGTTTGGGTATAAAATGAGACTTATAAAAGGTTGAGGGTTGCTGCTTCTATAAACGACCTCCTGAGATTCTGGTATGCCAATATCTCCCTGCCATAAAGCACTTTTTGCCTTTTATAAATTGGAGTACCCACCACATGCTAAGTAAGCTTGGCACTTCATAAATTGACAGTGTACTGACACGTATGAGTGCTTAGTGGGGATGTCCATGGAGAAAGCAGAAGTTACCTTATTGATGAGAAGCAAATGGGTTTCAAACTTGGACAAAGACAATGGTGGGTGCGTAGGTTTGACTGTGGGAGGTGGGGGTAGGTAGGGTGGAGGAGAGTAATGGGGGAATAATGGGGACAACTGTAATTGAACAACAATAAAAAAGAAAAAAAGAAAATTCCAGTAGGAACAGATGTCTTCTTATTCAACGCAAGAAGCTGTCAATACTGAACATCTTACTTCCCCACTCCAATAGCAAAGTCGTAAGCCCAGCATGACAAAATGAACTTCTAGAATGACAACATTGTGTTGCAGTATTTATGCTATAAATACCAACATTAAATGAGTAATATAGAGAAACTAATCTTTTAACATTCTATTCTTGAGAGAATGTCTGTCTTCTATGAATTATTCAGTAGTTGGCCCAGACGATATAACATTTTGAAGAATAGTATTTTATCTTAGAAAATTTATCTGATGGACACATAACCACAGGTAAACTCGATAGTAGGGCTTTATTCTCCCTCTTGTTTACCAAAATATATTTTCTATCTGGCATTTCTCTAAACATTTAAGAATATAGATAGCTTTCACATGCACTTGTATCATGTTTTCAACATATTCTGTGCAAAGTAGAATATAAAATTGATATTCCTTTTCTCTGACTACTGAAATTTCATATTCCTCAATTCCTCTGTATATTAATTTTCAATATCTTTTAGCCAGTTTTTTTCCTCTCTCTAACTTCTCTTGGAGTCAGAATGTTGACAGGGAGTTGAACTGAAATTGTTGATTTTTTTTCCTATATAAGAGAATTCCCTAAAACAAAGGCCACACTCCAACAGAAGCACATGCTGTCTGTCAACTCTATTCCCCCTTCCTGCTAAGGAGTGACACCGAGCTGTGAATAATTTCATGTTTTGAAGATATATTAAGCAGAAGAAAGACACCCAGAAAGAAGAAAGCCAGCATTCCCTGTCTGACAGAAGCATCAGGGCTAACAGAAACCACTTGCTAAACCTTCGTAACTGTACCTGGCAGATTTTTGCTGAGAGAGGAATGCTGGGCTGAGCTGAGTCACAGCCTTCTCCTTAGAAGAGGGCAGCCTCAAGTGTCTCTCCCAGGCCATAAAGGACAACAAAGGAAGATTCTTGACTCTTTCCTAGACTACCATTTCTAATCTACTTATCATAATCTCACTGAAACAATAAAGCCCTCCCCAAACATTCACCACCAATCCCATCAGGACTAAAAGGAAGCAAGTACCTTCTGGTTAACTTTTGTGGCAGCCACAGTCAGATTGTGTAGATCCTGGGGATTGCAATCGGTATCATTCATGCAGCAACTCGGAGGGATGCCATGCTCTGGGAAGTAGGAGCTGGTGCTCCAGTTGGTGTAGTTCTGCACACCACAGCAGCTCAGCTGTTAACAGGGAAAGGAAAAGAATCAAAGTGTGGCAGATCAAAGACTGTGTGGTCTCCTCACTCACTGTCTTATAACTTTTTAAAGAGAAACATGGGCCAAACGTCTGAGTCAACAGGCACAGCTTTGGTGAGTAAAGATAAGCTGAAGCTCCACTAACGATTATTCTCACTGGGAAACTGATTGGAACACAAGGAAGGAAGTTAGTCCTAGATGACACATTGTGTTGGCTTTCTTATGACTGCCTTAAAGCAAAGCAGTAGTCTTGCTAGGCATCACAATCACCTGTGTGAGCTGGGCGCTGTTAAAGGTATACATGTACATATATAGATCAATTGAATCAGGATTGTTGATGAGGAAGCCAAGGCAAAAATGGTTTTTAAAAGCTCCTCAAATAATCTATACTAATAAGTGAATAAATGGTTTTGGGGGAAAAGATGCACATAGTGGGAGAAAGAGAGTTGGTGTTGGTAAACTATAGCCTACTAGCTGCCTAGTTTTATAAATCAAGTTTTATTGGGACACAGCCAGGCCTCTTTGTTTACATGTTCCCTATGATGGCTGTTGTGTGACAGAGGCAGAGTTGAGTAATTGTAACAGAGACCACATGGCACTCAAGCCTCAAATAGTTACTATTTGACCCTTTACAGAAAATATTTGCCAACCACTGACATACAGAATATTAAAGCAAATGGAGCAAAAATATAATTAAGTAGTGAATCTGAGTAAAAGTTATACAGATCCTTGTACTATTCTTGCAATTTTTCTGGATAAGTTTGAAATTTTATCAAAATTAAAATGGTGCTTGTGATGTAAAACAAAGGCAAAAGCACCCCCAAATCCAACAATGTCCCCAGGTGATCCTGATGGACATGAGGCTTCAGCACCAGCCCCTGTCCTCCTGTGTGCCTCTAGGCAGGAAACTTCTATTTTCCTCACTTCTTTTGTAAAGGACCAGGCAGCCTTGGACATTCACACACCTGTCAGACCTTCAGTGGACCCTGCGATGTTCCACTCTCCATTGCCACTACATGGTACAAACCAGTGAAGGCAGTTTACTTGAGTTCTTCACCCAGACTAAAGACACCACTTTCAGAATTCCAAGCTTTGGGAGCCAACTCTAAGCAAGGTTATCATACACTCACTGCTTATCTCCTTTCCAAGGCTTCAGATTTGAATGGCAAACTTGCTCACAATCCTTGCTTATAAAAAGCAAACCAGAAGCAGTGATGCTTCTTGACACTAAATACCTGGATAAGTAAACCCTAGAAAAATAATGGATATGAACCCTTGGGGATGGAATGGGACTGAGAGTTGGAGAACAGGAATCCACAGCAGTACACAAGTCGAACACCAGACCTCACAGGCAGTCTCCAGCTCCATCTCCTTCCCTAGAACTTACGCTGCGCTGCACATGGTCCACCGCCCGGCTCCTCTCATCATTGCCATTGTAATTCTGCATGGCATCCGTGTAAGTCCTCAGGAAGGTGTCCTTAATCTGTGGAAGACCAGCAGGAACAGGTTTCTGGTTCACTGCAGCCCAAATGGATGCAGATTCTTACCAACTTCTACCCCAAAATAGCCTCTTCTAAAAGTCTGATTAAATTTGAGCTAGAGAGTGAATGCCCTGTTTTCTGAGACAAAAGGGCTTAGAAAATTTGCCAAGTGGTTTATTAGCTCAGGAATTTAAAATAAATTGTTCTCCTTATCCCTAATCCAGAGGAAGCCCACCTTGTTAAATGATTCAATGAAGTGGCTGGTCGGTTTCTAAAAGGGCTGTGATGGTGAACTGCCAAACCTCAGACATAGATTTCCTAGCTAATTTCTTTGAATTGATTAATGCTTATCTTTCTTTCTATAACTTTTCCTGTCCTTACTCAGAAGAATGACCAAGGACAGGCCATTGACGGGGGCAGGAAGACTGATGTTATGACCAGAAACATGCCTATTCTAGCATATAAGAGTGGGGCAAAACCAACTTTCACTTACCTGTCCTTATTGAGGCCAAAAAAGAGGCTAATGAACATGAATTTTTCTTGTGAATAGATGGTTAACAAAAACCTTTCTCCTCCTCTTTGAACACATTTGATCTTGGATTAACTTTCAAGTTTTGTTCCCCTAGAAACCTGCTGAAGGTGGCATGTCAGATGTGTTACTAGGCAACTCTGCTTATGTTAAAACTGCCCCTGACTGGTGAAATTACTCTGAACTGGAATGACAGCAAATATTACCTGGTAGGAAGCTTAAGATTAAGTATGGTGACTTTCTTATCTACCCATGCCCCTTGATGAGTTACTGGAGGCTACATCCATGGGACAGTTACAAGAGATAAGGAGACACTGGTTGTATGGAGCTCCTAAGCCAAGGTGGCTTTCACACCCAGCTGTATCCTCTCACTTACACCTGCATTGTCTCTTAGGGCAGGTGTCCATGGAATGGACCCCAGACTACTTTCAGGACTCTCACTGATGAAACAAACCTGTTGCTGCCCTGCTGGCAACCTGTGCTTCCTTTCCTATATCCTTGTGACTGAACCATGCAAAATGTCACCAATTGTCACCATGTGTGTTTGATTGTTTAGCCAAATTCAAAATCAGTACTGGTAGACAAAAAGTGACATTGCAACCCCTACTCACCACTTCCCTAAGTGTTTGACATGAAAAGAGGTTAGGTAATAAGGATGTGCAGGCTCTAGATGTCAGTTTTTAAGAGAAAACCTAGCACATGGAGCCCAGTCACAGCAGTACACAGGAGGAAGGTAAGCAAGGGCTCAGGTGGGAGCCAGTCAGGCTGTCCCTGGAGTTCACACATGCATTGGGAGCACCTTTAGGGCTGCACAGCTGTGATATCATCAGATTTCACCCCACCTAAGAATAAGAATGTGGCATCTAATTCCAGATGCAGAGCACATATGAAATGGGTTCTAGAAATTAGCCTCGAGATACCAACTCTTGTAAGGGGAAAAACCAGGTCAAAAGGGAAAGGGGGCAGAAAGTGCACAAAGCAGGCTCAGTAGGAAGTTAATCTGGCTGAGCACAAAAGCAGGGCCTAAGACAAATGATGTCAGCCTTCCAAGAGCCATAGGAATAGTACTTCAGTGTGTTTTCCACCTATATCTTGCTATGCTGTCCCTTTCTAACACATGCATATCTACTTCTGACTTTACTGCTATTTACAGGATACAATAATACAATAATACAGCATTTTTTTTGGAGCTGGAACCAGAACTTTACTATAGGGTACACACTTTCTAACCTATCATCAATATACACATCTTGAAAGTGATACCATGGTGGCTAGCATTCTCATGATAGCATGGGAATGTCTACATGGGACAGTCTAGCAGCTACAGTGACAGTACATGGAAGGATGGCCACACATGACACAGTACAGCCAGCAGCATCCTTGAAACCAGAAGTTAGGATCACAAAACAGCGTTCAAAATTATTTTTCCTCAGCTTTAGAAATCAAAAATTTTACATGTGAATTAAGAACAAAGAGCTGTAGAAGTTTTGGATCATGACTGCCTTTTGTCCTTTTCCCTCACTGCCACACAAAGCAGCTGGGCTCCTCACTAGTGGATGTGGATTTTACCCCCAGGTGGCAGGGGTGGCCCCCAAGAGATCTGGGGAGTAGAGAAGAGAGCACAGGCTGCTCTGGGGAAATCTAGCACTTTGCCTTTGGGCCACAACTAGTTTGGCTTGTCTTCACAATCTCAGAAATCCTGTTATATAGGTATACTTGTGCCTTGCTGAAGTGACTATTTTAAAAGGAATATTTAACTTATATTGAAGGTTACTGCTTTAATACAAGGTGGAGAATCATTTTATGTAATAGCTATATAAAGAAACAGAGTGAGATTCAACAACTAAGTTTTGAAGTTTGGTGAAAGTCCTGCATTTAGAAATTTATTGGCATTTCAGTCCATATTATGTGACATTTGGAAAATAGCGATACCACTGGAGAGATTTCAATTCCTTCCCCAAAGACCCTTTAAATGAGTGTTCTACTTTGTGTATACTCACCTCATGACGAAACACAAACCCTGAAATGCCAGCTACAAGCTCAGCCAGGAACACCAGGGACAGAAACATGGCATACTGAAAATCAAGTGGACAAAGACAAAGTCAAATATATCAACATGAAGAAGAGTTTGTTTGGGGTAGATTACTTTTTGTCATGGAGAAGTAGACAAATCCTCCTATTCCCTAGACAAAGTTTAGGAAAAGTTTAAAAATGAAAATACTCTTTTTCATATGTACCCACATGAGCCTCAATACAGGAATGTGTCTGTTTACTATGAGAAAGCATCTTGGAACAGACATGCTAAGGAGAGCTCATTCAAGGACTAGTATCATGCTTTTCAGCTTGGCTTGACTAGAAGAAATCTGGGAGGGTTTTTACAACTAAGGTATTTGCTGTTATTAATGTTAGAATCCTTGAGCTAGACAATACTCTGAAGGTCACAGGACACAGTTTCACCCCGTTTAGAAGTCCTTCACATCACCTTTCTTATGGCTATCTGAAATCTGTGTGTACCTTTCACCTAGTATCTGAAAGCCCAGCTCTACCCACCCAGCCCTTGCAGCTCATTCAGTTTTCAAACTGTTTCAACTGCTAGACAGGCTTCATTTCCCTTGGCCACAGTCTGCCTACTTGCAACTTCCACTTGCTGGTGTTGGCTCTGCTTTCAGGAGGTATAAGAATCAGCCTAACCTCTCTTCTACACAACAGTCCTTCATATATGCAAACATAGCCATGGTGCAATCCTGTGGCTTTTCTCCATTCAGGCAAACCTCTCCAGTTTCCTTAAGCATGTTTTATATGAAACGTCTTCCTTTGGAATTGGATTCTTCCCATCCTCACAGAAAGATCGGTATGTGCACAGGTTGACCCCCTTCCTCAAAGTGGTCATCAGGCCTGAATGCAGCATCCACAGCAGTGGCCAGTGGGCTATTTACCTCTCCTGTCCTACATACTACATGGAATTGATAACTTTTTTAAAAAGCAAATACGCTACATTACTGACTAACAATGTTTGCAAGCACCTAAAACCCATAGTGCTTCTTGTTCATTTCATGCTTCCTGTACATTCCAAGTTGATTTTGTGTGTGTGTGTGTGTGTGTGTGTGTGTGCAGGTGCATACCTAAGTTCAGGTATATTACATGGTACTTATGAGACATTAGGGGTTTTCATTTTTGTGACTTTGAAAAGCAGATAAAAAGAAAGAGAATTGATTTCTTTCCTACAAAGCATATGTCTTTCAATCTGCTTCTTCTAATCTCAAAATAAAATACAATAGTACTCAATGTCTGGAATTTCCCTAGATGATGCTGTGAAATTTAGATAGACTGCACATGGCCATATGACTTACTTGTAAAGTATACACATGTCCTGTAAAGTAAACATATACAGAAGATCATAAATTATTTTTCTCAGCTAGTGGTACATATATTAAAGGAAGAAATACTGGCTTAAAATGCCAGGTTCATTTGAAATATCAACAATAGTCTGTACACACACTTAAAGCACGGTCAGTAAAATATCAACATCAAAAACACATTTATAAGTAGAATGTGCCATGTACACAACTTCTCTCTCTCTCTTTCTCGACTTGGTACAAAATGCAATTAAAAGCACACTTTACTTTAGGGAGAGTCTCACACCAGGCCTAGATTCCATCAGAAGTCCTCCTAGGCTTGAGCCATAGCTTTTCTATGGACTAACTCTTAGGAAAGAGGCAGCTTCTCCAGGTCTCCATAAAGTAAAAATAGTTATTTTGCAATTAATGAGGTTAAATGAGGACTGTATAATTCTAGACTAACAATCAAGTGACTTCCTCTCTTGTCAGCAGGATCAGCAATTTCCTGCTTTGGGAAGTTCCCTACTTCTAGGACCTTCCAGAGAACAACTTCTCTTTCATAAGACCTTGGCTAAAGGTCTATTGGGAAGAGCTTGTGCTAAATACAGGTGGTAGGGTTCAAGTTTTCTACAAATGAAAATACCATAGTAAAAACTACCCTGGCTCTGGAAAGAGATATATATGGGTTTCAATCCAGTTGTCCATATATTAGCTTTGTGAACCTTGGCAGGTTATTGAACCTCAAAGTCTTTATCCTGTAACATGAAAATATAACCTATACTTCACAATAACAGTAAGAAATAAATAAAATGTAATATAACCCAGGACAGCATGTGGAAGGTAAAAAAAAGAACTAAATAATAGTTTTTAAAATATAAACAAAACAGAAAAACTTCTGTACTCCTCAAAAGGCTCACCTGCTAATGAACTCACAAGTGTTAGAAAATGGTGGCATGGTATGAAACTTCCTTTGAAAGAGGCCAGAGATAACTATTACATTGCTTTATCCTCTCATCTACCTCCCTTCAGCCATAGTATTTGGGTTGGAAGAGACCTTAGTGATTTAGTCCAATACTACTCTTTCGTAAATGAGGACAAAGATCCAAAGTGGATACCTCCTTGCTGCTACAGATATAACCCAGTTAAGTGTCAGAATCAATCAAGTGTCATGACCAGGTCTCCTCCATCCTTGTTTGGACAGATGGATTTTCAGCAATCCTTCTTTTCTATGCATCTGAAGTTAATTTTCCCCTTTCTACTCACTGTACTAAACAAGAGGTTCTTAATGCTGGCTGTACAATAGGACCCCTGGAAAGCTCTTTAGAAAATGTGATGTCAGAGCCTCCTTCCATAGATTTTGTTTCAATTGGCTGGCTATAGGACCCTGGCAAAGGTGTTTTAAAAAAGCTGCCCAGGTGATTTAAGCATGCATCTGAAGTTGAAGACTACTACACTACACTAAAATAAATTCTAATGTTGGTAAGAACTATAAGAAGGAAAACACAAGGTGCTGGCATAGAGTGGTACCTGACAGCAGCAGAAGTACCTCAGTATGGGTTCACTATGGCCTTTTCACCAACCCAAAAAAATCAGTGGTGACCAGGGCATGTCTCCTGCATGGTCTGCAGAAGAGAAAGTGGCCAAATCAAGCACAGCTTCCATGAGGTTATCAGCAAAGGAACTGACCTGTGCCAGTTTGGAAGGTGGTTCCTTTAGAGTAATTTACCCTCACACCCATATCTGTCACTAGATGATATTAAATGTTATTACAACCTATAGCTAAATGAGAAATGACAGGCAACAAAGTACTTATGGAATCTCTGCTCCTCCCTTTCACAGAATGAAATGTCCATAATAAATCATTGTAAACAAAATTTTCCTTTGAGGAGAGGCCTTAGCTATGTTTTATTTATAAAATCCTTTAACATCATTTCTTATCAATGAAGAGCATAGACAATGAGTAGAGACTTAGCCAACTAGTTTACCAAAAAGTTAAGAATCATAGTAACAACCTTTTAGCAGCCTATCCTTATTCTTTGGGAAACGTCACTGCTGTGCCTGCAAACGTACCTAGCATTGGTCCTGGTAGCCAATACTTGGCAGTGCATCAACCTTCTGTTGAGTAGAGAAGCTCTGGTTTACCTCAACTCACATAGAACTGAACCAGGGTGTGCAGGTTTACAGAAGAGTGTGCCCATGCATCCATGGCCAAGTTCAAGGAGGCAGAAAGTATTTCCCTAATGGGAACTTGGGGACAAAAGGCTGCTTATGGTTGGGATGCAGCCTTGCCCACCAAAGCTGTACATCACATGCTTGAAGAGATTTCTAAGGCAAAATTCAAAACTGGAACAGGGTGTCTTGCCAGAAGGATATAAATGGTCTATTGGAACTGCTAGCCACTGCTTTCTCATCATTTACCTCAGGGAACCAGGACTGGATTTTTTGTGCCAGGCTGTGTTTGGGGTTGTTTTTCCCTCTAGGGGATTACAGGGTGGATTATGTAAGAGTCTGGACTAAAATTAGAGTCAATGAATATTGAGGTCTTGTCTGTGGCTTCAAGAAAGGCCACTTTGCTTTCATGTGACTAATATTTTTATAAAAATGAATTGAAAAAGCAGTATGATGTTGTGATGTACTCACCAGTTTCAACATCCATGGGCTACCACGGCATGTAGCAAAGCATCCAAACAGGCCAAAAACAACAATAGTGGTGCCAGTTCCAATGAGGACATAGGGAGCATTTGTGGAGTTCTCGGCAATGAGGGAGATATAGGTGCCCAGAGTGAGTTTGCCCCAGACTCCAACGGCTAGCAGGATCACCCCAGTGATCTGAAAAGGGAGAGGAAGAAGAAGGAAGTGTGAAACTGCTGCTTAGAGAGGTGACGACACAAAGCAATATGGCCTGTATCTGAAGAGTCCAGTTTCCATGAGCAAATTGGCAATTGCTGTACGGTTTCCTACAGTCATGAGAAAATGTTGAAGATCATTAATTAAAGGCACCACAGAATAAAGACACTTTGATTTTGTACAATTAGATCTGTCTCTTACACAATCTCATAGGTAGTTACTACATTAATCAGAAGTGAGGCCAACAATAAAGAACTTTATAAGCTGCTTTAAAAGTACATCCCAATACAGTTTTCAGAGATGTTCCAGGTCTGGTCTGAGAGCTTTTGCACGACACTAACCTGGTTATAAACCAACTAAGAATGTCAGCACCCTCCTCAATGGTATACATGTATACATAGTAGGTTTTAAGGACATCCTGCATGTTTTAAGGAACAAGGTGATTTTCTTTTACTATTTTCACAAAAACTCTACAAAAGAAAACAAAACATTTGAAATATTTTTGAATCCCTATTGATTTCCCACCTAATCTCCAATACTTAATATAAAATAACAGAAGAATCCAAATAACTCCTGGAATTAGCTGTAATGCATTTTGTCAAACCCCACTGATTAGGTCAAAAGAAATTCCCACAGCATGTCTAAACTCGAGAACCTTGGGTCAATTTGGCCCTTACTTCAGAAGATAGACTAGGGACTGCATGCGATGCTTTACTCTCCATGCCCTGCAGCTTTAGCTGCTAAAGCCAATCAGTGGTTGACTGTGTCTTTATCTCCCTAGCTGGTCTTTCCTTCAGTTTATTAGTAACTTAGCAACTTATTCAAACTAACAGCCCTCTAACTGCTACCATTTCTGACATCTTATGCGGCTCATAGAAGCCTGGGCATCCAAGGGAGCTCTTCCCCAGTTTGCTCACACACTATTGTCCAATGTCCCAGACCAAATGCCTCAGTTCCCTGTATAGTCTTCCAATTCAAGTGAGGAAGCTAGATGAGAAAATGGAGAAAACTAGTATTATACAAATCAGTACCACCACACCAACATTTCCCCTGTCAATCAACACACTGTTCACTGTTCTATGATGTCTGTAAGTGAACACTACCAGATACAAGCTACACGAGGAACCAAACAGCTGAACCAGTGGAGATGCCAAGGTCTCTCTCCTTCATACTCTGAAAACTCCTGCAGTTTGGAGCCATCAAGCTCCATCATCAGATTGTTCTTCTATGCAGGAAAAAGAATGGACCCTGCACCTTTCCCCATATCTGGTGAGAGTGGGCTCCACCTATTTGGGGGGCAGGGTTCAGTGGAAACAACAAGAGTTTGGTGATATTCCCTTACTGCCACCCCCGATAGCCTCTCTACCTCGGAGAAACATCACCATGAAAGAATTAAAAGCTTTAAACCAGAAAAAGACTGGAGAACTAATGCAATTTTCATAAGGTAAAGGTGAATGGAGGTGATACAATCTTGAGGAGAAAAGGTTTACACTACTATTTGGGAGACAGTGGCCCAGTGGAAGTGTACTGCCCTTCAAAAGTTCCAATGGAAATGGCCTTAGTGAGATAAACAAAACCAAGATCACAAACGTTGTCTAAGAGTTCCAAGTCCTCTGCTGACACCTGGTGGTTGCTAAAGAAAGTACCTTCCTCGAACAGCTGCTTCTGCCATACTCATCTAAACAGAAACAAAAGGTTTTTCATCTACTACAATCAAAATTTAAGATTCAACTCTCCACTCATTAGGGGTAAGAACACACTGAACATTCAGTAGTAATGACAGTGCCTATGCTGTCTTTTATTACACAATGTTTAGAACAGTGTCAGGCACAGAGTAAATGCTTAATATTCATTGACAAACAAATATATTCCACTTCTCTGGATCTTAGAACCTCTATTTTATAAAACAGAGTCCTTCAAATGCCAAATACTTACAAAACTTCTCCATCAGGTAAATACTATGAGGTAAGTTAAATGCAACCAAACAGAATCTTTCTCTCCTATTTCCCACTCTAGCATTATCTGATAAAAGCTGTAAATATCACATTGTAAATGTATTAAACAAAACCAAAAATTCAATTAAACTAGTCACTGTTATATAGGCTGGATATAAATCTCATCTAGACACTTGCAACTTCATGTGATTGTTTCCAAAGATTCAGTAACATCTTAGACTTCCACTGAGCTGCTGCATTCTAAGTATTACTGTTGCCAGTCATTATTGGAATGCAATTGTTTTAATGAACATATACACTACTGACCAAGTTTAAGAGTCTGATATTATCTTACATTTCTGTGACCAGTGATTTCATAAGGTTCAATTACTGCCACAACAAATATATGTAGTATGTCAAAGTTAACACAAATTCATATTTTAAGGTAAATGGTACTAACATTTTTATTCGTCTTCTCTTTTTAAAAAATAATTTATCCAAGTGTAACCATTGCTTTATATATGAAGCCTCTCCTCATGTAAAGTACAAAGCCTATAATATCAACTTGTTAAAATATTCATATAATGTAACATATAAAAATATTCCTTTTTAGCCCTGGCTGGTGTAGCTCAGTGGTTTGAGCGTGGGCTGTGAATCAAAGGGTCACAGGTTCGATTCCCAGTCAGGGCACATACCTGGGTTGTGGGCCAGGTCTCCAGTGGGGGCCAAGTGTGAAGCAACCACACATTGGTGTTTCTCTCTTTCTCCCTTCCCCTCTCTAAAAATAAATAAATAAATAAATAAATAAATTTAAAAAAAATATTCCTTTTTTTGGCAAAAAGTCTACTTTTGCTGACCTCAGGGATGCCTTTTAAAGACTGCCAGTGGGCACAAACAAACACGACACTGTGGGTACCATATTGCCTGGGAGAAAACCCATCTAACATCTGCACCTTGATCAATTTGGTCATCCTGTAAGGAACTTCTCCACTGAATGACATGGAGACTGGGATAGGTAGGCCCATTCTAGTACCCATGTGCTAGGAATCTAAGACCAATTCAGAGAGAAAAATGCCTTCTCCAAGTTTGGTCTTGCACTACTCAAACATTCCTAATGGACCAGATGTGTCTGGTTGCCTGAACTCCACATATGCAAGGCTTTCTGCATACCAAACCTACCTCTTTGGCCTCATCTCCCTCATAACTCTTTGTACATTCTATATAGTTCCAGGAAAACTGGGCTTTTCTCTGTGCACTTTCCATACTTTATTGCTTCTCAACATTTGTTCTTTATAACCCTCTTACCTACATTTCTTACCCTTTTTATCACTACCTGTCTACAACCTAAACTCTTTTGGTACACTATACCCACTCCTCCCAGCCTCTTTAAACAGAACTTGGTCTGTAGTATGCCATTGTCATGCTGTGCCTTATCCCCCTCCTGTGCACATTCAGTACTGTGATTCCCTTGAGGGCAGAAGCTCTGTGTCTTGCACATAGTCAATGTCCAGTACGTCTGCTGAATGAATGAATAAGTAGCCAATTATAGACTTGAGAAGGGGGAAAGTTTCATGTTATCCATCTGCTTACTAGACCATCTGAACCTCTTTGAGGACCTATCAGAAATGGTAAGGACGCCAATCTGAGCAGGTACTGTAATCTGGGGAAATAACAATATGAAGGACAAAGAAGAAAGGATTAAATAGATAAGGGAGAAAAAGGTTGGGCTGTAGTGTACACTGAGGTGAGTAAAACCATTTTTGGTGGTGGTGGTGGTGGTTGACTTGGGGTGAGTATTTGAGAAAATTGCTAGGCAATTGGAGAAAAAAGCTACAAGCAAAGGGTTGAAGATCCATAAAACACAATAAACTAGTGCTTTCTCACATTTTTACTACTATACTAATGCTTCTTACTAAGGATAAGAAATATACAAAGATAAGCCAATACAAAAGTCATTGTTACCTGTAAGATTTTTTCCCTTGCTTTCTGTCAACACACACACATACTCACTCATGCATGTACCTTTGCAAGCACCCACAGGGTAAAAAACAAGGGACAGGTTCCTTTGACATCTCTCTACAGCTTTTGGGTGCAATGAGTAGGTTCAGAGTTCACCAAGGCACCTTTGTGTCTCAGCTCCTCAGAGACTTCATATTTCTTTTTAAAATTATTTTTATTTTATTTATTTTTTTCTTTTAGAGGTGGGGGAAAAGAGGGAAAAGAAAGGAAGAGAAACATCAATGTGCAAGAGAGAATATCAATCAGTTGCCTTCCATACACACCCCAACCAGGGACCAAATCCACAACCCAAGAATGTGCCCTGACTGGGAATTGAACCTGTGAGTTTTGGCTTTGCAGGATTATGTTCCAGCCAACTGAGCCACACTGGCCAAGGGAAGATGTCATATTTCTAAATTAATCATGGAAGTTTTGCTTCTTTCTCAGAAGAATCAATTTAACAAACAGCCAATAAGTGTGGTTGAGAAGGGAACAGATTCAGTCCCAGAGATTAATGACATGAGTGGCCTGGTAAAGGCACCACCCCTAACTTACAAGTTCCCACATTAACCACAAGCCAGAAGGACAAGTCCAGTGCCCACCAGAAGCTGCCAGGCTGAGACTCTCTGTCTCATTTTATTCTCAGCATCTTATGGCAGCTCAACATTATCTGTGTTCTTACAGCACAGTTCAAAATATATGGGCAGCAGAGAACCTCCAGTAACTTCTGATTTAGGCTTGATGCTGAGGCTGAGGAACTATAATGGTAGCATCAAAAAAGGAAGGTAGGTCAGAACTAAAAAAGAAGCTTTTGTGTGATAGTTCACATTACTTTAAAATTACATTGAAAGAAAATGACAGGTAGGTTTGTTAATATACCAACTCATGTCTGAAATGCTCTGGAAGAGACTTACTGAGGTTTATTTTCATCCTAAAGACGATGTTGCAGGACCAGGCAGTAGAGATAAATGATTCCCCTTGCTCCTGCCAGGTCAACAGAGCTAATGCTGGAAAGTCTCCCTACTGTCCTTGCAGTGTCCTGATCCTCAAAAAGGAGCCAGGGATACTATGCTTTCAGGTTTCTCACATGCCCACAGGCATTTTACTTGAGCCCACTCCCCTTTGTGCTTGCAGGCCCACCTTTCTGGGCCTCAGTACCCTGTTCAGTAGGATCAGGTGGGGGAACTGATTTTCAATGCTTCCCACATCTCTACTATTAAATAACAAATATGAATTTCAAAGTTGACTTGCTTATTCACTCCAAAATATATTTCTAGATTTGCCATTGGGCAAATTAGCACAAGAAAATTTATGAATTTCTCCCTGTGACTGACAAACCATCAGCAGTGGGAGTAGAAAAGTCAGCTCATTTTTGGTTGCTGGGAGAGGGAAGGGACTATGCACAGGAAGTCATGCGTAATAGTTTTACGCAGACTTCCAAAAATTCATAAGCTCACTGGAATGACAACAAGCTTTCCTTTTAAATAAGGATGGCACTGCTATCTTAGGAGCAGGAAGACATATGCTCTGAGCTGTTTTTTTTTAAGCAAGTATGTTAGCCAATTGACTCCTTTTCTCACTCACTTTTATGTTTAAATGACACTTGTGGATGTGGAACTGGAGTTCAGAATTTAGGAGCTAATCAGATCTGCAGGTGAAGGTTGAGGCCAGAAGTGACAACTGAAGGAACAATGTGTCTCAGGAAACAGAAGCAGAGCATGGTTGGAAGGACAAGGGCTAAGGCCTGAGGAGGATGGGCACTAGAACATGACAAGACAACACTGGATGACAGGGAATAGTGAGGAGATGCAGAACAGAGTGGACACGTCTATGAAGGTAGCTGCCCATAGGGAAAGTAGGAGACATGGAAAAAAAAGGGACTTTTTTTTCTCTTCTAAAGACATATGGAGGGAAAAAAAACCCGAAACACCAGCACAGTTCATTGACCCCAGGTATACCAATGAGCAGACATGGTACTCTTTATTTATATGCCCATTACAGTCCACTAAGATTATATTTTGTATTTAAATATTTGTATTTAAATATTTCATCCTATAGCCAATTCATAGAATTCAAGTTCCAGGAGTTATGTCATTTGTCACAAATTTTAGCTTCTGTTTGGATTTTATCAATGACCATATAGCCAGGGTCTGAAGTGCAGGTTGTCTAACAGATCATAGATGCTTTTGAAAATATGTAAAGGTCTTTGAATGGCACTATGAAAAGTCAGGAATTCCAGCTCTGGCTATGGGCCCACCAAACCACAGCATATTCTTCACCTATGTAGAGAAGCAGCAGATCATTTCATACAAAATGGCTCCAAGAATGTTTTAAGTCCAGCATACAATGCTTCCTTCTCCCAGAGGTCTTTAAAATGCAATCACCACCTTGCACCAGTCATGTTGCATATCTGTGCCTTAGTTCTTCACCTGTGAAATGACAGGTCTGGCCCCAGTCACATCTACAGTAGCCCCTCCAGGGCTTCACTTTTATTTGTCTCCTTGAATTGTCCAAATGGTCCTCAGCAAGCCAAAGATCAAGCCCAACCGGTAGCCAGGATGCAGACCACACTACTAGTCAATAGCATTTGCCAAGGGTCTGTGCTGGCTGGGTTTCATACTCAGTCTGAGTAGGTGGAGAGTGGCTTGAACAGATGACTGGTTGGAGACTGAATAATCTCTAATGGCCTACAGGCCCAAGAAGTGGTAGAAATTTCAATATGGTGAAAGTACTTTCTGGGTTAAAAAATGGGTCTGCACATGATAGAGATATTTGAAATCGGCCTATCACAGAAAATCAGGGCTACTCAGCTGCTAAAATAATAATAAAGGGCTCTTTATTAAAATAGCCTTTACTACTTGAATAATTAAACCCCTTCAAATAAGGCCCAAGCAGTTCCACCTTATATTTAATTCCATTATTCAACAAAGGGTCACAGGAAATTCCAAACATGTTATTAGGAACTTTGTATATCTCACTAGGAAATAAGAAAGAATGGACATGCCTGAATTGGTTTCTTATTTCCCGTATATGACTCTACAAGATTCTGGATTTTAGGTCTCCTCCCTTTTAAAAAAACAAATCCCCAAAGAAAGGCCCCAGAAGCAAAAAAGAATTTCACTCCACATTTATTAGCACATTGAGAAATGTTCCAGTATACCACAGAAGAATTTTAAGGGCAGCTTATGCTGAGCCTCTTAATATTACTTTTTATTTATAAGTATTATTGATGAGTTCTTGAAAATGTTCAAAACAACACTTAGATTTTTGATTTACACTAATAAGGGGCATCTTAGTCCAACTTCAGGTCTCTAAGAACATGTAAAAGGAGAAAGTCAGCAAACCAGCAGTTAAGGCTGTCTGGATGTAGCTCACACCTCTTATTTCAGTGGTGACCTAGATATATAAATAGACATCATATAGGAATACCTATTAGGAATTGGGGCCAGCAAAGTCACTTATGAGAAGATTTAAGTACTTACAAATCACAACCAGCTGTAGTGGCTAAAGTGATAGAAGCTTAATGTTTGTGGGATTCCCTCTATACCACATCTCCTCTGTGGGACCCCTGTTTGATATCACTTGTATAAAAACTCTGTTGACCCAGTTAACATGCACAAAGGTGGGTGAGTGCCAAGAGCACAAACAGCGTTAGCATCATTAGCAGATGCCCAACCAAGTGCAAGAAGAGCTGTGGGGAGAAACCGCTTCTCTTGCTTTCATTCCTCAGCGACCTAGGACTAAACTAGTTGTAAAGAGATGGATCAAATTCTGAACTAAGAGAAGATATTTTTAAAGAAGATCATGTCAGTGTGAGCTTATAAACAAGCTATAACTACATTATTCATGTGTTGACAGAAAGTTTCTGTTGAGCACACATGTTATCATGTCCTGTATTCTTTATCGTGTGTACCTCAAGATTTAAAGAGTCTTGTGGGAGGAAAGAAGGTCTTTTACCTATATCATCAACACCAAAATCTCACCCACATCTTGTGTCTGATTTTCTAAAACAGCATGTTGTTCAGATATTCTGTCCTAATTCTCATTTTTAAGTAAAATCACTGCTTGTCCCACTACAATTCCCCATTTTTTTATTTGAAGGCCAGTCACTGTGCCTATAGTGAGTGAGTACATAGTGGAAGCTCCATACATGCAGAATGAATCTTCATGTTGATCTCTTCTTATATTAAATTCAGAACCCTTATAGTGGCCATGTCCTTGAAAGTCCTGGATGAGAATGGACATGGATAAACTAGTTTTAACAATTATTCTATAAATGTGAACCTACATGCCAACTTGTGACTGAGTGGTGCATGTTGCTCTCATGATTATGCTGTTGAACAAATTTAGCTTTCTAGGAGTTCCATTATTTTAGATAGGGAAAATTTTCTTTGCATAATTTCTATATAGGATTATCATCTTCAAAATACCAAAAACAAAACCACAGTCCTACATATATACATTATACCTTACACATACCTGTGTAAAGTAAACAGGAAGGAGCTAGGACTCAGATAATAAAGAAATCCCTTAAGGCCTATGCTGTATCTGGCTAAGAATTGATGGTAGTGAGGGGATGAGGTGTTTTGGGGAACTCATGCCTCTTTGACCATGGAACTGATAACATCTAATGCCAGAAGAGAACCTATTACTAAGTGAGTAAAAATATATGTAGAAGAAACGTGCATGTAGTGTTCAATTATAAGACTCTTATACAAATAGTGAGGTTGTATTCTCTTTCCAGTGGTCCTAACTTTCTTCTGAAATGATTTAGGGGGGAAACCCCACTTTATTAGTGATTTAATTAACTTCCCTCTCAACATTCAAGTATCCTCACTGCACACATATGTGATACTGCCACCAGTAAGACATAAAGGGAAAATTCAGATGTCTAATTTTGACAAGATGTTGTGGGGAAAACATTTAAGTAGAACATGATCTTGGCAAAAAAAGCAGTCATTTCAGAAAAGAACAAAAAGGACACTTTGCCATCTCTACCACTACCACTTGGGCAAAGCCACCATCCCCCCAGTCCTCATGTTCTGTTCTCAACACAGCAGTCACGGTGATCCTGTACACAGCCAAGTCCCATAATATTAATTCTTTGTTCAAAACCTTTCCACACATTGATCTCGAAGTGAAAGCCAATTTTCTCAGCTGGCCTGTAAGGCCCTACTTGACCAGCCAGTTCCTCTGTTGTGCCCTCCACTGCCTCCTCCACTTGCTTACTGGGCTCCAGTGTTGTCACAGGCCTTTTCCCTGCGCCACCCCCCAAAAACTCCTGGCTTGGTTCCTACATCAGGAATTTTTATGTTTGTTCTTCCCTCTTCCTGGACTTCTGAGATCTCTCATTTCTTCTAGTCTCTGTTCCTCAGTGACCCCTTCCCTCATGACCCTATTCAAAACTTAGAACCCTGGACTTCCAGAATTGCTTACACCCTCCCTTCCTTTCTTTTTCTCCACTGCCTTTATCACCTATGAACACTAATTTACTGGCACAGTCTGTCTCCCCAAATGAATGTAAGCTCCATGAGGGCAGACAATTTTGCCTTTTTCATTGATGTATCCCTAAAGTCAAGACAATGTCTGATATAGCAAGAGCTCAGTAAATAACTATTGCATGATTGAATACAAGATGACAGGCAGGTGAGCAAGTGTGAGCTTCAGAG
The DNA here is from genome assembly GCA_028533065.1 of Trachops cirrhosus. NCBI lineage: Eukaryota > Metazoa > Chordata > Mammalia > Chiroptera > Phyllostomidae > Trachops > Trachops cirrhosus. Next base: position 49,355,524 of record CM052552.1, read on the forward strand.
GCCATGAGGTCTATTGTCACTAGCACTACACTAAGGAAACCAGAGTGGTTTTGACTTCTACAAGGCCCAGACAGGCAGTTGCACTCAGATAAAAACCTGTTTTTTTGGCCAATTCATTTCTAATCCAGCACATTGCTTCACAAATGTCTGTTTTTGACCACAAGGGGGACTAAATAAAAAAAACATGGGAATGGTTTGGTCTAATCCATCACCACTAATAGAAATGTAATTCGAAGCTCTAACATTCTTTAACTCCTTGAAGTGTGTAACTGATGGTTAGGAGAATAAGCAGCACTTATGCCAGCAAGATCTCTCTCTCTTTTTAAAAACAATGTACAATAATGGGAGAGAAGGTAGGTCCTTACTATGTGCTATGCACTATGCTAAGTGTTCTAATGCTTTATCTAGCTCAGTCCTCCTAATAACCCTATGAAACTTGCCTGGCCCTGGCTGGTGTGCATCAGTGGATTGAGTGCCAGCCTGCAAACCAAAAGGTTGCTGGTTCGATTCCCAGTCAGGGCACATGCCTGGGTTGTGGGCCTGATTCCCCCATTGGGGACGTGTGAGAGAGAGGCAACTGATCAATGTATCTTTCACAGATTGATGACTTTCTCCCTCTCTTCCTTTCTCTCTAAAGGTAAATAAATAAAATCTTAGAAAAAAAATAAAACGTGTCCGAGGTCATCACCACTAAGTGACCGAATAGGTCCTCAAGGCCCTAGCCCTCAACCACTGCCTTCCCATAATGTTCTCTTAAGTAGCCTCACTGAAAAATGTTCTCTCTCCCCAACCCTCTACTCCTAACAGTTTTATGAGAAAATCTCAGAAGCCAGTGTCATCCATCCTGGCATTGATGCCAGATTAATTCTCAACCCTGAGAATTTGGCTGCCACCGTAAAACAATAAAATCTGCAAGCATTGTCACTAATTTATTTATTTAAAAAATGCTCTCCATTATTTTTCCCCTTTCAAGCAGGAAGATCTATAGAAATCAAAACATGTTCTGCTCCAAGTTACAGCTTCATATTTTAAAAACCAGGGTGGGAAATAAATATTTTGATGTATATGTTGGGATGAGCCAGAAACGGTAACTATCACAAACAGCAGACACAAATCTGATCAGGAAAGCTTGACATACAAACAGAAAACTGTAGCATTTTCTACGGGAAGTTTAGAAAACTAAAGAAGTACTCTGGGTTTGGCCTTGACAAGAAAAACAAGAGGCTATGGCTGAAACATATATGAGGAAAACCCACTTTGATACTGTTGAATCAACTGACTTTCAAAGTAGCTCTGGCCCAAAGTGATTGGCTGAGTTGCCAGTTAAGGCAGTGGCATTGTATCTGCCTGCCCCATAGCTTGGAATGGGAATGTGATCAGTCCTTCAGAAACTAAGGACACAGTTAACTGTGGAAATACAGTTAACTGTGTATGTGTCTAGGACAAATGGCCTTTATTGAGCAGTAGTGTGCTGTCGCTATGCTTCATCACATTTATTCTTACTTTGTGTTTTGCAGACGAAAAACAGGCTTTGAAAACTGAGGCTTTGAAAGGTTCAACAAATAATGAAGGAACACTTTCCCATTCTGGCAAAGGAAATAGACTTCCAGGAAGTCCAGGAAGCCCAGAGAGTCCCAAAGAAGTCAGATCCAAAGAGG
>CM052552.1:49357681-49391651 GCA_028533065.1 Trachops cirrhosus
TAGTTATGGTTAATAGAAACAGTTCACCAATAGAAACAGTTTCTGAGGAAAATTCTGTTCCTCACTATTCAATTTTAATAAACAATAGTTGATTCTTAAATCACCCCTTGTATCTTAGCATCGGAAAGTTTGTGTTTGTATAGCTTCATTGGTTAGCTGATTAATAATCTTCTTGGTCTAAATAACCTTTGTTTAACATGGTTGATCTGTGGAACCTCTTATACTCTTTGAAGTTATATCTTTGTTTAATATGATTGATTTATAATATGATTGATCTATAATATGATTGATCTATAAGCACCGTAGTCATAGCAACAAAAAATGCAATAAAAGGCCTGAGGAAAGTACGAGCCTGGTCTCGAGCCTCACCTCTTGGCCATTCACCTTTCCCTGAGTCTGGTGTCTTATTTAGGCAGCCCCGCAGATAGTGAATGCCCCGTGTGAGGAAACGGTAAACTGCGTCCGTGTGTGAGTGATTGGTTTTAACTCCACAAGCCCTGGCTTACGGAGTTTGAGTGGGTCCTACCCTGAGTTGCTCGGTCTGCCATATGGCATAACGGCTGATAACCCAGACTCTGCTTGGGCAGCCTTAGCTAAGACAGACCTAAGTTCCCCGCGAGGGGAGAGGCCAGGTGGACGCTGTGAATGTGTGTGAAGCGGTGAACCGTGTGGGCATTGCGGAGTTTGAGCTGCCCTGTTCGGCCAAGCGTGGCCCCCATAGAAATGAAAGGGAACAGAACCTCACTGTCTTCTGAGGCATATTGTTGTCTGTCTTCGTTCACCGACGCCTTACCCACCTTCGGGACCCCCTGGATCCTGCTGCAGCTGGACCAAGGCAGTGAGCAGCCTTAGAAACTGATTTGGAATTTGTGGAGGGGAGAATCTGAGTGGCCCATCTCAAGTCAGGTGGCCTCTTTAATGTAATCAGCTGTGATGGGGGTAGGACCATGTCCCTATGGCCCATCTTATCACCACAAGCTAGGAAAACAGATGCTTAGAAAAAGCTGTGAGCAGAGCCACCCACGGATTACCTGCCACTGAGATGGTTGGCCATCACTTTCCTCCTGAAATACAAGAGAGGGATTGTAAAACAGTCTACCTGTTTGGTCTCCTTTTAAATACTGCAATCTTTAATACCAGAAAAATCTGGTGAAAGACCAAGCCACTGCCTCTTTGAGATAGCCCCATTATCAGCACAGCCCTTTCCCCAGAAGAGGCACTGAGGAAACCCGACTCCGATAGCCAGAACCAGGTCACATAAGCAGAAGCCCTGGCTGTCTAAGTGGGGTGACTGTGAGGAGGCCAGATCCTTCCTTCAGCTCCTCCCCAAATATGACTCAGGCCCTTGACCATGTATGAGGCTTGATGCCAGGTGACCTCTGATAAATGAAGACACTGTCCTAAAGTAACCTGCCTGTTGCAGAAGTCACTCTATTCTAAAGACCAAAGTAATTCTCTCATAAACGATCCAATGGTGTTGGTGGGATCCTTTGGACACCATCATGGCTACACTGAGCCATTTGCCGCATGTGGTTAACAGACACAACTGACAGGGGCTTCTACTACTTTGGCAGGAACTCCACCAATGCAAGAATGAGGACTCACCTGTTGGAAGAGAAATGGTTAAATACAGACAATACAGTATAGGCAGAGGTGGCACACTGTGTCACAATCTGTTAACATATTCATTTGGGGGCTAGAAAGAGCCTTAGGCACAAGCAGTAGAAATAAATATCATCCAAAATGCTAGAGGGTATTAATAATTTTTCTAAGTAAATAATATAGCAAATAAAAAACAAGCAAAATGGGAATAACATAATAGTGGCATTTGTTGATTCTTAAGTCATTTAAATTGCAAAACCCTAAACTAACCTATGGTGATATAAATCGTAAGAGTGACTATCCATGGAGGGGATGAGACTGACAGGAGGGGTCACAGGGGTAATGGAGACAATCTTTACCTAGGTGGAGGTGTGTTTTGGGGAAAAACCTCAAAACTCAAGCAGAAAAATAATGAGTGAAGAAATGTTATTATATAATCATTAGATTATATAATCATTAGAGACAGCAGAAAGAAGAAAATGGCTCTTGGATTTTATCTAACAAGTAAAATTAAAATACCACCTCATATCTATAATGCGATTTACTGTTTATAAAGTATTTTCATTCATCAAATTCCATTTAATACTTGTAATGACCCCATGAGGCCCACATAATCGTCATGCCCACTTGAAAAATAAAGCAGCATGTTCAGAGAAAATTAAGTGTTAACCCAAGTCCCACAATCTGTAAGTGACCAAGAAAGAACTAAAACCCAATGCTCTGCCTCAGAGGCCTAGTTCTTTTGACTACACCACACCAGGAACTTCTATAAAGTAGCTTTCCCAGTACTTCGTTTAATTTATTTTATTGTGTGTATCTGACTTGTGCCTGACCTGGTTCTCTAAACTGTAAGTTTCCCTGAAAAAATGTCTTTATTAAGAACATTGTACAACTGCACAGAAAGCAGAGTAGGCCATCTGCCCCAAACCATAGGACGGCCTCCGTGCCTAATATCTAGTGTCCAGGGCTCTTCAGTATACAGACTGAAAATCAAAGGGTTAAAATAAAACCTATTCAATTAAAACTGCTACAATTATGTCACTTTGAAAATTGTAGTTTTGATATGTCTTGAAACTTTGCAAGTGTCCATCTTGTCATCTTAATAGCATGTAACCAGTTGAGGTCAGAAAACCTTCTGGCATCCATCAAGAAATGCTTATTATCTCAACAGATGTGGTACCTTCTAGAAATTAATAGTGTTAAGAACAGAATCACGTGACACAAAATTCTGTATCAGAAAAATATATTTTAGTAAAACTCAGGACAAACTTATCTTGATGGTTTATATATTAACTGCATGTGTTCTTTCCCTTAAATCCAAGTGGGGGAATAATTTACAGAGCCTAACTAAATGTCCCCCACTAGCAAAATCAACCTGTAGAAACTTCTGTTAGAACAGTGAGGATAGTTTTTTAAAGATGTTTGCCTTTCCAGTTGATTATAAGAAGAAAATCTATGGTCAGGCCACCCTTTCTAAACTTTCATGCAGATCTTCAGCCTTAGAGCACCTTAATGGTCCCCGAAGGTCAGATTGTTTTCAGGTTGAGTTATCTGCAAGATACACACATTGCTGTTGTTCTTTCTAAGTGGAGCACAGGAGAATGTAAGGGCTGACTTTAGTGAAGGACCATGAGCTGAGACGACCTGCTCTGGCATGGCCACTGATCTCTGATAATCCTTTGAGGGAGTCTTTTCTTTCGTTGTGCATCTAGACAGTTATGAATCCAGAGGTCTGCTCTGGCTTTTAGGAAAATCAAACCATATTTGTTTGCAGTTAGAGATTATAAATCCCTGACAAGTTGTTTTAAATTGAACTCTTTGGAGGAAGTATAGTTTGTCAGCTCCTTTGTCTGTAGGCCTGACTTAGGATTACTCTTTGGGGACTCTGATCAAGGGAGTCAGAACCAGCCAACCAGCAATGGGCTCATAGAAAGGCAGCACTAGCAACTCTTGGGAACCAGCAAAATTCCCCAAGGATGCTTCCCCCAACCTTGCCAGCCACCTCAAGAGATTCCACAAATCACAGGAGTAATGAGTGGCCTGGGCAGGCTCAGCATGAAGTACAGATGAGTGGGGTGATTTCACTAGAAATACTGGTCATGACACTTCCTAACCCCCTACTGGATACCACATTAGAAGTCATCTGCTATAAGCAGGGGTACTGTGAGAGGTAGGAGGCAGCAGTGGACACAAAAGCAGGCCCAGGGGCACTCTCCCTGGGTTATAAAAACCCTGGGTTAAAAAAATCATGTCTATACTGCTTAATATTTGGAAGGCATTTGGCAAGTTACCTGTGTGTGTGGTTTTCCTCATTGGCAACATGGGGTCAGTGATGACAGTACTTCCTTGATAGAGTTGATGGGAGGATTAAGTGAGCTGATGTGGGTAAAGTACTTAGAATACCTCCTGATGCATCAGAAGCGTTCAATCAATGTTAGCTATTATCTTCATCAACATCACCACCTAGTCCAACCTCCACAATGCTACAAATAAGAAGACTGAGAGACAGCAGCAAAATATTTGCCCAACATCATGCAGCTTGTTAGTGGCAGAACCAGGACTAGAATTCAAGTCATTCATCCATCCATACCAAATTCCTTCAAAATCTACAAAGTGTCCCCTTTAAAGGCCTCTATATAATTTCTAATATACTGAGGGGTACAAAATAGTTTCTAGGGAATGGGGCTAGATTTATCAGAACTGTTTATAGTGACAATATTTAATTTATTTAGAAATTTAAAAATCATTAAAAATTCAAAAGATACAAACCAAAAAGGATACTCATTAAATTACTAAAAAAACAAGGTACAGTATACTGCATGAATATTTATTTTGATGTTAGTGTGCCTTCTCTCCATTTCTCTTCTTGTGTGACAATCATCCGGTCACAGAGGGTTGAAATAAATATTTAACATCACAGAATGTCACGAGAACAACAGTGCTGCTGGTTTCTTAAACTCAAGGTCAGAAGCATCAGCACTTTTCAGCAAAATGGTCCCTAAAACAGGTGACTCAGAATAATTTTAGCCTATACATCACCCTATTGAATCAAAATCTCTCTCCAGTGCACAGTTTACTGAGGTCAGCAGTTTGAGAAGGGGGCAATGTTTGAGCTCTACTAATCTTATTACACTCACTGGAGCCACCCATCCTACACTGAGAGCAAAATTCATAGTGTTAGAGTGAGAGAAGCACAAAGCATTCACGTGGTGCTATGGACTCTGGCAAGTTTCCCTGTTGGACTTTTATAGCAAAGATACCAACCTTTCTGCCCTTTCTTCTCAGCATCTTTCATTCATTACCACCAAAGCAAAACTGACTTAAAGTCCCAATTTTTCCTCCTTAACCTCTGCTTTTTTCCTCTGTTACTGATTTCTTTCCTTTCACACCCAGATTCCATCCCAACAATTTTGCTTGCCTTAGTAAAATTTGGGAACCTAGTTTATTATAGGTTAAATTTCAATTCCATGTTTTACTTTTAGGTACTATCTCCTGAATCTTGGCAACCAACCACATTGCTGAAAATATCCCCATTGTGACCTTTTTGCATATTCTTATATTTGTTTGAACAAACAGCCTCAACTCTATATCTCTACTCATACAGTCTTTCCAACCTGAATAACACTCCTTCCTACCTTTCAATATTTTATCCACTCTTTCAAGTCCAACTTGGGTCATGTTTTCTCCCAAGACTTAAATCCTCTATGCTGAAATCTGATGTTGCAACAATATCTAGCCAGCTGCAGCATCCTGCAACCCATCATGACATTTTGTGTCTTTAGTCATTATTTGCCTGGACATCCCCTGAACATTTAAAGACTCTGTGGTAAGGACCCATTGTACAACTTTTTCTGACCTCTACCCTATACTTTTCCTCTTCTGCACTGTTTTTTTTTTTTTTTTTTTTTTTTTTGCTATTACTTGCATAGCATTGCCATATATCAGGAAGGTGTGTGTGTGTACTTAGTTAATCCTTATGATAATCTTACTTTCATGAGGGGGATACTATTATTACTCCCCATTTTACAGATGAGGGGATGGAGGTACAGGGTGATTAAATAAATTGCCTCACGTCATATGATCACTAAGTAGCAGAACCAGGATTTGAACCCAAGCAGTGCCTTTCCAGTCTATGCTTTTAACCACTGCCTTTAGCTGTCTACATTTGTATCTGTTTCTATTACATGTTTACACTATATTGTTTAAAATTAAATTTATTGGGGTATCATTGGTTAATAACATCATATAAGTTTCAGATGTACAACTTTATAATATGGCATCTGTATACTCCAAAGTGTACTCAAAACCTAAAGTGTAGTCTCCTTCAGTCACCATATATTTGACCCCCTTTATTTTCTTTGTCTTCCTCCCTCACTCCCCTTTGCTTCTGTTAAACACCATTTTGCTTTCTGTATCTATCAGTTTCTTTGTTTTGTTCATTCATTTGTTGCTTTTTGTTTTATATGCCACCTATGAGTAATCAGTTACATGTGCACCTCCTCAGTAGAGAGAGTCCTCTCCTTAGGTCAGAGATAGTATCTTACTGAACATTTTATACTCTCAATGTTTGCAGCACTGAAGCCAATTTCTCAGACCACCCTACATTACAGAAGCCACTCTATTTGCACTTATAGTGAGGTACTTATTCTTTCCTCATTTGTTTCATGTTTTAGGTCTTAGCTCTCCAAGTAGATTATAGGTGGAAGTTAGAGATAACTTCCCAGCCTTTTCTGAGTCCACCACAGCACTCAGCACAGTGATGAACAAGGTATAATTGTCCTGTAAATATACACTTAAAATTGGGTGGATTTATCCCTCATGATGGTGTTCTCAACTTGCCTTTATTTGACATCATTCTGTTGATTTCTATCAATCACAGTCCCCCTGAGTTCTAAGTTTAATCGTGCGATGTCCTAGCCAGAGCTGTCCAGTTAAATGGTACCTATAACCTTGAGATGTATTCCCTTTTATCCCCAAGATTAAATCCCCAAGAAATGCTGCAGACAGGGTTGAAAACAAGTTACAGATTCACTCTTGCAAAACAAATGCACACAACAGAGCATATTAGAGACAGAAAAGAAAGAAAGTGTTACTGGCAGAAAAAAAGTGTGACAAATAATCTGCTGTAATAGGAGAACGATTCTTCATACCTAAAGGAAATCAGTATATAATATTTTGTAATGAAAATTAAGGCGCAATAGCAGTATGAGGTGGCAGGTAGTGGAGATAGACATCACAAATCCCAAGATAAAATGGTAAGAGGGCTTTCCAAAAGACTAAAGGAGATGGTCCAGGGGGAAAGCATTTCACTTATATTTCATTCCTTTTTTAACCCCTCCTTTTATATCTTACCTCTGCCATTTTTAGTCTGAGCCTCTACCTCTGATCTGTAAAGTGAAGATAATATCTACTCCATGCAGACAAAATGGGAAACACTCTGAAAAGTATCCCAAGGAAATGGCACCCAAAGACAGATCTCTGCAGTTGGCCAGAGGACTGCCACCTCCTTCAGAGTGACTTTTTGAATTCCTTTCCTCATAGTCAACTCTGTAAACATCACCCTGAATGAAGGCAAAAATAAACCAGAACTTGGGTTCAGCAAGTGAAGAACAAAGTGAAGCTTTCACAAGGGTAGCTATGTTACTAGTTTCATGCAATTTCCTTTGTTCTTTAACTCCAAACAAACATCTTGAAGGAACAAACTTTCACTTGACAAAGCTCAAAGCCTCACTGCAGATCTGCAGACTATAGAAACACTTAGAGAGAGACAGAGCTGTACTCTGATTATCAATCACACTGCAAGTTATTTGAGACCTCTCATTGGAAGGTTGTGCACTCACCTCCAAGGCCAAGAAATTACTCACAAATCCTCTTTGGCATGAAGGCTGAGCATGGCCTTTGCCTTTCATGTGACCAGACACAAAAGCCAGCTCCCAGGACTGTCTAACTTTGAGTGTGACCTTGGATAAAACCTCTCTTATCTCATATGTCAAGTTGGGACACCATACTTATCTCATGGAGATATTGTGAAGATTAAATTAATTATAGCTAAAGAGCTTAGTACCATGCCTAAATCCTAGAAAGTGCTCAATAAATGCTCACCACTGCTATTTCACCTCTAAAGCAGAATTAGCCTCAATTCACTGGCAGACGTCTCCAACTTAATGTCATTTGAGAGGTATGAGACATCGTCTTGCTCTAAACTTTCCTTCTCAAATACATGTCAGAGTCCTTGAAATTCATTTTGAAAGGCATATTTTGTAGTAAAATTCTAGCATTTTAAGAGAGGGAAAAAATCTTAAACACAAAATATTATAGCAGTTCAACTCCAACTGTAAGTGATCCAATCTAGCCAGCCTTTGCAAAAGGTGGGGAGGCTGTTCAGGAGACACTAATTGAAAGACTACCTCTCTTATGCCAAATAGAAAATTTTAGGGCTTCTCCTTGAATATCAAATGCTGTGGACAAAGGGCTTTTAGGGTAAGGTGGGCATGGGCTCCAATTCAAGTTTTATTAGATAGGGACTGTTGTAAACTTGAACAGTACCCCACCTAAGCCTGTTTCCATATCTGTAAAAATGGTGATAACATGAAATCTTGGGAATTTCCAATTCATTTCACTATTTTGCTGTTATGCTATTTATGAGTTTTCAAAGAGTATGGGGAGAAAGCCCCATACTCCAGAAGGAGACATGTAAAGTCTAGCAGAGTTCAGGGGTATCGGGAAATGGAAGTTCCCCTTTCCCTATAAGGTAGGCACCTTAGACAGTCAATCCTGGTAAATCAAGTATGTAACAGAAAAACATAAAACAGATCTGTTGTGAAATCAAAGCTGTCATTTTTTGATTGTGTATATATGAGGTCTGTCCAGAAAGCATCCATCTATGTAATATGAAAAATAGGGACATTCATTGAAGAAACAAGACACGAGAAACATACATAGGACAATGATGCCTCTTTCCTCTTCAAAGTAGGCACCTTGGGACCTCACACAGATCTCCCAATTGCCATCAGCTGCCCCATTGTATATTCCTGAATCTCATCAAGGGTCTGAAATCTCTTCCCTTTCAAAGGTGATTTTAGCTTGGGGAAAAGTCAGAAGTCACAAGTTGCCAAATCTGGGTTGTAGAGGGGCTGAGTCACCTGGGTGACTTGATGTTTCAAAAAAAACTCTGCATACAACATGATGCATGAGCAGGCATGTTGTCATGATGAAGCTGCCAATCACCAGTTCCCCACAGCTGCAGCCTTCTGAATCATCGAGATAGTTTCCATGGAGGAATGTTCAAGCTTCACGCAAAATTTGATGCAGATCTGTTGCTCTACTCAGTCATTTTGAATGCAACGACCACCCAGTATACATGCTCACTCAATGGTGTCTACCGTCCCCACTGACTATTACAATGAAGTCGTCATTGTTCACACATGCGCATTCCAGTACACTCTCCTTGTCCACAAGGTTACATTAATGTTGCACAAACTGTTCTCATTATATTAACAATGGCTGGACTTCTGCCAGACAGACCTCGTATATTTTCCAAAAGTCTATCCCCTCCATAGCTGAGTTTTTGACAAGAATCACTCTGGCAAATATAATCACAATCAGAAAATGAATGATTCTCATATAATATTACTTCATAGTGACTACTATGAAGGTGAAGGAAAATGTTATTATATCTCAAAGACAAGAATCATTGCTTTAAGATAAAGGAAGGTTAAGCCTGAGCTTGAAACTGCCACAGCAGACCCCAACTAATGAAGACAGTGGGTACCTCCTCACCAAAACCAAAGCAGCAGCAATAAAACCATCCATTGAGGATTGCAACCCAAGAACAGGTAATATTTATATCTGACAAGAGTAAGCCTATTTGCAGCAGAATGTAACATGCCACAAGAGGAACAATCATGGCTACATGAGTATGGAGAACAGGAAATCACTTCTCACCAGGGTAAGCAAAAAGAGTTAACATTCAGACTAGGGCCTGCTTGGTGGAATAAATTCTGATGACTGGGTTTGGGCAGGACAGAACATTCCATGCAAGAAGGAATATACAATCACCACACAAGACAGCATTGCATGTAAGTGCTGGATTCATTTGTATCTTTTCTCTACCACTCATTTAGGTAGGCAACCATGGATAAGTTACTTAACTTCCTTAAGGTGCACTTTTCTTCTCTGTAAAAGGGGGATGATGATAGCCACCTGAGGGGGTTGTTAAGAGGATCAGATGAGATTATGTCAACTAAACCACTTAGGCCCATGTGTAACAATCAATGCCCAATAAACTACTGCTACTACTAGTTTCATCTCATTCTCCTTCTAAAGACTAAATATGACTTCAATTAGACCTGCTAGATGTGGCTCAGCAGAGCTTGCTAGAACAATTCCTTACCTATGCCATGGGTCAGAGGCAAATTATGTTGTACAGATAGCTAAATGCATTCTACATACATACTAGGAAGTCCCCATCCAGTAAAGCATTTCATAAGGTACCAAAGCTTTCCCTTGCCCCAGAGAAGGTCCCTGCTTGCTGTCCATTTTAAACTCCTGCATTCTAGGGATAAGCATTGATTAACCAAAATGCTTACAGTGTCATGCTGGGATTCATTAAGTTTTCTTATTAACTGAGAATTAATTAAAAAAACAATTTGTTTTACCTCATAAAATAATCTTAAATCCATGAGTAAATATTTTGCCTCAGAACGTGCACTGTGTTCATAATGTAATCTGTCGTTGATGATTTAAGACCCAGCAGTGCTCCAGGTCCATATAATTAAGGGGAATTCCACACAATTGAGGCTTTGCAAAGCAGGAGCTGGCCAACTGGAAAAGCAAGTTTATGGGAGTGGGAGACAATCTGAAACTAAGACAGAAGATAGGACCCTCCAACTCAGGGGGTTCACACTTGATCACGATTGATCTACATAATAAGTTAGATTTATACTGAAACGTATACACAACTTAAACAATGTTTCTCAAAGCAATGCTTCCCCTCACTATGACTATGCTTTCTGGTATCTTCTACTCTATTGAAAAAGTGGTTTATAGATACCAATCAGACTGTACTCTAGATGGTCTTCTCGGTGTTTTTGAGAGAACATGTCATATAGAATTAAGGTGATGAATAGATACAATTTCAATTAAAAAATGGACAGAAGATTTAAGGCTACAACATTTTGCCAGAATTATGGAGCTAGTGGGGAGAAAGCTGTAACTCTCTAAAGTGTAGGGAGCTGCCCTTTCTTCACCTTCACAGACTTAACTGGAGACACATGCCATACCCTACAAAGTCAGGGCACTTAGTGGAGAACCTTTAACATTTTTCCTTCAACATGCCATTCAAGGATGGAGGTGCTCCCGGGGACTCTCAGGGCACCAGGTCTGCCGTAACAGCCAGCCAGCCAGCCAGCCCTCCTGGGGCTGGGAGAATCTATTACCTCTTGAGGGGCCTACAACATACCCCAATCTTGACTCATCTTGTGCTTCACAATAAACCCCAAATCACTACAACATAAACACATGTTTTGCTTCACTTAGCTGTCACAAATGTTTGTGGGAACCCCAAACACACCAGAGGCACTCGCACACAAAGAAGCTTCTATCAATGTGGAGTTTACTATGTCGCAGGCCACCTGTATGGCACAACGCTGCCATGCAGGGAAAACAAACTCCTTGCAGCTACAGAGAACCATTGGCAGCCATCTACTGCTGTGTTTATATGCACACAGAAAGATTTTCTATCAGCAAGGGCTTGCTCTCCTGTGAGGAAAGATGGCTGTGTTTCAAGAGGCGTCAGGAAGGAAAAACTGAGTTCAGCATCCCTAACAATAACTAAGCAATGCAGGAAGGAAACCAAGCTCTGCTAAACTGGGCTGCCCAAGGGACCCAGAATGGACATGAAGCAGTGACTGCCATGATATTTCTAAGTCTAAGACCAAAGACATAAAATTATGTATCTCTTAGATATGTACATGGCCTTGAGCATATTAAATAAAAGTCAACTGGGGAAAGAGTCTTAAAGGAAGCAAGTATGTTTCATGGTGCACAAGGTTAAAGCAACATCAGAATAATGGTATTTATGGGCACTCACAGGTCAGATGAATTAAAAACAACACTTTGGGAATTTTACCGGAAGGAATTTTGCTGTTAGAATACTCAAGAGCCAATTTGTAGGATACTAAAATCAGGAGTAAGCTAAAATCCTACCATAACACAGGAAGTTTCAGTGTGGCCAGCTAAAGAAACACCCCCTGCTCTGAAAGTCAGTATACAAAAATGAACCTGGATTATGAAAGAGTAATTTCTTACAGCCACATGCTTTATGACATCTTGGCAATCTGCCCTATGATGCTTCTTCAGTGGGACCATAGTTTTATTAGAGAATGTACTGGAAAAAATCCCTGACTTGCCCTCACACCTGCTCTTCTGGTCACAAGGGGCACAGGCCTGGCCTATCCCACCAGGTGCCTTAGAACTGTCCTCTACTGTCGGTGTCATCTTTCACTTCTGCTCAACATGATGGTCTCAGGTCTAGGGTTCCAACTTTTTCCATGATGTTCTACTCTTCGTGCTAATTGCCATCCCAAAACTACCTTCAAGATTTTCTGAGTAGCCTCACTACTCCTGAGTGTAAGAAATCCATTTGTGAACGGGGACAACTGTTTGAAACAGGGTAATTCATAGTTTAAAATGTTTATCTATGAGGAAAGAATGAATAACAGTTATTCACTCAAAGCCAGAGTAGTGGTTATTAAACAATTTGAGCAAGGGAAAAGAAAAGCAACAGCTTTTATCCTGCTGCTGAGTGGTTTGACTTATTAAAGAGTAGAAAGAGCAAACATACTTAAGCTATTCTAATTATCAACAGTGAGAGGCTTTTGCACTATGTGGCTGAAATGTGGCCTGTCTGAGGCTAGGGTACAATCCATGTGAGTTTTGCAAAACCATTTTCCCTAATTAGCAAGTGCATATAAATGAGTGGGGCTGCCATAAGAAATTTTGAAATTTTGTCTGCAAATGAGTAATTTAATCCTTTGCCAGAAAATAGGAAGCCTGTGATGAACTTCATGTGTTACTATTCATCAACCAAGGCCTGCATAGCAACCCATGGAGTTTGGAATGGGGTAGCTACACAGACCCATAGCCCACCTCACCTGAAGGGGGTACACATAGCTAGCGGTACACATAGCTAGAGGTATACTGTCACAGTGTTTTACAGAAAGGATTAGGGTCCCACTCTGTATTTTACCATTGTGGGACTTTGGGCAACTCATCCTCTGCCTTAGTTTCCTTATCTGTTGAGTTAAGATAACATGACCTTTTTCACAAGGTTGTGCTAAGGACTAAATGAGGTAACATACAGTGTAGGCCATATAGCAAGTGTTCAATAAGCATTAAGTATCAGCACCACTACTTCAGATTATTCCAAAGCTTGATTTATTTTTCTTCTCTTTTGGGCATTTCTATAAATGAAATATCATTAGATCTTATCAACAGAGAATGGGAAACGGTGTCTATTCATAAGCAATTTCACCAGAGAACTACATCATCTTCCTCAGGAAATGGAAAGTGTACAGAATCAAGATCCTTTCATGACATAGTCTCTGTCCCTCAAAGTCTTGCCAAAATGTAACAGAAGAGACATTCCATAATGTTTTTCTTCTTGCAAAGGCTCTCAGGCTCTACTAGAAAACCCTTCTGTCCAAGTTAAAGTGAAAAATTCAAACTAGGTCTTGGGGTATGTTTTCTTTAAAATTAATTGAAAATCGATTTCACTGACTGGCTTAATTAGCTTTTCTCTTCTAGCCTTCAGATTTTCAGGTAAGGATGTCATTGATTTTCACAGAGGGAAGTCATAAGTCACAGTAGTACCCCCAAATATACATCTGTGTAAGACTTCTATCAAACAAGGAAAGGGGACATTAAAAATGGCAGTAATAAAGTCTGCATAGAATCCAGTCAGCAGATACTGAAGTTACAGGATGAGGTAGGGTTTGTTGCTTGGAAGTTCACCATGGAGTTACAACCAAGGCTGCAGCCCCACCTGGTGGGCCACATCCTGTTTCTCCAGTGGCCTTTGCCCTTGATAGGTGTCCTCATGGGGAAAGGGCTCCCTTTCTGACTATGGCTTCTTATCAGCTTATACACACAGGCAGCAGAGGTTTAGAAACATCAGACAAGCTGAGGTTCAAGTGCTGGTTCTTGTACCTTTAAATCTCGATTTTCTAATGTCCCTGACCTATCTCACAAGGCAATGCGAGGCTGGAAAAAAATTTTATGAGGACCTCCTGTATACTGCAAAGAGTTGTGCCAATAAATGGGAGGTACCTCATGAAGGAAAGGGGGAAAGAAGGGAAAAAGTGTGGATACTGAGAATAAAGTCCCCAAGTAGATAAATTGGTCATGCTGCTACCATGGTGGCTCTCTCCTGTCCACTTCTAAAACTCAGCTTATCTCAGAGAGAAATGGAGCAGAGCCGGGGGGTGGGTCAGATTGACTGGATGGAGATCTGCTAAGTGAAACACAGATCAGGGTGGTCACAGCCCTAACAGGGGAACAAGGTGAGTGCCAAGTCCCAGAAACACAGTTCTGTTTTAAATCATCTTCGAAACAGATCTTCAAAATGATTTGGGCAAGCCTTTTACAAAATCCAACAATTATTCACATACATATACACATAAGCTATAGAATGATAGATGAGTGCTTGGTGGTGTTTATTTTTGAAAGCCTTACATGAGTTTGTCAGAGCTTTTAGATTTTAAGGGCATGTTGCAATTCGCATCTTCCTTTCCCCCAAATCTTTAGAGATCCCAGTAGCCTTTGCTATCAGCTATCTGATTTCAAGGACCTTTCTGTCAGTTACTACTTTGTGTTAAGAACATCTCTATACATATTTAATAGACAAACCAATTCAAATTAAAGTTAGAATGACTGACTCAAAAATTTAATTTGTAGAATTTCAAGTATTATGTACCACCATGAACTAGAATAACAGTGAGATCTTACATCAATCTTTTACTAATATGGATGAACTGGTTCTGACAGGCATCTAGCATTCATATCAGATAGAATAAAATCTGAGGGCAGGAGTTAGTTAACAAAATTTTAAAGAACCCTAAAATTACAAATTGGTGGATATCATATAAGAACTCAGTAGAAGAGATCATTAAGCATTTTTAAACAAAGCAGCAATATAACTTCTAGTATTAAAAATATTAGTTCTTCTATATTCTACTTTATTCAAACTGACAAAGTATTTGGCACTGTAAAAGGAAAATAAAAATTAAGGACCCAAATGGCACTAACCCATAAATAAGAAATGCTCTGTTAGCTATATAACCCAATAATTAGTTCATGTTGATATGAATGAAATATCAAAATTTCAAATTCTATAACAAATAGATAAAAAGTTAAAGAAAGTGCTTTCTTTGTGAATGTGCATAATGAAGAAAATCCTCACAATTAATTTTACCAATTGAATTCACTGGGAGAAGTAGCTATGTCTGTACCTCAATCAACACTGTAACTGATCAGTTAATAAAAAGTTTTCTGATGTAGCAATTATTTTGTTGAAAATTTAATTAGAGGTTCCTTTAAAAATTAAACTTACCACCATCTATTAGGGTACTTGTTCTGTGTTCCACTTTGTAATCATCATTTGTATATATACCTTCTATTAAGACTCTTTCCCTTCAGACCAAATTCAAGACTACATAAGTTTATGAGTCCTTATTCAACATATGTACTCAATAACTATCTGATGGTTGAATGAATTAGGAACACTGGCTTCTTACTAGAAAAACTAAAATCTTCTCCTTAACAGAGAGTTTAAATTGAGTTGACTTTAGTATCAGAAAAAAAACCAATATTGATGTCTTTATAAATCTTGTTTTATCACGTGCAAGTACAAGACAAAAAAAAGACATACAGCTTTGCTCCCCAAAATACAACTGAGACCAAAAGAATACATGTTTCAAGAAAGCACATTTAAGAAAACTTTTTTGTATATAAATTTATACCACACTGCTTTAGATTACTTGGTGGGACTGTATGCTTCTTGATCAAAGAAATGGGAGAAGGCACTTCTAAAAAAAAGAGAGAGAGAGAGACCAAAATGACCTCCAGTTTTCTCTCCCTATATGACTGCATATCTTACTAAGGTTTACCCTCCTTAAACTTATCTTTCTTCCTCTTTATCAGTTATTGCTCTGGCTTATATTCTTGAGTAGTAGAGCAATTTTGTTCTCATTAGTAGCAATGGCAATAATAAAATCATCACTCAATATTCAAGATATAAAGTTCCTTCCCTTATAAGAGCCATTTTGTAAATATTCACATGTGTAACACTTGGTAGAGGTACCTTCCTGACAGTGTAATGCTGACAAATGAATATTATGGCATTAAGTCATGAACTCAAACTGGACATCAACTTTTTTCAAGATTAATTAAATGCCAGAAGAGCAATCATTTGAAACCTTCACTTCCATCTACCTGCTCAAGCCAGAAAGGTGCTCTTAAAGGTAATTCTGCTCAACAGAATTAGAAGCTGAAATTAACTCTGCTTCTGCTTGTTACCACAATTCTCTTTGTCCTAGCTCAAACTTAATATAATGATGCTACTTTTCAGAATATCTTATAACTGGGTTGCTCAGAAATTACATTTTCTAAAAAGTGTTAATAGCCACTGATTTTGGAGCAGTTTGGTATAGAGAATTTTAATGCAAACTGAACAAATAAATACTAACTCAGAATCCTAAAACTTTGTCCATTGTCATTGCTACAGGTACAAAATGAAGATCAGTTGTCTAGGGCCACTTGAAAATGCCATACTGTTGAAACCTTAATAGCATTAGCACAATTAGAAAGTGAGCAGTTCGCACCAATTAAGGCAGGTGTAATTTTAGGACAATACACTAGAGAATATTATTTGAATGATGTGTCTTCTCCATAGTTTAATAGAACCATAAGACCTTCAAATACAGGAGTAGGCAAAAGTAGGTTTACAGTTGTTCATATGGAAAATAATACAATAATTAATAAATAATAATGCAAGAATAACCTGTTTCACATACTTAGAACTGTAAACCTACTTTTTACCCACTCCTGTATATGTGTAAAATATATCAAAGATTTACCAGAGTTAAAAAGGCATTTGGAAGCTTTATATCTGTTGAAAACATTGTCCTGGAGAAGTAATGTCATAACATGAAATGCCAACAGTTTGAGTAAGTACATTCAACTTATACTAAAGTGTAATGGGTCATACAGCCAAAAACATGACTGCTTTTTTTCAATCCACATCTCTAAAATTAGGGAGCAATAGATGAGATGTTTAGAAACTGTAGCAATTACTCCATTGGAAATTTGGGATTCTGGAAAAACATCAAAACAAAGAGTAAGTCAATACTTATTCAGAGAGTCTCTATTTAAATAATTGGGGAACTGAAATTTCTAAAAGGACTGTGGCAGTTCAAAGACACATCCATGGTGGTCCTCACCAGTTCTCCTTTAGGTTGTTCACAAACTTCCTACCATAGAAGGCACTGAAACCACCACCATTGCCATTTTAGAATAAAGAAAAAAAACAGTGTTTAAAAATTTGGATGGAAAATATTAACTTTCAAGTTTGGTGGATTAAAAAATCAAGAAAATAAAAGTAGATCATATAAAAAATTATTACCCCTATGAATAATGAAGAATTCTAGCAAACTATAGCAAACTGTAATAAATTATCTGGAATTCTGATCATTTATTATCCAAGAAAAAATGTACCTGCCCCACTTTGTCCCAAAGAAATATGTAAATAGGCAGCATAGACTAAAAGACTGGTATTTAAGATTTATCCAGTGCATGGTACTCTGCTCATGCTCTTCCACCATGCTGACATGGCATTAAAGTGCTCACTTGTCATCACAGACAGGGCATTTCTGCAAATTGTGGTACTGTATTTCAGAGGTATTCTTAAGGTGACTTGGTAATAAAAAGAGGTCATCTAAATCTATCCTAGACCACATCGAAAAGACAGCTGTAAAAGTTGAAAGAAAAAAGAAGAGGGGTTAAAAAAGACATGCTGGCCTCCCAATGGTCTAAAGGCACACAGTACACATAATGCAATCATTATACCAGAACAGTAGAGGTAAACATAAAAACTGCCCTACATATATTTGGTCCACATTTGTAGCCATGTTTGGATTTTAAATCACATTAGATCAAGGATATAGGTATATCCGTAAAAATTCTTTAGCTAGGCATACCAGTGTGGTATAGTCCAAGTCTAGATGGAGGTAAATCCAATATTATCTTGAGAAATAGAAAACTAAACTGAAAAAAAACATTTAGAATAATATTTGCTAGGAGAGACCTGTGCCTTTATCATCCTTTAAGCCTATGGTTTGATTTTCAAAAATCATAAATATAAAGATAGTTACAAACCAGAGAGGTATACTCATTATATATTTTCTCCTAGAAATAAGTACATATTTGGCAACAAATCAAAATCATAACTGTAACAGTACATGGCAACACTTTTTAGACTACATGAAGGATACAACCATTTTCTGAATTGACTTGAACATTTTGGATTGTCCAAGTCAATAACTAAATTAAAATGGGTAAATGATCACTTTTTGTTATTTTCTCTTTTGCAACATTCTAAATTTTGAAAATGCTTCATTCTTCTTCCTAAGCACAGCCACAAGAATCCTAATCTTCCCATAGTACAATATTATAAACTGGAAACCAAATTTATTCTGGCCGTAACTATACAATTAGGCCAATTTCAGAGTCCCTCTCCCCGCTTCATGTGCAAAAAAAAAAAAAAAAAAGCCAATGCCATTTAAATGAGAATGGCCTGGTTTTCAGAGATTATAGACCAGGCTATAAAGGCACTATATCATTGTAAAATAACAAATAATAAATTGAGCAGACACCTAAAGATGAAATGAGTCTGGTGGGGGGGCACAGACCATAAGAAGGCCACATTTCCGAAAGTTCTACATGCACATGCAATGATAGATGTATTTCAGGGTATTGGAGGCTCTCAGGTTAGAGCAGCATTAAGCTGTGGCAAGCTAATGCTCTTAGATATTTTAATCCTGAGTAGCACACCTCCTGTCCTTTTCTCATAAGAGGAATGACTCAAGCAATGAGTCTTTAATCATGTATATGCAGTCACATGAACACTGGCCTGCACGGCAGTAAGTGAACCTTTTCTGCTTAGCTTTGTTATTCCAAAGCTCTTTCAGAAACAACAGTGGCTCTCCACAACTTATCCTTCAAGGCTACTCAAAAAACAACAAGGAGCTCAAGGGTAATCAAGTGAATGGTGTGATAATTATGCATGCAAGTTACCTCCTTTCAAGTGTATTGCCCCAAATTTAATTAAAAGAATGTTATTAACAACAACAAAAATACAAGAACTGTAGTGAAAGACTCTCCACACTGTATTGTATTACCCTCTTAATGCTGTAGGTCTGTACTGTCCTTTACCGTAACCACCAGTGACAGCAGCTGTTGAGGACTTGAAATGTGGCTAATGCAAATTGAGATGTGCTTTAAGTGTAAAATAGACACATAACTTCAAAGACTTCGTCTAAAAAATAATTAAAATAGTTCATCCATTTTATCTTTCTTTTTACTTTTTAATGTGGGCACTAAAAAATGAAAATGACACATGAGGCTCATGTTATATTTCTATTGAACAAACCATTGTAGACATTCATATCTGCATTATTCACAGTGGTTAAGACATGGAAACAACTGAAGTGTCCTTCGATAGATAACTGGATTAAGAAGATGTGGTACATATATACTATGGAATACTACTGAGCCATAAGAAAGGCTACAATATTCTCATTAGTGACAACATAGATTCTGAGAATATCATGCTAAGCAAAATAAGTCAGATGGAAAAAATCAAGAACCATATGATTTCACTCATGTGTTGGATATAAACCTGAAAGCAACAAAGGAACAAACAAGATAAACAAACAAACAAAAACTCATAGACATAGACAACAGTGTGGTGGTTACCAGAGGGAAAGGGGGTGGGGTGAGGTAGTAAAGGGTAAAGGGGGTTGAATATATGGTGACAGAAGGTTTGACTTCAGGCAGTAAATATACAATGCAATACACAGATGATGTTATAGAACTGTACACTTGAAACCTATGTAATCTTATTGACCAATGTTACCCCAATAAATTTAATAATAAATAAATAAAAAGAAAATAGAATGACAGATCTCAGAGGAGAGGGCATGGAAGGGACTGGAAGAAATTAGCCAAAGAACATATATGCATGGTCCATGGACAGAGACAATAATATGGTGTAGGCCGGTGGGGGGATGTCGGGGGCTGGGTGGAGGGGAGCAGTGGGGGAAAATGGGGGCCATTCATAATAATGTCAAAAATAAAAATAAATAAAAATGAATGACCCCATGGACATGGATAATGGTGTGGGTGTTCACTGCGAGAGCCAGGTATGGGCTGGGTGAAGGAACGGACAAAGAGGGAAAAATTGGGACAACTGTAATAGAATAACAATAAAAATGTGATCAAATAAATAAATAAATGTAAAGAAAACAAAAATATCATAGGGAAGAAGTATTTGAAATACATGGCATAGTTCATTATATCTATGCTTCTTAGCCCAAACCCAAAGACTATCTAAAACCTAAAACTCATTGGCCATTAAAAATGGCTATAAAAATGCAAAACATCTCACACTGCACTAATTTCCTTAGGTCAGAGGTTCTCATTTTTTACTTGGTAACATGTAGGAGGTGCTCCTGATATCTCTCTCAATATTAACTCCCCTCTCCCTGCATCTCAAGAAAGCTACTAGGCAAGTAGGTTGTCTGGAAAAGCAGGCAGAGGCAGCAATGGGGTACATTAGGATGGAGAAAAAACCCTGGGCTCAAGTCAAGCTAGGTTAGAGCTAACAATCTCAGCAGAGGATAGTGGCTGAGGAAGAGAGGACTCCCCATTTTGAGCTCTAAGAGCCCCAACCAGAGGAGCCAAGGACCATGTTTCAGTGTCTCACTAGAGGTTTGAACCTTGTTCCAAAACCCTCCAGACGGGAATGACAGCTCCACACTGATTCTGAAAATCCTGCTCCACATCAGTGGAAGAGACAGTTCCTTAAACAAATAAGCAGAGAACAAGCTGTTTGTAATTTCTGAGATTGTGAAACTGTTTGCCAAGTTTCTGTAATATACCTGGGTTCGAGTAAATTTGTAAACAAGTTGGCCTGTGGTCAAAATTTGAAACTTTATAGTAGGAATCCACATTGTCAATGCTGGGCCAATACTAAACTACATGATTGATTTCTAAAATAGGCATAAATTTCTCATTACAGATCTCAGTTTCTAGACATATCCCATATGTCAGTTTACAAAACAAACCTAAATATACCCTAGTACATGGCTCTAATACAGACCTGAGATGAAACATAGAACAATGAGGCAGATAATAAAACCTTTCATGCAGAGATTTTCATTGCTGCTTAAGTCAACATGCATGACATTCACCTGGAAGCCTTGACAGATGGGCACACACAGGTAAGGGTACTTTTCCTGTTCAGTAATAGAGCTCTACAGATTTTAAAATACAGAATCACCATGACAAGTGCTCCCAGGATGAAGAGGCCATGTTTGGTGCAGTCCATCTACAGCCATGTTCATAGTCACAAATGGGTACTTACATATGTGACCAGGATCATTACAGAAGTCATGTGCATACATGGCTCGCAACCTGTGAAACACTCCTGAGAGTCCATTTACCAACACAGTTCCCCTTGCCCAATGGTGGGCATTAGGGAGGGGCATGGGAAGAATCCTTGGGGTTAATGCTGATGAACCCTGTTTCTGAACACTGCCCATGAGGAGACAATAGAGTTTAGATCCCTGCATCTGAAAAGTCTCCCCTAATCAGTTCATGTTTAGCCAAGGGAGGTCAGAGAGCCAGATTAGAGAAGCCACTCTGGGAGCCACACAGATTCATTTTCCAGATTCCATACCAGAGGGCTCTGAGCAGGTACTCTGAAATAGCTATGAAGTCATAGTGTGGCCACCAGAAGACTTAGCAGGGGCTGGGTGGAAGATGCTTCCCTCCAGAGGAGTCATGAATTATTACTGATTTAGGCTGTCTTCTTCTGTGCCATCTGATATCAGAAAGTCATCCATGCCATCTACTCCAGCGGCAAAAGCTACTCAGTTGGATAGTATCTTAATGATAAAGGATGAACACTTTCTTTTTTTTTTTCCCCAGGATACCTACTGTTGTTGTCACTGAAGCATTGGTAGGAGTTGGAGACATCTATACAGACTTTACATGGTAACCTGACCCTGACATTCCTCAGTGTGGCCCTGATTATCTTGGCTGGGCTTACTCACATGCTGAGGGTTAGCAAGCTGCCAGATGACTGATATACTCCTAGCCCCATATCTTCAGTTCATCATTCGTAAAATCTTTTCAAACATATTACCTCATTGTAATCTTAACAATATGAAAAATGTTAACATTCCCATTTACATGGGGAAACTAAGGCCAAGAAAGTACTTAAAGCTGTAGGTAGAACTGATTCTTTTGCTGTTGCTGTTGTTTGAGGGGAGAAAATTAGGTCATACTGAGGACATATTGAGTAGGAGATATCAAAGGTGAGAAGGCTGTGGGATATGAGTTTGGGTTTCAAACCTGGGAGTTTCCAAAGTTTAAATGATATTTACAAAGTCATGAGGTGGGATGAAGTCACCTAGGGAGTTTGTCTAGCATAAAAAGACATATACTGAGACCTGGAACTTGCTTATATTAAGAGATTAGGGAGAAGAGGAAGATCTAGTCAAAAAGGCTGGGGAAAACCAGTGAGATATAAGGAAAATCAAGAAAATGGAGTATTTGGGAAGTCAAATTGAGAGAAACGCCTAGAAGGTATGGTGAGCTTTAAAATTCTCAGTAATTGAAGTTCAAGCCTCTTCTTGCTTAATTGGAAGAATAGAAGCAGAGCTCCCAGAAGGTCTTTGATCTTATTTCCCACATGGCATTAGTTTCAGTAGCTTGTCTCACCATTTCAATGAAAGCCAAGTTGCTCAGAAACCAGAGGGCCTGCCAGTAACACTTACGAATGGGAATAAATAAAACTGAGGATCATCACACTTCAGTGTTTACAAAGTGCTGCTTCACTGGGCTCTCTTTAGAATTCCGTAGCCTCCCAGTAATGTGAGGAGGGATTGTCCTCAAATGTGCAGATAAAAAATCTACAACTCAATTGAGACTTGTTCAAGGTCAGCCATTTAAGGCTGTAGAAAAGCTAGATGAGAAGTTGGCTCTTCTGACCTTAAATCTTGGTTCTGTCTCCAACATCATATTGCCTATTATGTAAAATAAGGAGAAAACCAGCTCCTTCTTATCCTCAGGAGGCATGGCTATCCAAAACAAAGAGAAATAAGTGCACAACTCATATTTGTATTCTGGTTTGTTGATCACATTATCACAATCTCATCATCATGGGAAGAAAGAAACTGAACAAGTTAGGGAAAGCAAAGTTAAACACAGGCATTAGAAATAGGCCTGTTTTTCTTTGCATCACCACAGTCTTACTTTACAGTCTACTGAAGGGGATTTGCCAACATGGTTATCAATTCCTCCACTTTTCTGAGAAGACACAATCCTAATCCAATGCAAAATAGCATGTGCCAGCCAGAGTTTTAACCAAAGTTACAGCCTTTTACTTAATGTCAAGGAAACTGTTAGTTAGAGCCTTTCAGTTCCAGGAAAATCAAAGAAAGCTTAGATCCTAAAACCAAGCATGAAAAATTTCAAATTATTTTAAAGAACTAATTTCAAGGCCAGTAATCAATAGACTATGGTGTGGCCAAGGCCTGGTAACTTAAAAATTTTAGGACTTGCATCAGGGATCCAGAAGCCAAGTGCTACATTAAACCAGTTATTTTTGGCTTTATAAATTACATGTTTATAGACTATTGGCTATAAAAAGCCAAATGGTAGATTGTGAATGTACAAGTTACTTATCTATACAGCATTCCCTAGATTAAAATTTTGCATCTGCATCTGTTTGTGAAATAAGCCTTACTGGAAATTAATTACCTCAGCAAAACCAAGTAGGATAGGTCAACACAACCACCATCCGAGTTGGATACTGTTTCTAAAAGACAAGTGACACAGCAATCATTCCCTCTTTCTCATCAGGAAGCTGCTGTGTTTTTTGTTTGTTGTTAATTTCTGAAAGATCATAAATAAGTCTAATAGAAAATTTAAAAGCTACAAAGAGATTATATGATGAAGAGAATTTGCCTTCTACCCAGAACCCCTCACTTCCCTATTCCTTTTCCTGGAGCCAAACACTGTTACCAGTTTGTGTTCAAGAGACTATTTGAAATATTTTGATGAGAATTCTTCCGATATTTCACTCTGATCCTTACAATCTTACATCTTATTACTTTACTCTGCATTTTTAAAATATGTCATTCAAAAAACACCATGAAAAGGCAGGACCTATTGACTCTTCTCATGTGGCTGTTATGGCAGACAATATCTTACTCAGAGGCTCAGGTTTGGCTAAGATTATTTCCTTAAATTAAAAAAAAAACAACCAATGAAAAATAACCCAGGATTTCTTACACCATTGTGTCAAATGAAGGTTAAAAATTGTTTTTAAAAGTAAAAAATAAAATTCTATATGATAGGCTGATGTTTAAAAACCAATGAAGCAGTATGTTCTAAGGCTAAATTAAAATGTCTAAGTGACTTTATAAACCTATGCTATACTTGCTGACATCCATTCCATTATATCTTAAGCCTGCTCAAATCAGACATGCCTATTTCTTAGAGTATAAACAGTAAATTTTTGGTAATTGACTGCCAGAATCCAACACCCTTTGTTGCCCATTATCATGCCTCCAGGATCTATAGACTATCCCAATCTACCCAGAGGGGAAAGCACTCCTAATTTTGACAGGCTCTAAGTACACTTCTGCTGGGCTTCTCCTACATGCCAGCCATTGTGCTAAATTTTAGGAATAGAGTGATGAAAAACACATGCCCTGCCCTCCACGAGCCAGCAATTTCAGGACACCAAGAGGTAGGGAGCAAGCTCTCCCACACTCTTTATTCTTTACCAAATGTCATGCCAAGGCATAACTTGCCCTATGTCTAGTGTCTCTGCCTGATGGAAGGTTATTTCACTCTCCCGAGTGGTTGTGGGTTCTGAAGATTGGGTTACTCCCCGGAAGGATGAGAGTGGACAACAGAAGAATCACCCACACCTTATAGCCAAGCATCTACAGGCTAGAGCAGGCCACTACTGGAGTTGGGGAGGGAGGCTTCTGACCCCTTTGATAACATTTTCTCTAGGCAGCATTTGTAGGCATATCAAGACAACTTCCTTGCTTCATTTGGGATACAGATTTAAGAAAAATCTGACTATCAGTCTCAAATAGAAAAGACAAGCAATATCTAAACCAAAGATGATAACAGGAGAACGTTCACAGACCACATGTTCTCTAGTGCTGCAGATTCTGGGCCTATCTCCTAGGAAAGGATTCAAAGACCAAGACAGGACCTTGCTTCACAGCAAGAGACAAGAGTCAGGTCTGGCCATTCCATCTGCTTCCATAAGAAGGAGTACTCTTTACTTGGTGGTTGTCAGGGTAGTGAGACCCAGGAAAAATTTTCCAATGACCTGCCACCACTGATGGGTTAGAGTTGCAAGTGAAAAGTAAGGAGAATATCTCCTAAAACATGACTTTCACCTTTCTACATAGGCAGACAAGTCCATACACCTTTGCCCTGTTCCTCAGGAACTTCCAAATAGATCTGCATAACAATAACTACATCACACTCATTCCTGTAACATGGAAGATACCACTGTCTTAGAGAAAACAATGGGAAAATATATTATTTTTAAAATAGGAGAATCTGAGTAATTTCATTCCTGGTTTAACTCACTGTTTTAGTAATTTTTCTTTTTCATCGCCCAATGTTGGTTTTCAAAACTTTTGTATTTATTACTATCTACAACCCCCAAATAAAAAGAAGATGTATTATATACAATGCAGGAAAGCCCCAAGCAATCATAAAGTTCCATTTTTTATGTGTTATTTTTTTATTTTTCTATTGTATTTTCCCCACTACCCTTTATCCCCCCTCTATCCTCTTCCTCTTTCACCCATCCCTTGTCCCCCCAAATCACCACACTCTTTTCTTAAATTATATAAAAACTTGCAGTTTAGTCCCAGTGTACTCTGTGTTGGCAAACCACGGATACAAAATTGAGAATGTCAACACTGTGGAAGTCACAGGACTACTCAGATTTACAGTCTAAATTAGGAATGAAGGGCTATGAATCTAAAATGACAAGCTGACCTATCTGAAAACAGGCTCCTGCCCTTCATACAGCTATCAGACACCTGAAGACTTCTGCAGCTCTAAAAAAATCAGCAGCAAAGGATCATTTCAGAACAATACAAAGACCTTTTAAAAGTTATTTTTATAGTCGACATACAATATAACATTAGTTTCAGGTGTACAACATAGTCATTAGACATTTATATACCTTACATAGTGTTCACCCCAGTAAGTCTAGTGCCCATCTGGCACCACACAAAGACCTTTTTAGGTAGCTTTCTGAGAGGGATTCAAGGCCGAGGCCATGCTTTAAGTAATGAACACTGATAACCTTCCCCATCTCAGATGCCCTTTGAAGTGTAAGCAAGGTAAGGGCAGGAAGACTATCTCCTGCACAAAGAGAACGGCACATTATTGCTGTGTTCTTTTAGGAGGCACCAAGTACTCTAAGCAGAATGAACACAGCAGGGGCTTGGCAGGAGTGTCGGTTTTATATTCAGTCATCTCAAATTCCAGCAGGTCAGACTATAGTGCTACATTCCTGGCACAAGAGCATCCCAAACAGCCGCCATGGCTGCTGCCACCTCTGCCTCTTGGTCAGGCATGAGGCCTAGAATATCCCAGGGGCAGCAGTGGCTACCACCTGGACATTCTTATCATTCAGGCTCTTGACATTAGGATAAAACTGCATTTGTGGGCTAGCTAAGATTTCAGAATAAATGGTAACTTGACAATGCCAGCAAAATGATCACATTCTGAGCAAAGACAAGATGGGGATGGAATCTTTAGAAAGACTCAGGTGTAAGAGGAGCACAATGTGCTCAAAGTCAGGATTTCAAGGCCAGAAAGCCACACTATCCATCTTTCAGTATAACTCAACCAATTGTTCTGTTTGTGCCCCACCACCACCCACAGAGAGACTCTGACCACGTATTCCCAATTCCACACAGCCAGGATCTGTGTCCACTGTCCCTGGAAGCCCCTTCACCTACTATAGCATCTTTCAGAGAATTAGGTAATAAAAAAATGTCTTCCCTTTAAACTGCTGAACTCACTAAGAAAAGAAATTCACATGAGTTCTCTCCCACTAGCATGAAATACTACCGTTTTCAATATAGCTCTGTGACTAGAGATACAGCCTGAGAAGCCAGAATTCAGTGAAAGACTTGTGGGGGACTGAGCCTTCCTTACTTTCACATACTCACTCTTAGAAACAAAGGAATGCTCCTACTGAAAATAAATCAGAGGGAAATTAGATCTTAATCACTCTGATTTGATGGTAATTTCCATATACCCTGCATCAAGGACACCTACCCATTTGTCCCTTTGCTTTTTCACACACAGGGGAAACAAAAGTAAAAAGGAAGTCAGCTTGCTGACAGTCTGGGATTTTTCTGAACTTCCCCATCTTCCGGAAATGTGCAAGCCAGGTTTGCTGTTCTACCCAGGAAAGAACAGCATTTGATGGAGCAGAACAGCTGCTGGCAGTTAAAGATCTACAAGAAAGTAATATAAAATGGATTGCCAACTTAATGAGTTCTGACTTTTCTAGCATGCTTGAGGTCTCTGTACTCCTGATTGTATAAAATCCATGCATTCTGCTTTCCCAATCTGTGTCTGCCCTACAATCCTTCCCAGGCTGGCCTAATTCTCCCTATCTCCTTTCCTCCACCTTCCTACAACCACACTAAGAGCTTTCAAGGTTTAATCATACTCTGATACCCTTTCCTTAGTCAATACAAATTATTTTTATGGTCAGTTCAGATTAAGTCTCCCTCCATCCCTTTGTTTTTTCTCCCTGACATGAGCAGACAAATAGTAAAGATAGAAGATGACAGTGAGTTTTCCTCAATATCCAGTCTTCCCCTATTCCTACCACACCCAACAACAAAGAAGGTATTCGTCATCATTTGGTCAAATGGATGGGCGAATCTCGCAAGATGAGGGTTGGCTTCCCAAAATCAGGGGAGAGGGAGTGCAGAGCAGAAAGGAGCACTCCAGGAAAAATAACAAACAAAACACCTGTGTCAGTGATCATAAAAGTGTGGTATGAAGCCTTCTTGTTGGACCAAAGCTTTGGAGATGTGTTCGAAGTGCAGATTTCTCAGTCTAACATCAGACTTACAAAACCAGTCTCTTGGGGTGTATAAAATATTTGTTTCAAAGGAAAATTCTGCATCATCTACTTATAGCACATCCCTCCAGATTATAAGGTTCCAAATTTTCATTGCCTGTGCTAATTTGCAACTCTCTAAGTTATAGGTAACTGATAGATATAAAAACTGTCATTGCCCAGTTTTGATACCTTCATTCTGTCCTGCAGAAACAAATCAGTTTTGCCCCCATTTGCAATTCAATTCCTTTAATCAATATAAATTTATGCATTTTGACTTTTTCCCTTCAAACTGCTACCCTAATGTGAGTGAAATAAAATTGTTAAAATATGTTCATTTTTATATCTGCATGAAAGAAATGGTTTTATCTTTTTTCTGAATGTTATCAAGTAATACCCAGGAATCTTCATTTAAAAAATTATATTCTAGGTGATTCTTCAGTATTACCAAGGGGGACAATGAGCACTCTGTGGCAAGGCTGACAGAAGACAGCTTTCAGATCAGATGTGGCCAATCAGCTTCTCTTTGTAAATAAAGTTTTCTTGGAACACAGACATATCCATCCATTTATTTATTGTCTGTGGCTACTTTCAAGCTACAATGAAGAGTTTGTGACAGAGACCGTATGGCCTGCAAAGTCTAAAACATTTACTATCTGGCCCTTTATAGAAGCATTGTGGTAGCAAGTCCTGCTCTAGAAGAATAGCTTTCAAGATTGTGTATTTATCAAACAAATATTTCAGCCACTTTGAGGCAGTTATGGCCAGGTTGGCAATGGAAATCAGCCCTGTGCTATAGAAAGTTCAGTAGAAATACTGACACATGGTTTTGTACCCACATTCTAAGGGAAAGGGAGTGTGCATAGGGACTCAGGGAAATTGAGTAGAGTGGTTCTGAAGAAAAACATGTTTTGTGTAGTTAAGTTATGGAACTTTTTTCCTACTCTCATTCAGCAAGCACCTATGGAGCACCTACTATTATAAAAAGCATGCAAAGGGAGCCACGCAGATGAATGAGGCAGGATCTCCACCCTACAGATGACCACAATCCAATACATCATTATCAGCCCCCATTGTGCAGCAGTTAAGACATAGCAGTTAGGACAAAAAGCTCTGGAATTAGACTGTATAGGTTTAAATCCTGGCTCTGCCACTTACCCTGAGCATACAAAACTCTCTGTGCCTCAGTTTCCTCAACTATAAAAGGGATACTAATATAGTACCTACTTTAGAAGGTTTGAGGCTTCAATAAGTTAACACACATAAAACCCTAAGAATGGAGGCTAACAGGCAGTATATGCTATCAATTGGTGTTATATTATTAGAGCCCTCAATTATACACCAGTTGCAATAGTAGGTCCCCCATGTGTATTCCCACTAAACCTTTCAATGACCATGAAATTTGGGAATTATCTCATTTCCATGTTACTGATGCAGAAACAATGCCAGAGGAATCAAATGGCTTTTTCAAGTATGCAAGGTGTGGGCAGAATTAAAACCTATATCCAACTCCAAAGCCCAGGCTTTTTCCAGTATAAGTTCCTTCATGCAAGCTCTAAAGGGATGGTGACCTCAAGATTACAGGTCTGTGTCAACAAGTTCTAAATTTCTCTTCTAGTTGAAAATCTGGTTTTGGTATAGCAGAGTTTTCTGATATGAGGCACCTAGATATTTTTATTTGAGTAATAAGAATGGAAAATATAATATCCCCATGATGAAAAATACTAAAAGGTAAATTAAAATGTAAAGCATTTTGTTTCTTCCAAGTAAAATATTTAAGGCGTATGTTATCTATTTTTTTCTCTCCTAGGTAAAGATCTAGTTAAATCGGAAAGGCCACACTGTAAAGCAGTCTACAGAGTGTCCTTGTAATGTTCTTTGCTTTGGAACTGGAGGGAACACAAAAAGGCCCCAAATGTGCATTTTAAAGCAACTGAAATTGGTCCAGCACTCTTTTAATCCCTTTAAGTAAAAAGGGTTCTCTCCATAGAGACTAGAAATAATTTGGCTTGGAATGTTGTATTAAAATGTAACCCCAGCTAATTTCAAGAGTGCAGAGGCAGGTTGATGTTTCTTTGCACTAAAAAACCCCCTCATTTTCAGGTATTTGTGTTTTATATTGCATTCTTATAGGCAAAGGACTAGCTATAGTTATGGGAAAGAATATAAACAGAATCTTATTCTTAACAAGCAAGTAGCTGTGCTTAGAAAGCTCACTAACGCTGAAACCTGTTATAAGAATAGCACCCTCAACATTCAAAAAATAGGTTTCATTGTTTATCAATATTTCTAATACTCTAATATCCAAATCTCTCCAATCCATTTGTAAAGCTATTGGCAACATTATAGCTCTGAAGCATAATTTCTTTGATTTGTCATTTGGTCTAAAAATTTGGTTTGAAAAAGGTTTGCAACAAACCATAAGAAATAATTCAATCGCAAAGGACTCTAAACATCCCATTTACCCATTTACTGCTGTATTTATTTTGCAAATCAATGGATTCATGCTGTTGCAGAAAAAAAGCAAAACTGTCAATAGAGAAATGAGATGCTAGTATTCTTGACATTGAATTGGCAATGAGTTACCTAGCCTTGTAGCCATACACAAAAAAGTCCCTCATTACAGCACAGTCAGTAGGACACACATTCTACTGGGTGGGCCAGAAAACCATGCATGCTTTGTTCTCTGGATAGACGGTACAACAGTGTCTATTTGAATGACCTTCAGCCACACACCAAGTTATTGGGGTGGCATAAAGCACTGCAGCTGGGAAAAGCAAGAGCTTCTCACACTTTCTGGGTTCCCCATTCACTTTTCAAAAGCCCAGGCAAGGTTACTCATCCTAATACATATCAGAATATTTTTCTCCTTCAAATTAAATTAATTCAGAGATCCCCATAGAATTCACAGGCATTAGTTCAAACCAGTTCCTGGTATAAGGAAAGTACTGGGCTTGTTAACAACTTTCACAGGGTTTTAAAACCCAAATCTTGGATTGGGTTCATATCCCAGTACTGCCACTTTTTAGCAGTGACCTTGGGTGTGCTGATTTATCTGAGGGTCAATTTTGTCTTTTGTAAACCAAGGGTAATATCCATGCCATTTGCATGTCTATACATGTGAAGGGCTCAACAGTACCTAGCACAAAGGTGCTTGATAAATGGTCAGAAACCTTGTTAAGGGACTTGGCCTTTGGCTTCAAGTAGGTAGAAATGTACTGGATCCAGTAAAAAAAGAGAAGTTCCAGCTTGGAGTTTAAATTGGTGGATTAAACACATGCACCTAATTTCACTGTCCTGTAACCGCATTAAGACCACATAAAGGAACCGTTTTTTGTAAAAGACAAGCCTAGGAGAAAAGAAGAGGGAGAGATAGCAGCAAAGTTTTGGAAGCTGCAAAGCAGAAAGATAAGCAGTAACCAATTCAGCAAGTGAGGGGAAAAATTATCTCAAACCATCAGGGAGAAAAGCTAAATGTGGGCACCAAGCTCCCCTGGACCTGGGGATAAAGAAGATGGCAAAAGTGCAAATGGCTGGGAGGAAAATCTCCATTCCAGTAAGTGACTGCCCCTTCCCCACCGAGGCAAACATCCAGAGGGTTATTTCCTGAATAGGGTAAAACACAGGGCAACTGGTTTGGGAGGTACAGTTGGGCCATGGATACTATAGTGCAAAGAAGGATATTAAGTGACCGGCAAGATGCATGCTGATCCCTGAATGCAGAGATAGCCTGCACCCCAGTCCCCTTTCTCAGGAGCCTCCAGACTGAACACCAGACCCACACATCCCAGCAGGAAACTGAAAGGCTTTTCCAGGGCATCTAAGCAATCCCAGGGGAAAGACCTAAAGATAGAGACATTAGGGTCTCCCAACAAATGCCCAACCCAGATCACCTTGTGGTGAAATAAATTCAACAAGCTCCACCCACCTGCTCAGAGCTTCACAACAGCTTTCTAGTCCCCAAGCAAAGAGGGATTAACAGACAGCTGTGAAAAGCTTCCAACAAAAAAGGAGAGAGATGAAAACAGAACAGAACAACTTAGAACAGAGACTACAGAGTTATGAGAAAAGTTAAGCAAGTACAGATCATGACTATCCTTGGAAAGAAATAACATTGTATTTATGAAATAATTAAATGATAGAAAACAAAACCTAGAAAATTATAAATGTAAAACAATCATTCTCAGAATTGAAAAATGATACGAGACATTAAAAGCAATAGAAGTGCAAGAAGATATCTCTCCCAAATTAGAAAAATACAAAGATGAAAAATAAAAGAAGAATGGAAAATTAAATAACTGCTATGGAGAATCTAGTTCCTGAATGTTAGTTGCAGAATGAGAAGAGAAAAATGGAGAATAAAAGGAATAGTCAACAAAAAAAGTGTCCAAAATGGAAGAAAATCGGGTGTCAGAATGAAATGGCACAGAATATGTCATAGACCATCTAGCACAGAGGATTAAAACAAACCCACCCCTTGGTCCATTAGTGAGACATTTCTGATCCTTGGGGACAAAAACACTTTATAAACTTCCAGAGAGAAGAAAATCAGGCCATTAGTAGCCTGTAAGGAATCAGAATGGCTTCATACTTCTCAACATTAGTAGTAGAGAGGGAAGTAGAGCAATGTGTTAATTTCCCTTCAGAACTTTGATTTCTAACTTGGAATTCTATTCCCAAACTGCCAATCAAGCATGATGGTAGAATAGACATTTTCAGGCATGCAAGGCCTCAGAAAATTTACTTCCCACGTACCTTTTCTTATAAAGTTACTTGAGGATGTGCATCACCAGAACAAGCAACGAGGAGACACAATTTAAAAAAAGCAGCTGTAAGACAGGAGAGATCAAGGGAAGCTCTGGATGAGTGAAGGATGAGCCCAGGATGATGGTTGGGCAAGTGAAAAGAGGGCAACCAGTCTAGATTGGAGCAGGGTGACTCCAGAGATGGGTATGCTGAGGACTGTCACCACAAGATGCTTGATGCCATGAAATCTGAGGACAGAATGACTGAGTGAGGAGGGTTCAGATCCTTACTGTATTGTTTTTCCTCACCATGGCTGATAGTTGCCCCACTCTCCCAACCATGCTCTGCTGCCTGGGAGTCCATTTCACTCCATGGCAGCATTCTGCTATGACCTATTCCTGAGAGCTGGAGGAAGGTCCCAGTGAGCTGAAAAGTGGAGACCACCTACAGGCATATTCCCCAACATCTCCCTGCTGGGCATGTAGTACCTGGCCCTATACTATAGCACCACCAGATATCCTGATGTTGGGCCCATTTTTTCCCTTGGATTCACACATGGCCTTACCCACCCACTTCCCCAGAATAACCTAGTGGCATCTGAACCCAGACTTTTCCCAGAGACTCAGCTCGCTTCCCTTCTCTTGGGACTTTCATCAAAAAGAAGCATTGTCTCGTTTTCCTTACACAGCTAGGTTTGTGCTTGCTGCTTGGTTTTCAAAACCAAAAAATTATAGTATTTAGGGATACATACATACATAGGGACAATAAAAAGAAAGGTATGAAAATAAGCAACACAAGTCAGGGTAGTGGTTATCTTTGGAGGGAAGGAGTATTACGCAACTGGGGAAGGACACTTTTAAGGAGCTGCTATTGTTCCATTTCTTAAACTGGGGTGGGGGCACATGGGTGGTTATCCTCTATACTGTATTATTGCTATTGAACAGTCTTCTATAGTTAGGATACATTTTGCAATTTAAAAGCATTATTTGGGTCATAGATTATATTACAAATTCCACAGAATCTGTATCATTCATCTGTTGTTCCCCAAAACAGCAATAGACAGTCTATTCCAGTTATCACAATCCTTTTATGTGCCCCAAGACAGCTGTCACAGAAATGCAATTCCAGAAGACACTTTATAACAGGAAC
>CM052552.1:49391751-49418735 GCA_028533065.1 Trachops cirrhosus
TTCTCAGCATGATTCATGTGAAACAGCAGAAATGTTTACCATTAACTACTGACCCATGTTTGATAGATTTCCTTAAATGCTATGTACGCTATGCTCACACCATTGTGACTAAAAGTCATTTTTCTTAAAAGGCAATTTGCTATTTAATTTCACAATGTTGCTCCAATAGAAGTACTCATTCCAAATTCTCACATGCCCAATGTTTCCCTTCTATGTCCAGTCAAAGAAAGAAAAACATAGTTCTACAGTTCCCACAGAGAATTGAAGATGCCACAGCCCAAGCCTCATCACGACACTGTTCAACCATCTGGCTAAGACATGACGTTCCTTCTCTACTGCCAATGATTTTCTGTTACCTCTTGAAGAATTCACCTGGAGATTCAGATGTAGATCAAAACCAACTGGGCTCTGATCTGAGGAAGGGCATCTATTCCATTCACCCAAGTAATAAAGTGAAACAGCTGATTAAATTATATTAACACAAATGGTTCCACACACACCCCCAATCTTCTAAAATATGGTCAGAACCAGAATCTTCATAAGGAGCCATTTTCCCACACTTACACTGCCTCCATTTGAAATAAGATTGCTCTTTTGTGAATAAGTTCATCTCTTAGAAAACTCAGTGAAATGAATCAAGACATGGCCACAGTGCTCTTTTTCTAATAAAGTAATGGCCATCAGTAATGCATTATCTCCTAGATCAGAGCTTCTCAGCCTTGGCTGCATACTGGAATCACCTGAGGAGATTTAAAAACTACTGGTGCCTGGGTCCCACTGGTTTACCAGATGAGGGGTCTGCCTGAGCTACCTGAGTTTGGAAAGCTCTCTCAGTGATTCCAATATGCTGCCAAGGTTGACAACTATGGTCAACTAGAGAATAATGGTGACCAAACACAATGGTGTCAAAAACAAGCTAATATTTCCTAAAACCCATGTTGTGTGCATGCTTACATATACCAGGCAGCATAGCAAAGTTATTAGGAACACAGAATCTTGAGTAAGGCTGCCTGTGTTTGACAATCCACATTGTCACTCACTGGCTAAGTATTCTTAGGAAATTTATATAATCGTTCTATGCCTCAGTTTCCTCACTTGTGAAATGAGCTAATATTAGCACACATGCCTCACAGGGTGGTGGACATGAAATTAGTTAGTATTCATAGAATGCTTACAACATGGGCTATGACACAGAAGACACCTTAACAAATCTTTGTTAAATACAAGATCAAGCCAGTTTTTGCCAAGCCCCAAACAAAGAGAAACTGGCAATTGTGTTAACTAAAATGACTCAGAATCTGATAAAACTTTCTTCAAGATGTCAGTTGCACATTTTGGGACAAAATCTCTCAGATTTTCTGTACTACCTCTTATTTTTATAATGAAACTTTATCCAGTTCCGGAGAAAAGGACATTTTTGAGATCCAGGAGGGACATTTAATGTAGCATAGCAACATTCTTTCTTGCTGTGTCCTTCCTTCTTTTCAACATTCAGAATCCATGTCTTTGTTAATAACCTGGTGTGAAATCAGAGTGCTGTATTTGCAGGAATTGGCAAGAACGGCTTTAGAATTCCAAATTTTTCTTTTCAAAGGAATACGTCCCTGCCTCACTGAGAAGATAAAGGAGTAGTTTTTCAAAGGATTCTCTGTGCCATTGTAGGAAACAGATCTCTGACTTTTTCTAACTTTATTTTTTTTAAATGTTGTATGCCAAGCACCATGCACAAAAATCCATTAATTCTAAAAGGTATTTAAAACAGGAGTTCAAAACTGAATATAGTCTTGAAATGTATGTGTGGACAGATATTTGCCTGCATGGGCTTTTCAACTACAAGAATAAATATAAAGTAGTATTTGAGAAAAGATATTTTCATACATGCATCTCCTAAACACAGAGGAAGCCCAATGGTAAACATTTCATAGTCTCGCCAACTGTCTTCCACTAATAATAGAACTGGTTGATTAAAGCAGTACAAAAATGCTGCAGAAAAGGTTGTGTGAACAGAGTGCTCCAAATATTCACCAGCAACACTTCAAATACATCCAGCTTGCTAATGCTTTCATTTAAAAACCAACACTTAAATTCACTAATGTCATGAAGCAGCATCTTAAAAATATTAAAAATTCATCTTGAAACATGCAGATTACTAATCAGACACTGCTGAGAAAGTGTGTGAACAGGCCTAACATTTCTATGGGGCATTTTGGCACTGAGTATCATAAGCATTTTTCAAAGTGCATATCCTCTGACCCAGGATTCAGCTTCCAAAGATTTATCCTTAGGAATTAATGGGGCACACATGTAAAAATGCATATGCAAAGAAGATCATCACACTGTTTAATAGCAAAAAAAGGAGAACAAAAGTATCATAGAACGCTGATTACTTAGAGGATTCCTGTGGTATAGAAACTTACTGAGCAAAATGGAAAAATATCTGCAATAATGTTAGCAAAAAGATGGTTAAATTATTTGAATAGGACTCAATTGTTGTAAAAAATAAGGACACTGATTACGGAAAAATGTATGAAAGGACATGATAGGATAGGACAGGATATACTCCAAATGTTAAGGGAAGTCATCTCTGAGTAATAAGATTGTGGGTATTTTGTAAGATTTTGTATTTTCCTTTGGGGAGTAATTTCTAATTATCTGATTATGTATGGCAGGTAAAATTAAATAAATGAATAAAATACAAAATAAAAATTTTAAAATAAAATGTAATACAGATATATTGAATAATAAAATATATAATAATAAAGGAGAGAGGAGATCACTTTTTAAATTCTCCCACATTTCCCAAGAGTTTCGGGAATAATATCTAGGAAAAGAAAGTTACCCACAGCTTTTATCCACTATGAAATGGTCAGAAAACAAAAGCAGTAGGGACTAAACACTTCAAAACCAAATATTGTCTTCTGAAGTGAGACCTGCCCATACTAGGTTGGGGTGGTCAGCAGTCAAGTTCTTTTGGCAGGTTAGGTCCTCAAGACCATAACTGTGGTATATGCTAACAATTCAGTCACCCCCACTTTGTCCTCTTTAAATTGCCTCTCAAGAACTCTCTAAGAAGTGTGAATTGCCTATCAAAACAAATGTTTAAAGGAACTAAAAGCTTAGTGTCCCCAATTTACACAGTGGAATTCTACACAGCAGAAAGAAGGAGCTCCTACCCTTTGCAACAGCATGGATGGAGCTGGAGAGCATTGTGCTAAGTGAAATAAGCCAGGCAGTGAGGGAGAAATACCAAATGATCTCACCTTTAACTGGAACATAATCAACAAAAGAAAAAAGCAAACAAAATATAACCAGAGACATTGAAATTAAGAACAATCTAACAATAGCCAGAGAGGAGGGGGAAGGGGACAATGGGGGTAAAGGTTTTCAGGAACTACTATAAAGGACACATGGACAAAATCAAGGGGGAGGGTAGAAGCAAGGGAGGGAGGTGGATTTAGCTGCAGTGGGAGGGAGTGGGGGGGAATGCAGACAACTGTAATTGAACAACAATAAAGTAATTCAAAAAAAGAATATGAAATAAAACTTGGATAAAAAAATAAAAGTATAAAGGAAAAAAATTTACTTTGAATTATTTCTTATAACTCTCCTCCTCATCTTTCTCCCCTTTCCTTTATTTCTCCAGTTCTCCCATATTTTCTTCTCCATCAGGAACCAAGCTAAGTCAGGCAACATTCAGAGAATGCCAGAGTTTGGGGATACCCAGGGAGCAAAATGTTAGGATTTCGAAGTCATTCAAGATTCATTTGATAATCTTGTGAACTCCAATTCAGAATTGGCTTCTCCACTTTCCCACCAAATTAGACTATACACCAGCCCTTCTGTAGACATTAAGCACAGCCATGATTTGGTTTCCCTACAGTCAGGAAAAAAAGTGAGTCCTAAAGATTGTTGAGCATTTCAATGATCTCTGGTTTCAAGCAGATGTCTCAGATGTTAGAACATGAAATGAGAGAATTGTAGAACATTGGAGTGAAAAAGCAGCTTTCTAAGTTTTATAGATAAATGCTACCAAAGTTGTGGTTGCTTAGCAGCATTGCTTGAGTACTTGTTAGAAATGCAAGTTCTCAGGCCTCACCAGAAGTCTGTTGAACCAGAAGCTCTGAGATGGGGCCCATGTATCTGTAGGTTTACTAGCTCTGCAGGTGATTAGAGCGACACCAATTGAAAACTACTATTACAGAATAAGAAACCAAAGCCCAGTGAGGATATAATATTTTGTCTTCACAAAAATAGAGGGGAAAAGAGCAATTATTCTAAGTGAGACATCTAAATAAAGCTACATTACTTCCCTTGTTTCAAGATATGCAATATTGTACTTGCAGGTCTCTGGATTATCTTTCATTCCTACCTGTCTTTTCCTTTTTACATCACTACACTGGAGAAACTGTGGAAACCAATAGAGAGGAGCCCAATGCAGTCTCTGGAGCATGAAGAAGCATTTAATTAAAACTTTTTACAAATCACTGGATTAATGAAATTCATCACACACTGGAGTTCGGGGATGTTGACTGCATGCAAATCACATTTAACCAGCTAAAGTGCAGACTTGTACATTAGCTCCCAGCACATCAGAGCAGCAAACATGACTATGCATGAATCTACAAGAAGAACTGAAGCCCCTTATCTTGTTTTTTCAGTCTGCCCTACTCCACATTCACACCAAAACAGAGAAGCTCTGAACTGTAGTCAGTTCTCACAAAAAGCTGGGTTCCCAAAAGGTTTATTAAAAATTATTTATTTGAAACCTAGACACATTTCCTCATATAAACAATGCTATAAATTATCTTGACTTCTAGTCACCATAGGTTTACAATAAAACTGATACTATAAAAAACCCTAGCCATTTAAAATGCTTCCACCTTTTTTTGCCTTTAAAAGGCAAATAAAAATAAATAAAAACTTCCAAGTTCCAATTTAAGTTCATCTTCACAAAAAAGGCTTCTCTTGTGACAGTGGCTGTGGTGAGTGTGGGGGTCACAGCAGTAGCTTCTGGTGAGGCAGAAATTTTGGGTACAGATGTTCTTTGTGGCATTTATCACCTCCAAGTCATAATCTACCAATATTATGGACTCTAGATTCAGGATCCAAGGATCAAAATATCTCTCTTACCATATTAGCTACTACACTAGAAAACTTTGAACTAATAATTCAAGGAAAGCCGTAGCTGTGGTTTTTGTAGGTACCAAGACCAAAATCAACTGATAATGTATCTTACACATTTTCTAACTACCCCTCCCTCTCCTCAGTTGGGCTATGTGCTGCCTCTTTGTAATTGTATTCTACATTTGTCACTGATTTTTCTAAAACATTCCTACTTATATTTCCTTTTTAAAAAAGATTTAATTTATGTATTTTTAGAGAAACAGGAAGGGAGGGAGAAAGAGAGAGAGAGAGAGAAAGATCAATGTGGGAGAAATACATCGGTTGCCTATCACACGCTCCCCGACTGGGGAACTGGCCCACAACCCTCGACTGGAAACTGAACCAGCAACCACCCAGTTTGCAGGCCAGTGCTCAATCCACAGAGTCACACCAGCCAGGACAATATATTTCCTTTTTAAAAAGATTAATTTCATGCATAATAACATATTGACATTTTTAAAGTAACATTAAAGAAACCCTACACTCCTTAGCTGTTGCTTCCAAATCCTCCCCTACCCAAGTCTAGGCTGATACTAAACTAGTTTCTGTCTGTATAGATTTGCCTATTCTGGACATTTTACATAAATAGAATTATACAATATATAGTCTTTAGTGACTGCATAGTGTTTTCAAGGTTCTTCTACATTGTAGCATGAATCAGTACTTCATTCCTTTTAATTTCCAAAAAATATTCCATGGTATGTACATAGCATATTTTATTTATCCCTTCCTCAGGTGACGAACATTTGGGTTGTTTCCACTATTTGATTGTTATGAATAATGCTGTTACAATCATTCATGTACATCATTTGGTGTGGAAGTATGGTTTCATTTCTCATGGGTATATGTAAATAAGTGGAATTGCCTGATCACATGATAACTCTATGCATAGATGTTTAAGCAACTGCCAGACTGTTTTCCAAAGCAGTCACACCATTTTACATTCCTCCCAGCAATGTATGAGGGTTCCAATTTCTCCACATGTTTGCCAACACTGTTTTTTAAAAAATTATAAACATTCTAGTGGGTGTAAAATGGTATTTCAGTGTAATTTTGATTTGCATTTTCCTGATGATAAATGACATCAAGTCTTTTTCATGTACTTATTGGCTTTTGGATATCTGCTTTGGAGAAATGTCTATTCAGACCCCTTGACCATTTTTAATTGTATTATTTACCTTATTATTGAGTTGCAGGAGTTATTTATATATTCATGATACAAGTCCTTTTTCAGATATATGATTTGCAAAATTTTCTCCCCTTCTGTGGATTGTTCCACCTACTTTGTTTCTTATCACACTGACTGTTTCTGATCACATCACTATATACGAGGGGAGACCCCCAAAAAGAATTTATTTATAAAAATTGTAAATTTATTCTTACATTTTTAAATGTCAGTTACCTTCAAAGTACTCTTCATTTGATGCAATGCATCTATTGAGATGTTTTTTCAAAACAGTTTTTGAACTCATCAATTTTGATGACTTTTAGTACTTGTGTTTTTGTTTGTTTGTTTTGGCAAAACATTTCCCTTTGAGGACTTTTTTCATTCAAGGAAACAAAAAAAGTTGCTCAGGGAGATATCAGGTGAATAGGGAGGATGGGGCACAGGGGTCATGCCATTTTTGGTCAAAAACTGCTAAACACTCAGCACCATGTGGGTAGGTGTGTTCGTAAATCACCCATCATGAAATAGGCAAATATGTTGAAAGAGTCTTCAAAAAAATTCACTGAAGCTGAACGCAGCCTCTCACAACAATACCAGCTGGTACACTGATACACGTGGGTCCCTAGAACTCTGACCTAGCAAGGAGGCCTGTACTACAAACAGCCTGCCCTCAAGAAGATAATTCTCTTTTTGGGGGGGACATATGTATATGTACCTTTTAGGCCCTAGCAAAGTCTATGTAGATAGAGGCATGTGTATATATACCCAAAAGTCTACTGTGGGAGACTAATTAACACTGCAAAAGTCATACCTCCCCAGATCCATGCTCTTGTGTAGTCTCCCTACCCACAATGACTCTGGGCTTTGGTGATATGACTTGTGTAGGTCAGTATATATCTCAACATATTCTCTACTAACTCCCCAGGTCAGGTGGTTGCAGCCGCACACTATGTGGAACTGCTTTGCACTATCCTAGGAACTCACCATTGCTCTTACCTAAGTCTGGAATGCTTTCAGAGCACTTGGCATGTGCCCTTACTTTATTCAGGCCTCTGTTCCAATGGCACCACCTCATAGAGGCCTTCCTCAAATTTGCAACTCTCCCACTCCATTTCATTACCTTTAAGTGCTATGAAAATATATCAGAAATTGATGCTTTCCAAGTATATTTGTTTGTGTTTCTTTGATTACTGATTAAAACAAATGTTTTCT
Organism: Trachops cirrhosus; assembly: GCA_028533065.1. Taxonomy (NCBI): domain Eukaryota; kingdom Metazoa; phylum Chordata; class Mammalia; order Chiroptera; family Phyllostomidae; genus Trachops; species Trachops cirrhosus. The sequence continues at coordinate 49,399,295 of CM052552.1, forward strand.
TAAATGTTTATTGTCAGCCACGTATATATTTAAATTTCTTCTTTTGCAAATATCCTATTATTCATGGCCTTTGCTGATTTTCCCATTGGCATATTTGTCTTTCTTGTTAATTTTTTAGAAATATTATCCCTTTGTCTTATCTATAATTTTCCCAAGTGTATTTTCCTTGTTTATTCATGGTGTTTACCACATAAGAGTTAGTTATTTTTATGTAGACTAGTCTATTAGCCTTTACAATTATTCAGTGCTTTGGTGCCTTATTTTATCAAGAATGTACAAATGTAATTAGATTTTATACTTCAGATACTTTTCATAAAAAAACACTTAGCCAGACTTGTCATAGTATTTCTCATTCAGAAAGCAAATCCATCACACCCCTGCAGACATTTAGTTACCCCCATCCTCAGCTCTCATCCCTCAACCAGACACTCTGCATCCATTTTACTGAAAGTATTTCGCAACTCAAAAGTCTACTGTGGGAGGCTAATTAACACCCCAAAAGTCACACCTCCCTGGATCCATGCTCTTGTGTAGTCTCCCCTCCCACAGTGACTCTGGGCTTTGGTGATATAACTTGTGTAATCCAGTGGGCCCTAGCAAAGTCTATGTAGATAGAGGCATGAAGAGTACATGTGCATTACTTCTGGGAACTCTTCTGCTAAGATGTGAAAAAGCCTAGGCTGGTCTCTATCTCTAGGATGGGATAGAAAGGAGAGATAGTGCCTACCACTATCACAAAGGACACAGGGCAGCTTTCCTGCTACTTCAGAGAAAAGAACATTGCTTTTAGTTAGAAATCATCCAAATTCAATCAGGTAATAAGTTTATGACACTTGCTAGCTTCACAGACAAGAGAAACGAGGCTTGGAAAACACAAAAAAATGTTGCTAAATCACACTCTCTCCGGCCTCCTATTTATAGGTCATTAAAGAGTAAGATTCCACTCTTAGCTGGGTTGAGCAGACGTGACAGAAACAGCATATCTGTGGAAGTGACAAACAGCTGGCAGAGCTTAAGAGCGTCCCTTGCAGATTGAAAAACAAGAACAAAGAGCCAAAGAAGATAATGGCAACCAGTAAGCCCTAAGTGAGGTGCTTTTCACAAGTGGGCCTTCCATTTCTGTGCTCTACAAAAAAAGAAAGTCGGGGGTTGGAGAGACAAACAAGATCAAGGGAAACAAGACCCTTTGTCTGCTTAGACTTCCCAGCTGGGTACACAATTCACCCAAATATCTATGCTCTCCTGCTGTTACTAAAAATACATGGAATAGCTCTTTCAGGAGGAAAATGGCCACATATCACCAAGGAGACAGGAAGGCAGTCATGATATAGTTTTTTAAATGACTTAGGAATCTGCACAACGCTCAATTCGTCTCACTGGACTCTGCCAAGAGGGTAACTAAAGCTCCTGCCTAAAGAGAGATAGAATTCTGATAGAATTCTGTCTGTTCACGTCTGATACTGGGAATCAGCTGAAATCTAAAGTGCCTTAAAACTAGCTCATTGTGAAGTCAGACATTCTGGCATGAAAACTAGAAAAGGCTGCCACTGAAATAAATGTACATTGTCTTGCACCAACTGCTACTAGAAAGAGATTTCAAGGATACTAGCAGAAAAGGGAATTTAGGATTGACAAGAAAGTGAGCATGAGAGGGAGAGAGGGGGAGGGAGGGAGGGAGAGAGAGAGAGAGAGAGAGAAAGAGAGAGAGAGAGAGAGAGAGAAAGCACCATTGGAAGAAATGTAAACCAAAACCATTTCAAATGAAGGGTTTCAATTTCTCATAAAATTGGAAGACAAGGCTATTTTTCTGTGGTATGCAAAATGGAAGAGATAGGATGCATATCTCACAAGCCTCACACAGTTGCTTTTCTTTGAATAGTGCCCGTTGCTTTCTTCTTGCTGCCAACAAAATGTAGGACAAGCTAATACAAGTACTACAAAATGGGAGACTCCATTAAAACTGATTGCAATTCATCTCCACACCTCTAGTACTCTATTGACTGAAATAAGACAGGCTATTTTTGCATTGTTCTCATTATTTTCTCATTCTCATAATGCCTGCTCTCTTTGAACTAATCATTAATATTACGTTTTATATTTGGCCATTTTATTTACCTTCTTCCCTATACTAACTATTTAAAATTCTTACATATGTGCTTGATTCACTTTCAAGAAATGGTAAAGGTGTAGAGATTCCCATATCATTTCAAAATAAGGATTTTAAAAAAGAATAGAACTCAGGTAAAATTAATCATATAACTTATGTTGATCAAAATCCTTGGTTCATGACCACTCATCATACTCTTCTTGTTTATTTGTGTTTATTATATTAACACACATGTACACACAAAAACCCACTACCTACCATGGAGACTAGTACATGAACAATGACTCACATCTCTTTATGTGGTCATCCCCATCTACTCCTCCCAATCTTCATCATCCTCCCAAGGTAACTAGCATCTGGAATCTTGTGTTGAACATTGATATATTCCTGTCATGCAATCTTGAGGGACTTATTTTCACTTACTGTATTAATAAGAGTCATCCATAGTGTTCTATGTTATAATAGTTCATTCATTTTGACTGATATATTACTGATTGTGTGAATCAGGGAAAGGAGAAATGAAAATCTAGAATATCAGTGTTTTATTGCATTAATTTATTCTATATTCTTTACTTCCTGACAAACAAATGCTATACTAAGCATCACTTGTTTTATTTTTTATTTTTTAAAGATTTTATGTATTTATTTTAGAGAGGGGAAGGGAGGGAGAAAGAGAGGGAGAAAAACATCAATGTGTGGTTGCCTCTCACATGCCTGCCCTGTACCAGGGACCTGGCTCACAATCTAGGCATGTGCCCTAGAATGGGAATCGAACCAGCAATCCTTAGATTCGCAGGCCTGCACTCAATCCACTAAGCCACACCAGCTAGGGCAAGCATCACTTGTTTTAAAACAACCAACCATATAAAACAAGTTGCAACTGTCTTAGTATTTCAGAGCTAATCTCTTCACCCACAAAATGTCTGTATTTTCCAGGATTTAATGCTTATTATGTATTCTACACTGGGTTTCCCTAAGGACTAGTGATATCACAACTGGCACAGATCAGGGCTGTTGACACAATGCCACTCTATTATGACACTAATCAGATCAGACTCACCCCTAAAGTTTCATTTATTTAATACTTCCAGTGACTTCATGGTCAAACACTTCTATAAAAGGCAGCAGTGGCACTGAGCTGAGCAAAACCATTCCTTTCCATCAAGGTTCTCACTGCCGAGTGAAGGAGGAATTTTTTAAAAAATCTTGCGGTCCCAAACCAGGGGTAATTTTCAGCATCTTAGAACAGGAAGTGACTGCCTGGTAGATGACGAAAGGGAAGCAGAGAGTCAGAGCGTGCAAAGGCACAGAGGTGGGAGTATCAAGTGGTCAACTACCTTCAAATTTAAGCAAAGTGACAAGGAAGTTAAAGGTCAACTCTCATTTTATGTTTGATCCCAAGGTAACTGTGAGCCACTGAGAGATTTCACACAAAGGAGGGATATGATTAAATTTACTGTACTAGAAAGTGGACTGCAGTGGGAAGTGGGCTATAAGTAATGCAGTGAGAACAAAAATCTAGGATCCAGAAAGTAAATGATATGGACCTGAGCTGAAGCAGGCACATGGATCATGGGTGCAGGTAGGAGGACATGGATTTCTGTGATATTTATGCAGTGAAGTTGACTGAAAAAGATGACACAGACCCAAATGAAAACAAGTATATGCAAATCGGTGGTCTAAAAGCAACTGTAGTACAATTGTTTCATGACTAGAAGAATGTAACCTCACCTACAGGAAACCAAAGCCTTCCTATCATATTGCTTGAATCCCAAGAAAGCTTCCAAGTATTGGTGAAATATGTTTTTGTAAATTACCAGGCATCTTTATTTGAAGTTGTATAATCTCACCACCATCTATAAGACAGAAAATGATGCCCAATTTAAATAGTATCTTGACTGATTTTAAACATACAATTAACTTGCATTATTTGCAGCATTTATGTTCTATAAAGTCACCAAAAGAATGAATTAACAAATACTGACCCATTGCTCCTTGTGGAAATACTGAATTAGGTTCTTGAAAGACTCAGGTCACAACATTTTTGCTATCCAATTAACAGATAACTTTGTTTTATGTGTATTTCTGTTTAAAAACACCTACTTAGTTAGCCCTGGCTGGTGTGGCTCAGTGGGTTGAGCACCAGACTTAAAACCAAAGGGTTGTGGGTTTGATTCCCTGTCAGGGCACATGCCTGGGTTGCAGGCCAGGTACCCAGTTGGGGGCGTGTGAGAGGCAATCACACATTGATGTTTCTCTCTTTCTCCCTCTCTTCCCCTCTCTCTAAAAGTAAATAAATAAAATCTTTTAAAAAAGGTTTAAAAGAATAAAGACACCTATTTAATATACAAGGTGGGACAAAAGTAGGTTTACAGTTGTACACAAAACACAGAGTTTATTCTCTATTATTATTTATTAATTATTGTATTATGTTTGACATGAACAACTGTAAACCCGCTTTTGTCCCACCCTGTACATTGGTGGTTCATTAACATTAACACGTGGTCAAAATCACAATAACTCAGGCCTAAATGAACCTTATGTAACACACTTATTTTCTCCATAAGGCACATCACAGCCTTCATACACTTAGCAACAATAGCCACCACTTCAACACTACACTTGGGAGCCATTTTAAAAAGCAAAATCGCCAACAAAAAAAATTGAAAGAATGGGAACAATGTGCAACTAAATAGACTGAAACAGACATGTGTTTACAGTATGAGAGCTCAAACAAGAAGGCAGTCACCTTGTGCAACCTCAGCTGGGAATGTGCACATCAAGTGACTCAAAGTTTTTACCAATCTGTGCATGTCTGTGAATGATTGCAAAAGCACTGTATTGATTTTGGGGTTACAAATGGATTTTAGTGAGTAGGCAAATTCACAAATACAGAATCCACAAATAATGAGGATTGATTATATCTCTGAGATTATCCCCTGCCTTGCGGCATGAAAAGCTTCTTTAGCAGGTGAGCAGAGCAAGTCAGTAACAATGCCAAATCTGTAGTTACTGGTATGTGCTTTCTCCAATGAGTTCAAAAGTATCTCTTTAGATACCATATCAAAATGACCCCTTTGCTCATCTCTTGTGAGCCTGGAAAAACTGAGTTAAAAATCAGTTTTTAAATGACACAAAAATCAAAGCTTTGGAGAATTAAGAAACAAGTTCTTGTTTCAGAGAGAGAGAGAGAAGGAAGGAAGGAAGGAAGGAAGGAAGGAAGGAAGGAAGGAAGGAAGGGAGGGAGGGAGGGGCCAGGAATAAATTCTAGTAGATGCCCTGATTCCTAAAATTGTCCACCTTCATTATAGTACTTCTTAAACGTTACTGTGCTCACGAATTCCCTGGGGATCATATGAATAATGCAAATTCAGATTCAGGATGTCTGGGGTGAGGGCTGAAGATTTTTCACTTCTAACAACACCCAGATGGTGGTGATGGTACACATAGTATGAGTAGCAAAGCTACTAAAGAAATCTATCAGTCTCAACATGGTCTTACATCCAACAGAGGATACATAATTACTTAGATTAAAAAAAAAACAAGCACTTCAGTTTATGGTATATATTAGATACTAAAAAGCAACTGTGCTTTCACAATATCAACAGTTCCACAGCTAAAATTGCCCAGAATATACAATGCCATTCGTTTTCCTACCTAAGTCTATCAGTATTGTAAAGAAATTAAAACAAAGTACATTAGGATCTCAATAGTGCTTTCCAAACAGAAGTTCAGATTTGGGAGTGATTTTCTCCTCTCTCAATAGACCATTAGCAGCATTAAGGAAGTGAAGGAAATATCAGCTGAAAGGTAGAGAATGCTTCATTTATAGGCATCTGACAAACAAGCAAGCAAAGCACAACTTGTCCATTTAACATGCAGATAAGAGCTAGGATTATTAGGAAGCTGTTATCTATAGATAAAGGCATTTGTTTCTCACTGCCTCTGTGCACTTACCCCCAGACACAACACCATAAATCAAAGATGTCTTGGTGAAATAAAGGGTAACAGAAGTACAGATCCAGCAACCTGTCATTTTGAAAGGAAATGTGGCTGCAAAGAGCCTGGGAGAAGAGCAGTTTGATGCAAAAGCCCCAGTGAAAAATTTGACTTCCAAGATATAATTCAGAGGAACATTAGTCTCCCACAAAGATTTACAAAACTACAAAAATAACCACAAAGCAGATAAAAAGAAGAGTGTGTTCACTGCTGCTTCAGAGGGCCAGACATTTGCTGAAGGCAAGGAGTAAGAGGCCTTCAGGATACTCAAGACTCTTCCAGGCCACTGATTCCAACTTGATAGTTTGTGTTTAACAATTTAAAGACTCAAAGTTCCACGTGAGACTAACATTGGGTTCTTCACCAATTAAGTCAGTCTGATTTTCCATGCCACTTGAGAACTCCCACAGCTGTCTTTTTCTTTAAACTAAGTCTCTTTCAGCACTCATGGAACCAGTTACAGTTAAGAGAAAAATAACTGTCTTCAATTAACTATGTATCACTAATGTAACACTAGTTCTGTTCTATTTTTAAACTTGACAAAGATAAAATGCTGATAATTACACTTCAATGAGCAAACCTCAGCTCAAGCTATGAACTAAAACATTTCAGAACATATGTAAGAGAGCTCTATGAAAAGAGATATTTAAAGAAACAGGTAGAAATGACTATTGGAATCTAATACTCAAGAGATGACAGATATTAGAAGTATATTTGAAATACCAGACACACCAGGAAAGTCCTCACTTATATTCCTGTAAAAAAAATACAGCTTGCTTCACTCAAAGCCATGGGAGGAAGAAAATGCAAAAAAAAAAAAAAAAAAGCTATTTTCTGATACACATCAGAAGTTCTTCAGACAGAGGGACAAAAAGGGCTATTTATCCCAGGAATCCCACTTCTAGGAATCTACACTAAGGAAACACTTGCAATACAAAAATGCATGTGCACAGGATTGTTCATTGTAAAACTGTTTGCAATTACAAAATATTGGAAACAACCTAAATGCCAATATATAGGATGGTGCTTAAATAAACTATGGTAAAGCCACACAACAGACTGTTATAAAGATCTCTATGAAGTGATAAGTGTTGCAGCAAAAAAAGTAAAGTTTAAAAATGTATTTATGGTATGCTATACTTCATGTAAGAAAAAGGGAATATAATGAAACATTCATAAATCTCCTCATTTTGCAAAAGAAATACTGCAAAGGTAAACCAGAAACTAAAGAAGTTGGTTATCTAAGGGGGTGGATAGGAAGGGATGGGGCAATGGGAATGGATAGTAGGGATGAGGAGGGAGTGATACTTACTAGTATACTTTTTTGTATAGTCCTGACTCTGAGAACTATAGTAATGTTTAACATACCAAAAATGTAAATAAATAATCAAAGTCAATCAGAGCATGTGTGTTTTAGGGAAAGAGGGTAAACTGGAACATAAACACTAACAAAAGAACTCAATTATATCACAAGTAAATAATATAGCCACACTGAAGAAGGTGGGGAAGAAAAGAACTAGCTTTGTGACCACAAAAACAGTATTGTGACGGGATAGTACTGTAAGTTAATACAAACAATAAATGAACGTGTTTCTCACAAAGGAATCAGTTAGCAATCTTGAAACTATTTTTGTGTATACTAAAATTAAAGAAATCAGTTAATGTATTTACTTATAGTATCAATACTGAGAGCTAGATTTCTCACCATCAGAGAAAGAAGTCTACTGTTGTACTAGAATCAAAGGTATCGGTATGAGCTCCTGATTGTGAGTGATAGATAGACAGAAGATGGAAAGGAAGAAAGAAGGAAGGATAGGGAGAAACAGAGAGAGGCAGGAGGGAGACAGGGAGAGGGGAAAGAGATAAAACAGATGTGTTTGCATGGTTAGTATATTAACATATATGTCCTAACCACTGAGAGGGCCTAGAAGCAATGATACTCTAGCATCAAATGACCACAATAGGCCCTAATATCTAAATACAGTTCTGTAATAAAAAGAATGAAGAAAGGGTGAGGACATAAAAAAAGATCTGTAGAAACACTAGCCAGAATTTCCCAAAGTTTCCACAAACAATAAGCTCTTTATTAGAAAAGGAGAATCTTTTCAACAAATGGTATTGAATGACTGGATATCAATATGAATGAATGAATGAATGAATGAATGAATAAATAAGTTAACTCTGATCTATACTTTGTGCTGTATATAAAACCCAACCAAAAATGGATTATAGACCTAAAGGTAGAACAAAGAAGTATAAAACATCTAGGAGAAAACATTTATGACCTGTAGTTAGGCAAAGATTTCTTAGATATGAAAGCAAAAGCATGACCTTAGAGGAAGAAATTGATGAATTTAAGTTCACCAAGATGAAAAAGTTTAGCTTTTCTAAAGACACTACTAAAAGAATGAAAAGCAAGTGGCAGACTAGGAGAAAATATTTGTGATTCATATATCTAATAAAGGGTTTATATCCAAAACATATCAAGAACTGTCAACAATCAACTGTAAGAAAATAGAGACAACTGTATTTGAACAACAATAAAAAAATAAAAAATAAAAATATTGCTACATTAAAAAAAAGAAAATAGCCTCTAAAAATAATGGGCAAAAGATTTGAAGACACTTCACCAAGGAATGTATGTAGATGCAAAGAAACACATGAAAAAATGTTCAACATCTTTAAACATTAGAGAAATACAAAATAAAACTGCAAAGAGATACCATTACACATCTATTAAAATAAATAGAAGTTCAATGCTTACCATACCTAGTGTTGGTGAGGATATGGAGAAACTGGAACTGTAGGTGCAAATGTAAAATAGTATAACCACTTTGGAGAACAGTTTGGTAGTTTCTAGAAAACTTAAATACCTACCATATGATCCAGCCATTCCACTGCTAGGTATTTACACAAGAAAAATGAAAGCATATGTCCACAATAACATTTGTACATAAACATACATAGCAACTTTATTGCTAATTGACAAAAATTGGAAAAAACACAAATGTCCATCAACACATGAATGGGTAAACAAATGAAGATACATCCATTTAATGAAAAACTACCCAGGAATAAAAATGAATCAATTTGAAATGAAATTTAAGTGAAAATGAAGTGAAATAAATATATATTGCAATATGGGTTTATCTCAAAATAAATGTGTGAAGTGAAAAAAGTCAGACAAAAAGTATCAATATATATTGAATAATTCCATGTATGTAAGTTTCTGGAAAATGCAAATGATAGGGGTAGAAAGTAAAACAGTGGCTGCCTGGGAATGGGGAATGGGAAGTAGCATGATGATAGATAACGAAGGGTACAGGAACATTTCGGCATGATAAATACACTCACTTTCTTAATTGTGGTGATAGTTTCCCCAGTATACACGTATGCCCAAACTTAAACTGTATACTTTAAATAGGTTCAGTTTACCGTATGTCAATTGTACCTCAATAAAGTTGCTAAAACAATTAAGGAGGCAAACAAGTATGTGTGGCAAAATCCTACCTTTTATTTCTACATTTATAGCATGCCTTCTACCACAGGAATACAACCTTCCTGAGGGCAACATCTATCTTCCACATTCATGGCCAGGCAAACAGACATGAAGCATTTCCAGTAAAACACACCCATGGCATTGCAAAATTAAGGAGAAGACTTAAGACACATTATTTATTAGGAAATTTTGATCAAGGACTTAACTAGCAAGACTAACAACTTTCTGCAATTAGCAGTGATGATGTTAATACACTAAAGTAACATTTCAACCCAGTTCATAAGTTAGAAGGCAATTAGAATAAAAGGGGTGAAAGGGTCATAAAAGTGGTAGAGAAAAGCTGAATCCAGACAAGACCAGAAATTCTCAGAATAATGTTTTAGGATTATGCTCATTTAGGTCCTTAAGGAGAAGTAAATGGACATTAATGCCAACCTACTTTATACCAATATAGCTATATATGAATTCACTTTTTATTTTATCAAATCCATAACTTATATGACTCTTCCCTCATAAATTACAAGCAAAATCAAATATTAGGTAATCTGCAACAAAAAAATGGATTGATAGCTTTACTCTATACATACCAGTAAAACAATAAAACACCACTACCAGTAAAATAGCCATTGTAAAGGAACAGACAATTCATAAAATAAAAACAGATTTTAAAGTTTTACCTTACAATTAAATATAAATATAATTTGCCATTTTAGCCCTGGCTGGTGTGGCTCAGTGGATTGAGCAACAGCCTGGGAACCAAAGGGTCACCAGTTTGATTGCCAGTCAGGGCACATGCCTGGGTTGCAGGCCAGGTCCCTAGTGGGGAACACACAAGAGGCAACCACTCACTGATGTTTCTCTCCCTCTCTTTCTCCCTCCTTTCTCTGAAAATAAAATAAAAATCTTAAAAAAATAATTTGCCATTTTAAATCTATGAATTCTAAAATTTAAAAAATCTTTGTAAATGGCAAGAATGTGCTGTCATTCGTATTTTCTTATATATTAGCAGGGGGGTATTGGTAAACATACTTTCTAAAAGCTCTTGTAGCAAAGGTTTTCAATATTTAAAAACATTTACACTATTCTACCAGGAACTTAGCTTAAGCAAATAATGAAATGTGAACCCGAAGATTTAAGTGCAAGGCTGTTAATGATAATATTTTATTAGTGAAAAACTAGAAATAACCTAATATGCAACAACAGGAAAACTGTTAAATAAGTGACCCTCAAGATGGAAAAATACATGACAATTTTATGCTATTTTTAAAGAATTTATAAAGATGGGAAAATTCTGGTGGAATCAAAAATATCAGATCACCAATCTGTTTAAGACAGCATGATTCCAAATCTGTCTCACTCCTCCAGATTTTTAAAGTTTTGCACTGCTCTTTAAGTGCATTCACTAACTTGTGACTTACTAGTTTCTCATTTCCAATCATGTGGCTAACCAACTAAGGGCTTGAACACCACCAAACAGAAATTCGGAACTCAGAATATCCAAGCCATTCTTCTAATGCTAACCTGGTCTTGGCTTGGGGGCTAAATAACTACAAATTGATTAGCAAAACATCCTCCATGTCAAGAGGGACAGTGAAAGTAAATGGTAGAGAAGATTAAGTGGTGATGAAAAATAGGGACAGATGGAGACTTAAGTGTCTAAGATTTTTGTCTCTGTTCTAGCCCATTATCAATAAACTGGGGTCATTCTATCAATGCCTTCTTGCACACAAAGATAAGGCCATTTCAAAATATCACTTCTTCAGGACAAGACACTTAGTCTTGGAACTTGATTGCCAGTGGGTAAGATGATACATTGGGCTAAGAGGCCAAGGGAGAAGGGACTGAGAACAAACACCCCCACAAGAAAATCTTTTCTTAGCATTTCAAATGTGCTGAAAGAGTACTGATTTTTTTTAGATTGGAAGACTGCTTTCATTGTGAGTGTTCTGAAATACTAAGGTTACCATGAGGGGGGGACACAAATGATCCCAAGATTACACAGTGGAATTGGAAGAATAGTTCAACATTACTTCTTTCTCAAACAATTTTTGATTGGTGCCTAAGGCCAAGAGAGGAAAACTAGCAAAATAGCATTTTAAATGTGTGGGTACATTTTTTTCCCTTTTCACAGAGTATCATTTCAGTACTGTTGATATTTTTCCTAAAATAAACCCACAAATAAAACCAGCAAGGTTCTGTCCTGGTTGGGTGGCTCCGTTGGTTAAAGCATTGTCTCATGCACCAAAAGGTTGTAGGTTTAATTCCCAGTCAGGAAACATACCTAAGTTGTGGGTTCAATCCTGGTCAGTTGAGGCACATAAGGGAGGCAATGGATCAATGTTTCCCTCTCACATCGATCTCTCTTTCCCCCCTCTCTCCCTTTCTCCTTCCTCTCACTCTAAAATCAATAAAAACATATCCTTGTATGAGAATAAAAAATAAAAAGCAAATAGACCAGCAAGATACCTATGGTGGTTCTGAGCCATAGCCCATAGCATTAAAATGTAGTTGAATACATTTGCAATGTATTCAAATGTTGCAATGCTCCATTTCTTACCTCGTTCTTTTTGTCATTAAACAAGAATTGTTATATTCTCATTAGAGCCCAACAATATGAACACAGGTCAAGAGTACTTACTGCTGACCACTTTGCCCTCCAAGTTTTCTGTGTTTCAACTTGAGGTACATTGAGAAACTCCCTATGAAACCCTGCATATGAATACCACCTTGACTGGAAAAGAAACTAAAGGGGATAAAGGAAAACACCTGCCAAGCACTCAGACTCACTTACCAATCCAAGTCTCATCTCAAATAATCCCCCAAGTTCCAATTACAGCAATCAGTGGTTAAGGCAAAGATCTCCTACTCCCACCCCCTGAGAATGTGGTTCAGCAACATAAGCAGGGGTGTCCATTCACTTCACCACAGACAACTGCTACTATTTACTGAAATTAAACTCAACCACCAAAGTAGCTAACATTCTAGAAATTCTTTATAAGAGACAAATATATTCTGTGTTTGCTGTTAAGCACCCAGGTTTATTTTTACCTACATAAACAAAAAATCTACAAAATGCAAAAGGAATCCAGAAATTTGTGGACATACAACTCAGGACTATATAATCAAGGCTAATACAAATTTTCTATTTTAGAATGTACAATGATCCTCTAAGCCTATCATTCAGAGGTCTAAATGTGACCCTCCAACTAAAATAAAGCACCCACCAGATTAATATTATAATAGAGTAAAATTTAGAACCCAGTTCAAGGGCTTCATCCTTCATCAATTACCATATACACCCATCAGTCACAAGCTACCCATCAGTCACAAGCTACCCATCAGTATCTGAAATACTTTGTTTCCTTCTTTCCTGGAATATAATATCATTTAGTGAATGCATATTTGAAACTACAGAATTAAAATTTAAACATATTAAATGTGATTATAATGGCGGCTGCACAACTGTACACATTTGTCAAAGTTCATCAAACCACATGCTTAAAATTGGCAAATTTTACTGCATATATGTGTTGTGTATGTGTGTGTATAATCTTGCCAACAAAGCTGATTAAACAATATTAATCATATGAGAACCCCATGGAACATGAATGTGAACTGATAATTCCCTCATAAAACATGGAAATAACAGTGACTGGGGAGGAAACAGAGGAAAAAGAAACTTGTTTATACCAGAGGAGCATTTCTCAACCTCAACACTACTAACATTTGGGGGCAGATACTTCTTTGTTGTAGGGAGCTGTCTTGAGGCTTATAGGATGTTTAACAGCATTCCTCTACCCACTGGATGCCAGCTACATCTTTTCTCCTCAGTTGTGACAACCGAAAATGTTTCCAGGCATTGCCAAATGTCCTGAGGGCAGGGGGCAAAACTGCCCCAGGTTGAGAGCCTCTGTATTTGATCCTTAGAACCAGATCTATTATATAAATTAAGCTGAAGTGGGTGGTGGTGTAAATTAACAATCCCCAAAAAAGAAAAAAATATGCAGAATGTTGATGACTTTAGGGTAATTTAGGACACTTTCAAATATAGGCAATCAATGTAACAAATGCCTTCCTTCATAGCCAATGAGGACAAGTCAAATCTGGAAGCATCTCAAGTATTATTTTTCCACGTGTCATTAAATTTAGGTGTGAGATTTCATAGCCATAAGTCATCACCATTGACCAACTCTCTCAATAACTTCATAAATTGGTCATTTGTTCCAGTAAAACATAAGGGAATTAAATAATTGATTATATATATGTTCTGAGGACAAGATGTAAATATGCACTAGATGTTTAAGAAATGATTTTTCAAGAAATTGACTTTTTAAAACCCAGGTCCCTAAGTTCAACATTTAGTCAACTTAAAAGAAAAAATCTATACTACTTCTGCCTACAAATTAAACTAACAAAATGCATATTAAATAAAGCTGTATGTGAAAGACATTCGGTAAATAGCTAATTTGATATAGTTCATCTCCTAACCTATGAGATACCAGGTTAAAAGAAATAAACTGTTTAATAATTCCACATTTGAAAATGTATTCCAAAGAAATTAACCCCCAAAAGAAATTAGATAAAATATCCCAGACATTCCTGATATCAAATATTGCACAACTCCCAGTTCTGTAACTGAGGCAAAGGAACAGACACAATGCATTATCAGACACATAGATGACAGTCGAAACCTGAATTTCTATTCCAATGCCTGGTCTCCAAACCATTAAGTGGACCTGGAGGTAGTAAAGAGGACCCAGTGAGCATTTCCAGAACTCTTTTTAAAAGTGCATGCATCAAGGTTACAAGTAATGATGCTAAGCTGTATGGTTCAGAAAAACAAAGAAACAAGCAGAGTCAGATGGATAAATTACATGATTAACAATTACTACTTTGTATTGTATACAAATTACTATTTATATGCAAATATTGTATAAAATATATTCTATACAAATATAAGAAGCTACATTCATAAACATTCTTAAAATGGAATTTATTAATAAAAAATCTTTCAAATCATAGGGATTAGGGAAAAATATAAGATGTCTTTTTTATGGAGAAATGAAATATTGCCCCCAAATTGATATAAGAAATGGGCAAAACATGAAAATATACATCTCCTCATTATTAACCTGGGAACACAGATTAAAAGAACCATGGTACTATTAAATATCCATCAGATTGGAAAAATATTGAGAAATTTAGCAAGATCAAGTGCTGGAGAAGATATGAAACAACTAGAATTCTTCCCAATCTACAATCACTTTAAAAAACAGTTAGGCGCCCTGACTGGCGTAGCTCAGTGGATTGAGCGCGGGCTGCGAACCAAAGCATCGCAGGTTCTATTCCCAGTCAGGGCACATGCCTGGGTTGCGGGCCAGGTCCCCAGTGGGGACCACATGACAGGCAACCACACATTGATGTTTCTCTCTGTCTCCTTCTCCCTCCCTTCCCCTTTCTAAAAATAAATAAATAAAATCTAAAAAAAAAAACAGTTAGGCAGTATATTTTAAGTTAAAGATGCACCTACAGCTTCACAAATGTTCAACAGGAAATAAAAGAATGTTCATAACAGCATTATTCATACAGGCAAACTGAGGAGCACCCAAATGCCCAGTAACAGAATGGATAATTTATGGTATAGTCATACAATGAAATACTATAGTAATGAAAAGGAACAAATGTGGCCCCAAGAAGAAACATGGATAGATCTCATATAACATTAAGTGAAAGAAGTCAGAGTACACAGAGTATTATTCTACTTACAGAATATTCAAAAATAGGCAAAAGCAAAATAGAGAAAAACTAGACCAGTGCACTCATAGAAAATGGTGCAGCTATAAGAAAACAAGAGAGTGGTAAATAAGTCTGCATAGAGTTTCCCTACAGAGTGAAGAAGAGAGGAGGATATGATAGAGGGTCACTCAGTTGACTTCTGAGGGTACTGAAAATGTTTTGTTTCTTAACCTGGGAGGTTAGGTATATGAATATTTGCATTTTAATTCTTTTTTTTACACTATACATAAATATTTTCACGTTTGTTCATGTTTCTCCCACAACATAAGGGTTCAATTTTCCAAACACAAAGCAACATACACAACCACTTTGACACATGCAAGTCCACACCTGAACAACATTAGCTGGCAAAACTAGAACTCAGTGTGTTTAGGATTATAATCGCGTAGATACAAAGGTACAATGACAAAGACCACAGGTTAATTGGAAATGATGTGATGAAGTCATGCTCATCAGGGGATTTTTCTTGTAGGAGTGCCTTGGTTCATAACTGCAAAACTATTTGATGAATGTCACACAACAAATGAAATCCAAAGCTGGTGGTATCAAAACACTCAATATAAAAAAAGACAATATAAAAACTGACAATGGATTTAGAATAACTGCAAGTCTCTGAATTCATGTTTAATAGGCATTTTCAGAAGGCAAATATACATGGTGGATTTGAGAGACTTATGATTGTGTACACAGGTGTACATGTGGACTGATTCTACAACTAATATTATCAGCCACAGAAAATTTTAACTTGACAATTATATTTAATGGTAAAAAGTTTTTATTGCCATTATAAAGCAGAATACTACATTTAAAAATTTTAGTAGTATAATCATAAAAGGAAAAGAGTATATGTATGAATAACCCATGAAGACACATCAGTTTGGATAAGAGAAATAAATGGAGAAATTTTCAAGGTTAGATATAAGTTTTAGAAAAGGGCAGAATGGCCCATCCTATTTTTATTAGCTCAACCCAATCATAATTATATTTAACAACAAAGTTCTTTATATCATGGCCAAATATTAATTGCCCATGTGCTGGTTAACCAAGACAGTCTTTTTCCATTTCTATTGCACTGTTTACATACCTCCCTTAAAAGTAAACAAACAATAAAAACTCAGGTTCGTGTTTTTTTCATGCTAAAAGAACTGATAATTAGGAAGACAAACCTGGTGTTGCTGCCAATGGCAGGGGAGAGGTGGGATGATAGCAATCCAAACCAGTAAACAGACTTCTAAGTTATCTGCTTCAGCACAGATAACTGGAATGATCAAGTTAACAATGATCAGCAAATAGTAAATAACACATTGATTTCTGCATCATCTGGATTCTAAACTATGGATCCTCCTTATTCTTCAGGTCTCAGCTCCAATGTCACCTCCTCAGGAAGGCTTTCTGTGGTCACTCTCAAGCAGGCCTCTACACCACCATCTTAAGAACACTTCCCTTCAGAGTACCTATCACTGCTGGAAATTATCATATTTTTCTTTTTATTGTTTATTTTCCTCCTTTCCTAATAAATCATCTTGTTCATCCAGTTCACATTAAATCTCAGAAACTGGCATATAACAGGCACTCGATGTTCCCACAATATTCCTTTAGTAAATGCAATGATAAATAAGGAAGACTGACAGGTAAGCAAATTAATTATTACTATATGAGTACTAAAAGGGATGGGCAAACTTTAAAGAGGGCAGAGAGGAAAAAGACTGAGTCTAGACTGGCAGGAAGAGAAAGGCTGTCAAGAAAGACAAGGCTTCCTGGGGAATTAAGCCTTGAAGACAAGTGATATTCTCCACGCAGAGGACCTGGAGCTGGTGACCAGAAAGAAGCTAAAATGGTGGTATTTGGGTACACTGAGGATCATAAAGTGTCTTTTATCAGCACACAAAAATTTGGACTTAGTCTTGTAGGTAACGAGAAACAACTGCCATTTTTATCACATTGTTTTATTTCAGAGAAATTATTTCAACAGAATTGATGGGATGAAATGAGGAGGCTGGGGTAGAGAAAACAGGAAAATACTATAATGATCCAAGTAAGATAAAAATAGTGGCTATGAGATGAAGAAAAGAAAAACCTTGGGAGAGCTATTTAAGAATTACAATTGCCCTGGCTGGTGTGGTTCATTGGATTGAGTACTGGACTGAAAACCAAAGGGTTACTGGTTCGATTCCCAGTCAGGGCACATGCTTGGATTGAGGGCCAGGTCCCAAGTTGGGGGCACACAAGAGGCAACCACACATTAATGTTTCTCTCCCTCTCTCCCTCCTTTCCTCTCTCTCTAAAAATAAATAAATAAAATATTTAAAAATAATTAGAGCCCTGGCTGGTGTGGCTCAGTGGACTGAATGCTGGCCTGTGAACCAAAGGGTCACTGGTTCAGTCAGGGCACATGCCTGGGTTGTGAGCCAGATCCCCAGGGGAGGGCGAAGGAGAGGCAACCACACACTGATGTTTCTCTCCCTCTCTTTCTCCCGCCTTTCCACTCTCTCTAAAAATAAATAAATAAAATCTTAAAAAAAAAGAATTACAATCAACAGGGCTTGGTGATGGATGAGTGAGGTTGAGACCAAGCAAATATCTAGCATTTACACCTTACACAACTGAATACAACAAATGCATATATAAAGAAAGGGGTTTAGGGACTCGACTTCCGGCCAAGATGGAGGCATAGGTAGACACACTGTGCCTCCTCACACAACCAAATTAAGGACAACAAAAATTTAGAAACAAAAAAAAAAACCAACCAGTACTGACAGAAAATTGAACTGTACGGAAGTCCGACGACCAAGGAGTTAGATACATTCATCCAGTCCAGTAGGAGGGGCAGAGTTGGGCGGCTGGGCAGAGTCAGGACCGGTGGAGAGGGATCGCAGCCAAAAAAAAAAAAAATGCGTTGGCCTGCAGACCCCGGTGCATAACAGCGCTGACAGACCCCAGGTGTGCAGGCAGTGGCAGGCAGACCCTGGACTGACCGAGTGGTCCCACATTCGCACACAGACAAACCAGGCAAAGCTGGGGAGCGAAACATACCACACAACCCAGGGCCCCAGCTTGGGGAAATAAAGCCTCAAAACACCAATTAAAAACACCTGTGGGTTGGGGCGCAGGGAGAGACTCCCAGACTCACAGGAGAGTTCACTGGAGAGATCCATAGGGGCCCAGGACGTACACAAACCCACCCATACGGGAATTAGAACCAGAAGGACCCAATTTGCTTGTGGGAAGCAGGGGAAGTGACTGAAATCCGGCAGATAGCGGAGCAAGCGCCATTGTTCCCCCTCGGGCCCCTCCCCCACAGACAGCGTCACAACCCAGCCACTGGGCTGATCCACCCTGGTGAACACTTAAGGCCCCACCCCTCATATGTAATAGGTGCAAAAAAAAAAAAAAAAAAAAAAAGACCCGAACTGAAGAACAGATCAAAGCCTCAGAGGAAATACTTTTAAGTGACAAAGAGATAGCCAACCTATCAGATGCACAGTTCAAACCACTGGTGATCAGAATGCTCACAGAATTGGTTGAATTTGGTCACAAAGTAGATGAAAAAATGAAGGCTACGATAAGTGAAATGAAGGAAAACGCACAGGGAATCAATAGTGATGGGAAGGAAACTGGCACTAAAATCAATGGAGTGGACCAGAAGGAAGAAAGAAACAACCAAACAGAAAAGAATGAAGAAACAAGAATTCAAAAAAAATGAGGAGAGGCTTAGGAACCTCCAGGACACCTGTAAATGTTCCAACATCCAAATTATAGGGGTACCAGAAGGGGAAGAGGAAGAACAACAAGTGGAAAACGTATTTGACCAAATAATAAAGGAGAACTTCCCCAATCTGGCAAAGGAAATAGACTTCCAGGAAGTCCAGGAAGCTCAGAGAGTCCCAAAGAAGTTGGACCCAAGGAGGGACACACCAAGGCACATCATAATTACATTACCCAAGATTAAAATGAAGGAGAAAATTCTAGAAGCATCAAGAGATAAGGGAACAGTCACCTACAAAGGAGTTCCCATCAGACTGTCAGCTGATTTCTCAAAA
>CM052552.1:49419235-49467457 GCA_028533065.1 Trachops cirrhosus
ACAGAACCACAGAAATGGAGATCACATGGAGGGTTAGCAACAGGGGAGTGGGAGGAGGAGAGAGGGGGGAAAAGGTGCAGAGAATAAGTAGCATAGATGGTAGATAGAAAATAGACAGGGGGAGGGCAAGAATAGTATGGGAAATGTAGAAGCTAAAGAACTTATGACACATGGACGTGAACTAAAGGAGGGGAATGTGGGTGGGAGGGGGTGTGCAGGGTGGAGGGGAATGAAGGGGGGAAACGGGACAACTGTAATAGCATAATCAATAAAATAAAAGAAAAAGAAAAAAGAAAGGAGTTTAGGGAAGGTAGGAATGAAGAAAAAACACTCCATTCATGAATTGCTGGAGGAGGTGTTGGGGGTCTACCTTACATCAAAAAGACAACATAATTTTGCACATTCTGTTCAACTCATACTTAACCTGAATGCAGCCTTTTCTGTCTCTCTGGCCAATGCCCTCATCTACAAATAGATTTTTTTAATCCACCAAAATTCTTATCAGTCAAACCTTACAATTATAGGGGCCTGATGAAGGGAAGTCAGAGGACCCAGAGCAGGGTTAGAAAAAATGATGCCATGGTTACACAGGAATATTTGATTTAAGGCAGGTCTGTTGAAGCTAGGCTGTGAGGTGCAAATCACTTGCTTCAACCATCCGATAGATCTTGGACAGGAGAACGCTATCCAAGCTGGGTTGATGGTAGAAGTAAAACATATGTGCACTAATTAAGGGATAACATGTTAATAAGCTTTGTATCTGTAATATATGATGAATTATTGTCACTGCTATTGGCATATGCTGGTCTTAGTAGCAGAAAAAGAGGCCCATCTACAGGGAATGATTTTAGCAACCTAGAAGTGATTTCCTTTTTAAAACTAAACCTTCTCTAATGCACTCTAATGCCCTAAGTTCTTTTCATCAGAGCTCATATAGCTAGTTACATTGACTTAGTCAAGAATTTCTCTTGCTCCCTGGCTGGTGTGGCTCAGTGGATTGAGGACCAGCCTGAGAACAAGAGGGTTGCCAGCTTGATTGCCAGTCAGGGAACATGCCTGGGTTACTGACCAGGTCCCCTGTAGGGGGCATGGAAGGGGCAACCAAACATTGATGTTTCTCTCCCTCTCTTTCTCTCTCCCTTCCGCTCTCTGAAAAATAAATAAATAAAATCTTAAAAAATAAAGAATTCCTCTTGCCATTCAAAGGAGGTATAAATGACTGGTCAGATTATATTGCCTACAAGCAAGCTCAGAGGAGAAAACATGTTCACCCCAGCTAAAAAACTTTTACTTGGCAATTATGCCAATGAATGAGATTTATCTGTGTGTCCATGTGTGGATTATATAACTGTATTTAAGCTAGTGTCAGCTCCACAGGAAAGTGCCTGATGATTCCTGCTGCTTTTCACTTTGTTTCTTTAAAGCAAAGAAAAACTGCATCTCTGGCAGCTTTTAATCCCTTGCCTTCTGCCTTGTTCAAAGTGGTTGGGAGCTTATAGCCATAGGAGGCAAGTTCACATCCTTACCATGTTTCATAGCAGCAGGAAAAATAATTCCTATGAAGTTTGAACCAGCAATTTGGGGTCTCATAGGCATAAGAAATTTTTAGATGACAGAGTGGAAAGGTGATCTATCTCCATGAAAGTTTTCAGGAATACCTAGATCAGCCACAAACTGAAGAGGGAAAAAGACATATACAGATCCAAACTTTTGAAAGTGAAAGGGTCTCTGCCCTGTTGTTCAGGAAGAGCACTAAGCCTGATAATACAAGTCCTTTGACAGTCTTCGACCTCCACTATCTGTGAAGCAATAAAACTCTCACTTGGGAAACTGAAGTTTTGAGCTGGAAGAACAGGGCAAAAATGTTAAAAGATGGCCATTGCCTTGATTTTCTACAAAGGAACCATGTGGGATTATTACTCCCACTGAATTTATAAACACTGACCATTCTGGAAAACAGAGACTTCTCCTTTGTGCATGAAGCCTTAAGTTCATTTCATCAGAGCTAATAGGAGCCAAACCTGGAACTGAGGAGGACTTGTACTTCAGAGCAGTGTGGATTCTCAAAGAATATCCTCTATCCCATGTACAAAGATTCACCACGAAGAACTGTTCCTCTGGAAATCAAGCACCATGCCCAGTGTGGATGGAGAGGTCCAAATCGAAGCCTCACTTAAACATGATCTTTGGCCAAACTCTGGACCTCAGGTTCCTCTTCCCAAAATTAGGAGTAGCAATTACTATCAGCAGGTTGTTATGAGGATAAATAAGATAATGAAAATGAAGTTTTTAATACTATCTTTGCCTTTTAGTAAATGTTCAATAACTACAGTAGCTGCTATTAAAGATAATAACATCAATGTCACCATAACCTAGCACAGTTAACTGCATACAGTGGGTTAGAGAGGACCATTTATAACTCTCACTTTACTCCATATGAAACACTCAGCTTTTTTTCTCTCTTCCAGCAATAAATATCCATCTTGAGAAAAACCATCTAAATCAAGAGTAAAAATAATTTCTCTATCTCAGACCACTAAACAAATACCTAGAAACTAACAGGGCCCATATCTGCCTTGGATTTTTTTGCTAAATATGAAAAACAGGACCAAAATATATCAAAAGCCTAATTGTTCCATGATCAATATGTTACACTAGTAACCCTCTCACGTGGTATGAAGAAAAAAAATATGTGTGTGTGTATGTCTGTGTGTGTGTGTACACACATATATATATAGTTACCAGTGTTCACCAAAGCATCACTTATTTCCAAATAAACAGGAAATAAGTGTCCGTGGACAGGAAAATGGATGACTGGTGATATATCCATACAAGGTATGAACTAGATCAAAGCTTGGCAAACTTTTTCTGTAAAGGGCAGATAGTAAATATTTTAGGCTTTCCATTCCATACAGTGTCTGGTGCAACTACTCAGTTCTGCTGTTGTGGGGTAAAAGTGGCCATAAACAATATATAAAGTTTATTTACAAAAAGAGGTGGCTGGCTAGATTTGTCCCATGGGCCACAGTTTTTCAACCCCTAAACTTGAACCACATCTATGAACACAGAAACATGTCAAATAATGCCTTAAAATTAGAAGTTTCAAAACAATATGGAAGGCATGATTTATTTATACAAAATTTAAAAATCTAAAAGCAATACTTTATAAAATTATACATATGTACATTTTAGTAACTGTTTAAGAATAAGCTCAACTGATAAACTCTGAATTTATGAGAAACAGGAGATATAGGGGCATGAACGGTAAATTTTTCATATTTCTTTGAAGAAAAAGGAAAAAAGACTCATGGACATAGACAACAGTGTGGTGATTGCAGGGCATGGTTTATAAGGAGACTAAATGGTAATGGAAAAAATACAATAAAAAAGAAAAAAATAATAAATGGCCAAAGCAAATAAGGTATAATGCGAAGATCTGATAAAGCTGGGTGGTAGGTACAGAGGTAATTATCATATTATTCTCTGTCTTAGTATTATTTTTGAAATATATCATGAAGACTTTCTTTAAATGCTTAATAGGAACAGGCATTTTCCTTTATTATGGCTTAAAATGCAAGTTAAATGTGATTTTGTTCTGTATTAATTTAATCCAGTTGCTAAAATGGACAAGGTCAAAGAACTGCTGGATTATAAATGAAACAATGTAGTGAAAACAGGTACTCCATCTTAGAGAAACAAAAGAAAACTATATGCTAGAAAATGTCCATTAAAAAATTGGCTTTTAAAAGAGCATTTACTGTTTCCTTAATTACAAAAGTAATTCATGCTATATGTAGGGGGAGAAAATAAAACCTTGGGAAATAAAGAAAAGTACAAAGAAAAAATTATCCCATGAATTATCTTATCATCCCACTACAACCATTAACATTTTGATGTGGGTCTCCCTCCAGGATTTGTTACATGCATTTTTCCTTTACAAAAAAGATATACCATTTATACATATTGTTTTATAGACAGCTTGTTTGAACTACTTTCTAATATGAGAATATCCATTTTTATACTTTTTAAAAACATTTTATTTATTTATTATTAGAAGGAGGGGAAGGGAGGAAGAAAGAGAGGGAGAGAAACATCAATGTGTGGTCATCTCTCACATGGCCCCCACCGGGGACCCAGTCTGCAACCCAGGCATGTGCCCTGGCTGGGAATTGAACTAGTGACCCTTTTATTCACAGCCCACACTCAATCCACTGAGCTACACCAGCCAGGGCATTTATATACTTTTCTTGTATTTTATCTCAAAATAAGTATCATGCCAAATACACAGAGTTCACTCCTGACATCTTAGCTTAAAAGACTTTGATCCCACTTTCTGATGAAGGGGAGAACTGCATTTTCCCTCCATTTGTTATCCAGATGAAGTCAAAGCCCACCAAAGCACTCATTGAGCCACTACTCAGAGACCTGCCTATTCTAAGCCATTTATAAAAACTGTCAGGCTAGCTACCACCTCTGTATACCATGACTATTTTATAAAGAATACAACATATAAAGCAATTACTCATTTGTCCTCAAAACATCTCTGAAGGATACAAACTAAAACAACTGCCAGCCTCACTTAGCAAATAGAACAGCTGGTGTTGAGGAGATTAATAAGTAACTTGCTCAAATAACTTGTCCCTACCCTGTAGCAGAACCTTCATCCCTTAAACAAGACTTACTGGAAACTCAGGCTTCAATTAGTGCTGCTAGCTGGATGCTTTGCTATACCTATTACACCTATTATCATCAAACAATTTAGCATCACCTGCATTTAACTTCAGGCTCACTGTGCAGTTGAAAAGAATATACTGTTTATAACCTCAAGCCTCTTACATGGACAAATGGCCTTTTCCCAACTTGCATCTTCACACAACCTCCTCTTTTAATTCCAAATCTGCCTTTCCACCAGCTTCCAACATCCAAATAATTAATCACCCTTCTTGGTTAGCCAAGGAGCGTTACTGTTAGGAAAAAAAATGTGCTGCTGTAGAGCTGTCTATGAGCCTATACAACCTAGTGTCTTAGGAGCCCACTGGTTTCACTCAGCTGTTCACCACCCTCATAACTTAGCTTTTCCCTGTTCCTGTGACTTCCACCAGTGTTTCATTCTCCTGCCCCTACACCAGCTGTCTCTCTTGTATCTCAAGTTCAAATGCCTAAAAAAAGAACTGTTCCATTCAGATCTTGCAAGCCTGATCATCTCAAGTTCCACTGACTAGCCTACAAGCAAATATCCAAGGGTCAAGTCCTCTTCCCAGTCAATTAACTGTGACCATGGTGGAGGATGGGAAGGGTCAAGAAGTACAGTGATGGCCAAAAGTAAAGAATTGCCTGAGGCCACTTTTGTCAGAAACCAACCCCCCCCCCCAAATGTGCAAGCTTCTGAGAGCTAGCCTATCTTTTAAATCTATTGTTATCTCAAACTACACACATGCAAAGTGGTACATATCATGTTAGCCTCAAACCAGATTCTTCTGAGGTCTACATTTCCATGAGGGCACCACCATGAAGGTTCTTCAAGCACATAACTCTGGGGTTCTCACTCACTCACAAATATCCTTGCCACAATACAAAGTGGTTTTTCACTGTCTTCTGTTCTTCATTCCCAGTGTCACACCACATTAGACTTTTGCTCTCTGCTAGTTAACCTGGTTTTACCACTTCTTGTCATTTTTATTCCAACCTTACTGTTTTTAGATTAGTTTCATAAATATTCTCCAAAGTTACTATTCACTGCTCCAAAATATGGCTTGGACCCCACCTCACCTTCACTCCTCCCCTGCCAGCCAAAATAGGTTCAGAGCCCTAACCCATGAGGCCGATCCACAGTAAGGCTTATGCTTACTTACTTGGACTTGTCACATGCTTTGTCTCTTATTACAGCTAAACTTACTCGTGTCTGAAACACAGAAACCATACTGCTTCCTCTAAACCTCCACATAGGCCACTTCCTTGATCCAATAGCCATCATTATCATCCCAGAGCACCACTTGTCAAAATCCCATCAATCTCTAAGATTGATTCTGTCCACATGACCTTTCTAAATTCCCCAGCTAGATGAGCTCTCCCTTCCTCCCACAGCATTTAATTTAAACTTCTAGTACTTCTAGTCCAGTGCTGTCCAATGGAGATATAACTTTAAATTTTCTAATAGCCACATGCACATTAAAAAACAGGTGAAATTAATTTTAACAATATTTTATTTAATTCAATATGTGCAAATATTGCCAGTTTAACATGTAATGAATACAAAAGTTGAGGTGCTTTACATTTTTTCCATATTAAATCTTCAAAATCTATGTGTATTTTACACTTAGAGCACATCTCAATATGGACTCTCCATATCTGAAGTGCTCAAGTGGCTGCCTTAATGGGTAGTGCATGACTAGCTCTTTCAAGCTAAAAATTGTGAGGTATGCTTTATTCCCACTCCTATAAGCCCAAATAAAACTTCAGTTCTTGAGGCTAGAGATTATACATTCCTTATATTAGTATGCGCTAAAGAAGCTGTCAGCAAACTACAGGATATAGGTCAAATGTGGCTAGCCACCTCTTTTTGTAAATAAAGTTTTATTCGAATATAGCTTTGCTTCTTCATTGACATTTGTCTACACTGTTTTCACACAACAATGGCAAAACTGAGCATTTGCAACAGAGACTATATGGCCCACAAAACCTAAAATGTTTACTATCTGGACCTTTCCAGAAACAGTTTGCCAACCCCTTCCCTACAGCAGTAATTCCCAAACTGTGGTCAGTGGGCCAGTGCTGGTCAGCGAATTGTTGTCAGTCCAAAATGAGAAGGCGCTTACATCAGAATGCAAAATTTTTTACTAACAAGACTTTCTTAGTGAAGAAAGCAGTAAATTAGTTAACAGTCTACCATTAGCTCCTTATCTTACCATGCTGTTTAATTGACTTTACCATAGCTTTTGCCATGTGATTTATAAAATTATAAGCAAATACATTTATTTTTAATTTAATTGCTTCTGAGTCTCCAGCAAGGTTAAGGCAGTCTCTCCAACTTCTGTATTATACATATAATCTCTATATTTTCTCCCATGGTTTTGTTTTATTTTTATATTTAAACCAACTAGAAGTTTTCACAAACTAATTTGAGGGCTCCAACTTTATTTTCTTCCATATACCCCATAGTATAGGCATCATTAAAACCTAGAATCAATTGGGTTTCTTAGTATACAACAACCACATCTATGAAAAGATCATTTTATCACTTCTTTTTCCAACATTGTTATTTTTTATCTTATTGCACTTACTAGTTAAATAAAATCATAAACAATAGCAAGCAAGAATCCCTGTCCAGTTCCCAACTGACTCAAATGGTTTTAGTATTTTACTATTTGCTCAAACAAATATTTACTGTTGGTTTAAATATTTTCAAATGGAAATCTTCTTTGTTAATTAACATAATAATGGTAGACACTCTACCCTCAAGGAAATGAAGCATGATTCCCCACTCCCTCAGTGTGAGCTAGGCATAGTGACTTTCTTCCAAAGAGTACAGTATAGAAAGGGAGAAAGAATAACATTACAGAAAAAAACCTAATAAACTATTTCAGTCAGATGATCAAAATCAATATTAGCAGTGGTAAGTCATGTTGATAGGATGTCTACTCATGAGCAAAACATCAAATAAATCCCAACTGAGGGGTGCTGTACAAAGTACATGATCTGTACCTTCAAAACTGTCAAAGCCATCATTAAAAATGGATCTGAGAAATTGTTACAGCCAAAAGAAGACTAAGGAGACATGACTTTGTAACATATGTCTAAGGAGACATAAATTTAATGTGGTAGCCTGAATGGGATATTAGATAAACATTCAGAAAATCTTAATGAAGTATGGACCTTAGTTAATATTAATAATGTATCAATTTTGGTTCATTAACTGCAACAAATATACCATACTCATGTAAGATGGTACTGATAGGAGAACTGGTTGTATGGTATATGGGAACTCTATGCACTATTGCAATGATTTTTCTGTAAATTTAAAACTTCTAAAATTAAAAGCTTAACTTAAAAAGTAAGGGAAGTCAATCCCTCATTAAATTTTAAGTGACAGGTTTATATTTATTTATCCTAGATGGGAAAACCCTTTTCCCAATGACAGGGATTAACTCAGCAACCTAAACTTATCATATTTTTGGTTCCCATTCAAGCCCTTATGGAATTCCAGCTCTCTTTGGTTGCAAACTATAAAATCCAAAAAGCTAATCATCGTTAATTTCCAGGATAGAAAGTGTTGTGATCAATTTATATGGTTAACAAATACTGACATAATACCTCCCATGCACAGGAAATGAATAAAAAGGCAACACTCTATACCATAAGGAATAATGTCGCTAAAACGTGTATCAAACTTTGCAAAGCACTTGAAAGTCATTTCACCTTCAACACTTGACAGAGGTGTCTAACCACATATATTCTCAATTCTGAAGTGTAAACTAAGACTCAGAGAGGCTATGTGCCTTGCCTAAGTTGACCTGGCAAATGTTGAAGTCAAGACATCATCACATAGGACAAATTTCAAATCCCCTGCAATAGAAAGCAAGAGTTAAAATACCAAGTGAGTGATACAGTTTAGAATATGAAACAGAAATTGGGAGAACAAATCTTCAAGAGCTTCATCAGAAATAGAAATTGAGCCCTGGCAGGTGTGGCTCAGTGCATTGAGTGCCAGCCCATGAATCAAAGGGTCCATGGTTGGATTCCCAGTCAGGGCACATGCCTGGGTTGTGGGCCAAGTCCCCAGTAGGGGGCGTGTGAGAAGCAACCACACATTGATGTTTCTCTCCCTCTCTTTCTCCCTCCCTTCCCCTCTCTCTAAAAATAAATAAATAAAATCCTTTTTAAAAAAGAATCCTATTCTTTATTTTAAAAAAAGAAATAGAAATTGAACACAAGTAAAGACAAGAATGTGGAAGGAATGTTTAGGAACAGTTACCACCCAGCCTCATTATTAAGCTTCGGGTTCCTTTTCAACCCAAAGGGGTTGTGGAAAGTCCTGGTATAATTCCTGGAAATCAAAAACTCTCATTAGTGTGTGTGGAATGATCAGAACAATGAACTAACTGAGGAATTCTATACATCACCATGATGATGTTTGAACAATGGTAATTGAGGTGCACAAGCAACCTTATTTATTTCACTGAGAAGTAAGAATTGGTAACCTGAGGTGAGAATAAATGTTTCTATACACCTGGGGTGGGGGAGAAAGTATTGATTATTCAACAGGCATGATAAATAGTAACCACTAGCACCCACTTTTAAACCTATTTGATCAATGACAATTCACCTAAATCTAACTATCAATGACAACTTAACCAGCTTCAGGGAAAATACTTCTGGAAGCCAATTACTATTAGTGTCTCATAAAATTCAAGGTTAACCAATCAGCAGCAGATGCACTGCAGTAAATATGTGTCTTTAAGTCAATCAACAACATTCTCACCGAAATAGCCACGATTCTAAGGCCAAGGCCAACCTCTTATGCCTCTATCACCAAAGGAACCCCCAAACACCAGCACAGTTTCTAAAGAGATCAGCAATCTTCTTTGCTCATAAACTGTGCTTGACTAGCAAAAGTTTCTATTACTTTGCTAAGTAATCAATTCAGCTTTGTGTTTTATATATTGGACAACAGTCTCATCTTTTGACAGAGGATGGACTAAGATGCTTAACTTCTCAGCACAAAGATGAACAGAAATAGATTCCCCCTAAGGAATGGAAACTACCTCAAACCCCAAGAGTTCAGTTGGAGACCCTTGCCAGACACCAGTTCAGTGAGTGAGAAAAATACTAGATTGGCTACATCTTGCTTGTGGGAACCTCTCCTCAAAGTAGCATTATGGTATCATAGATCAATGCACAGGAAAGCGTTCATATGGATTTTATCTATGACAAACTGTTTCATGGAGCATAGAGTCACCTTCCAGGAACTGAAATCACCTTGGGGATAGGTTTCAAAATTACATACCTAGGCCACTCACCAGATAAATTAAAATTGAAACTTCACAAGATAAGACCAAACATCTTTCTTAAAAAGCCCCTTAGTGTTTCTGAGGAGCACTCCTTTAGTTAGGAACAACTAGGAAGATCTCCTAAGAGTGACAGGGCCATTTTGGTTTACTAAGGGATGCTGGAGACCTAGTTCAGACTTTTATGCAAAGCAGACAAAGCCAAGATCAATGCTAGATAATCCCTAGCTATATCCAGATCCAGGAGATTCCAGATGAACCAACTCTGCTATTACTCTGAGTTGTCTCTGAATCAGTGGTTTTCAATCTTACTTGCAAAGCCAAATCCCACAGGAGATACCAATGCTGGTACCCACTTCAGACCAACTGAATCAGAATCTCCTAGGGTGAGTCTAAGCATATACTTCAGGGCTCCTAAGGCAATCCTGATGGGCATACAGGATTAGGAATCACTGATCTAAATTACTCAACCAGTATCTAGTACCTGTGCCTGACCCACCTCGTCTTCTAATATGAGGCACTTGCAATTTCTCCTAAAACAGATAATGAAAAAGCCTACCATATACTATAGAAAGTTCTAAAGAAAATCTTCCACAGTGGAATTGTGATACTCAATTCTATCACCAAACTATGTAACATGCTTACAAGTTCAACTGACCAAATAACTAAAAGGGAAAACAAAACAAAGAAGAAATTCTCTGCTATCTTCTCCCCCTACATCCCTTTTTTGATGAATATTGGAGCCCTACATAAAAGAGGACAAATTTTTCCAGCCAACAGTGAAAAGCATTCTGTCATGGGAAGGGGGATGACAGCTCCTCCCCTGCAAAAAAAAATTGAGAGCAGTAATCCAACAATCTGCTTGCCATGAGGAGAAACTCAAATTGGAAGCTGCTGTAATGGGACCAAAGAAAGTGAAGACATAAGAATGCATATTTTATTTTATTTTTTTAAACTTTAAAATTTTATTTTTCAATTACAAGCTTTATTCAATATTATTTTGTATTGGTTTCAATTGTACAGCACAGTGATTAGACAATCATATACTTTACAAAGTGGTCACTCCAATATTTCAAGTACCCACCTGGTACCATACAAAATTATTACAATATTATTCACTATATTTCCTATGTTGTCCTTTACATCCCCATGATTTTTTTATGACTACCAATTTGTGAAAGTATTAACAAGTAGAAATTGGTAGTCATAAGAATATATTTTTACAGTGTGTTTCAAATTGGTTTAGCAGTGCATTAGTCACCTATGTCAAGGGTTTAACATGTTTAAACAAAGAAATATAGTCACAGATGACTTTCAATTATCAGCACCTTCTGAGGTGCTTACTTAAAATAGTATATAATGCTCAACAGTCAATGAGTCATAAATAATGTAACTCAAGGTAAGGTCAAATCAAGAACTCTAGCTATAATTAAAAATGAAGAAATTATTTCATTCTATTTGGACAAAAACTGAGCTAGTTTCTAAGCAACTACTAAGTAGAAAAGACTTAATATTCCTTAAATGCTATTAAAGCTGGTGTACATAACACAACTGCATATTGCATATGGAAAGTAAAGTTAATTAAATAAGAAAAGAATGCTCAGATTATAATGTACAAGTCCTATAATAAACATGAAGGGTTATCATTGTAGTAACAGAAAAACAATAGAGCAATAACCTATTTAACACCAAGCACCCCACTCCCCACTATAATTTAAATTCTGCTGCTTCCACATTAAATTAATCCAGAAAGGTCTGAATTAGGCCAGAAGACACATGGGCTTTCACCTGGTGGGTAGAAATTAGAAGAGCAGAAAAAAGCACAGTAACCTTCACAGCTTCATCACCACTTGTCAACCCCCAGTCCCTGATGACCAGATGATTTTAAAAGAGGACATGACTTACTAAACCTGTTCCAGCCTAGAACATTCCCCTTGACACAAAAAGCTTTTTAAAAATGTAAAAGTAAATAACAATATCTACTAGAAGAGCCCAACTATTGCCATTTTATTTGCTTTATTCAATCACTCACAATCAACTACTTACTTAGTTAGGACCATATAATGTAGAGATAAAGATATAAAGGCCTTCCAGTTAAAGATGATGGACTGAACACATCTATTTACTTTGGCCAGCCACCAAAACTCCACTGAAATGACACTAAAAAGGTTTTTTATAACCCACACTAACAAAAAAAATGGAAGAGAAGACAATCACAATGATATTTTGGAAGCTGAGGAAAAGCCAAATCTTATGGCAGCTGTGAGAAAAGCCAAGAATAACATTTGCATGCAAGTACCCTCAAAAGGCAGCTCCATGCACATCTAGAACTAGGGATGAAAGGGAGCTAAAATAAGGAGGATCTGGTAAAATCTTTTTGAAAAGCAATTAGATTCCCTCCAACTTCCTGTCTCTGATCTATCTCACATTCCAGCCTAGATTCAGAGATTTATTTTCTGGGGAGGGTGAAACAGAGGGTCTTTGATCTGGAGAACAAAAGTGAAGTGGATATGGATTCCCTACTTGAAATAGTAGATTAAACAAAGGTTTATATACTACATGTGGAAACAGACAACCATATCACTAACCTTCTTCATCCAGAGAGAAGATTGGAAGATTCTTCTGTAGGAAATATGGTTGGACCAAGAGAAAAGACCTAAAGATATTGACCTTGTTTCCAAAACTCAATTGCCTAGCCAAATCATCCAAGTTACGATCAACAAACTCCCATTTCATGCTAGGAGCTTCCAATCAGCTTTTCAGTGTTCTACTTTTAATATGTACAGAATAGAGAACAAATGATAACCAGAAATTTTAGGTAAGTCTTTAATATGCCAGAAACCAAAGAAGTTTGGAAGAAACTATGCAGAAAAAGGCAAACTTAAAAAAAAACCATTAACATTGTCAGAGGGATTTTAAAAAGTTATCACACTTATGAAACAAGAGCAAGATGCTAGATAAAGGAACAATCAGACCTCAAAAAGGAGCTGTTAGAAATCAACACATAAAACTAAGGAAAAATGCAATTACAAAAATTAGAGGACCCATCTAACAGTTCCCACATTGAAAGAGAGAGAACAGGGAAAGAATTTTTTTTTTTTAACTCAAGAAAATTTCCCCAAACTGTAGGACCTGAGTTTCCAGATGGAAACATTGCACAGGAAAGAGATGAAAATAAACATACAACAAGGCATATTATTGTGAAATTTCAAAGCATTGAGAACAAGAGAGTTTCCAAAAGCTTTCATAGAAGAAATCAGAATTTTAGAAAAATCTGAAATAACATAACATTTGATTTGTTACTGTTGAGAAATGTTATTTGATTTCTCAATAGTAACAACAAGAGCAAGAAGACCAGGGGTTTGGACAGAAGGATACAGCAACATTCTGAGGGTAAATAATTTACAAACTAGAATTCTATACTTAGGTAAACTATCTTACTAAGTGCAAGAACAAAATAAGGTTTTCACTCCTGAAAGGCCTCAAAAATTTAACCTCCCATGCACTCTTTTTCAGAAAGGTACTAGTCACATGTATGTAATCACTGACTGCTGCTCTACTCAAATGATATACAACAATAATAAAATGATAAATGATATATTAGGGTCTGCCCACATATAGGATATATTTTAATGTAGAGGAAAGGGGTAGGAGAGCTAAATATTGATGTTCCATAATGGGAAGACAATATATAATACCTAACACGGGAAAGTCAAGAAGTAGTAGAATAAGTAAGTTACTTAGAAATGAAGGTAAAATGCTGAAAGCAGCAGCTAGTAAAAGTTGATAAACATTCTATTGAAATACCTGGCATATAAAAGACATTTAATGAGTGTTTGTTGAAGTACACTGACATGCAAAATAATAAGTATAAGCTTTAATATATACCCAAATTCAAACACTTTAAAAAATATTAGGGACTGCTTTTTAAGATTTGGTTCCCTCTTTTTAACCCAACTACCTAAACTTTCTTGATGACAAAATAAAATTGGCTATTATTTTTAGAAATATTCTCCAAACAAGACTAGTGATGTTTCTCAAATGCAAAAAAACAGTCACTCATATTTTACCACAAGAGAATTTGATAGCACTATTGATAGCTAATTACCTCCTTGGATAGCCAAAGAAGAAATCAAATCCAATATACACTGGAATGAAGCATTTCTTTTCACAATATTATTTAGTGATTTAGCTACAGTGGATTTAAATCTTACCTTAAAATACAGATGAGTGTTTAAAACATATTAAAAACTTACAAATCAAAACAGAATTTACTGTTTTTAAACAATTTTATTTATTTACCTTTAGAGAGAGGAGGAGAGAGGGAGAAAGAAAGGGAGAAAAACATCAGTGTGTGGTTGCCTCTCACACAGCCTCTCTGGGGACCTGGCCTGCAACCCAGGCATGTGCCCTGACTGGGAATCGAACCAGCAACCCTTGGTTCTCAGGCTGGCACTCAATGCCCTGAGCCACTACGCCCAGGGCCAGAGTTTACTTTTTAAGCATTATATTTATAAAGTTTTCTTGCTTGTTGTTGAAAAAATTATATTTGTCATAAAGAAGGGATGTTTTGTTTTGTATTAAGACAGGAGAGATACCTTTTTAATTCAGGCTTAACAAATTAAATTTCAATAAAAATTTTAGATAACTAATATGTATGGAAAATTAGCTGATCATAAAAGTATAATTATTGAACTATCATTAAGATAAGCAAGTCTTTATAAAGTCCTCTATCCCATGTTTCCATGCATCAATGTCATGAACACATTTAAATCACCACAGTAAAACTGGAAATATTGTTTTAAAAAAACCTCCCAAATGAGGCGAGTAGAAATAAATAAATGAGCCCAAGAGTAGTCAATACAATTTCATTTATTCATCCATTCATTAAGTAAATATTTCCTCAGTAAAACTCCTATGTGCAAGGCACTGTTTACTAGTCTTTAAAGCACAGGGTAACTTACTCCTAGGTGTGTTTTTTCTTCCTCTTCTATAAACCTGAAAACAAAACATAAATCAAGGAAAATCAAGGATCCATTTACATAGAATTCCTACTAGGGTGGCTAGAATTAAAAAGTTGGATAACAAATGTTGACAAGGATGTGGAGAAATCAGAACCTTCATACCTTGGTTGAGGGAATGCAAAATGGGGCAGTCACTTTGGAAAACAGTCTGGCAGTTCTTCAAATGATTAAATATCAAGTTACCATATAACCCAGCAATTCCCAGCAAAGAGAATTGAAAACATATGTTCATACAAAAATTTATATATGAATGTGTATAGCACCATTATTCATAACAGTCAAAAGATAGAAACAACCCAAATGTCCATCAATGGACAAATGGATGAATAAAATATGATGCAGTCTTGCAGTGGAGTATTATTTGATCATAAAAAGGAATGAACATTAATGAATCTTGTAAACATTATACTAAGTAAAAGAAGCCATTCACAAAAGGCCACATATTATATAATTTCATTTATATGAAATATACAGAATATGGAAATCTATATGTGAAGAGTAGATGCATGATTGCTTAGGGCAGGGAGGGGTGGGAATTGAGGGGAAAAGGGGGATGATAGCTAAAGGGTATGGGGCTTCTTTTTCAGGTAATGAAACTGTTCTAAAATTGATTGAGGTGATGGTTGCACATATCTGTGAATATACTACAAACCACCAAATTTTACACTTTAAAAAGGGTGAATTATATCTCCATAAGGCTGTTTTAAAAAATGGGAAAATACTTCCATTGAATCCCCTTTAAGATACAATGGAAAACACAGCATTTGAACCATGGTTTATTAATGTGGTATTTAAATACTCTCACATCTGAAAAGATCTCATTTGTTTGGCTGTGTAGTAGGAAATGATTACCGAGTGCTATGTAAACTATTGAAAATGTTCCAGGTAAACATTTCATTTAAGACTATAAAAATATTGAAAGTAGGAAAAAAATTAAAATGCAGGCATCAAGGAACTTAATACATATTAGGGACATTAAGCATTTAGATTCTCCAGGGTGATATAGGAAGGAGTAAGGTAAGCAAGAAGAATCAGAGAGCTCACATGAAAAGCCTGTCTAAATGACTCCCTTTACCAGCCTGCAGTGATGCTGAAAGAACAACACTTCTTTGTATATACTGTAAACCTTATTTTTCAGGAAGCTAAAAATAATCACACATATGATTTACTCCAGTAACAAATAGGAAGTCAAGTAAATACTAAGGGCCAAACACAAAGAGATTTAAGAAAAGAAAGAAAAAGCTTAAACAGTTTCCAGGAATGGTTATTGGGGAAGTTTCAGCAAGCAGCATGCATTATTGTTTTTTCCAGGCACAATATAAGATTATCTGTGCATAGTTCACAATTTCACTACTGAATATTTTCAACCTGTGTCATTTTCAGTCCAAATAAAGTACGTTTCTGTGTTTGCCTTGTGCCATACACCAGTTAACCTATTCTGTCTCATTGCAGAGCTCTTGGTATGCCTGGTCCCCAGGGTCCAGTTTACCTGACCTCAGGAATCACCAATGCCAGTGACAAGGAAATGCCCACGGGGGTGGGGGTAGTATTAGGGATTTTTTAATCTTTATTAAATTTCAGCTCCTTCCTTGATCATTAGAAATAGCCTGCCTGGTCCACCATCAAGCTTTGGTACCTTATAGAGCACTGTGCCCAGTTTCAAACCAAAATTAGGGCTATGTGTGGGGTGGGGGAGGGTGGTGGCTAGGAGGAAAACAACCAAAGGCAGGACTGGCTTTTGCTACAGAGCCTCAGCTTTCAAAATGACTGCCTTGGAAGCTGAAATGACCCAGATTATTGGGGAAAGTGTGGGGGTGAGGGAAATGACAGACATTCATTCTTCAGCAGGGTGGCTGTGGCTTGGTGTGGGAATGGGGAACTGGAGGAGGAGGGGGGCCTCTACATGGAAAGAGAAATAAAGGGGAATGTTCTTTAGGTACCACCCACCCCTCCAAGTGAATCACTGTTGTTTCAGCCCAGCACTGATTCCACGAATTGCCAAACAGGATGAGGTAAGGCACAGCCTTGAGCCCCCTCCTCCTCCTCCCCCGCCCCCTTGCGCTCAGCAGAGCGCATCTCTCTTTGAGGTGTACCACGCAGTACCCCCTCCCAGACCTCGGCTGAGGGACTGACGTCACCTTTCTGCATTGAGCTTCAAGGGCCGGTAGC
The DNA here is from genome assembly GCA_028533065.1 of Trachops cirrhosus. NCBI lineage: Eukaryota > Metazoa > Chordata > Mammalia > Chiroptera > Phyllostomidae > Trachops > Trachops cirrhosus. The sequence continues at coordinate 49,436,433 of CM052552.1, forward strand.
AGCACCCACACAGATGGGGAACAGAGTTGGGGCGTTATTGCTGTCATCAAGTGGCGGGGATTCTCCCCCAGGACTCTGCAGATTGAGCTCACGAATTGAGAGAAAGATCAGATGAAAAGTGTAGGGGTGCAGGGGAGTGGGAAAGGGTCCCAAGACCCATCTCCTGGGTCGTCAAGAAAGCTCAAAGATGCCGCTGGTTTATATAAGAACCTCTCCCCTTCGTGCGTTTTCACGCAGTGGCGGTGGCACCCCCACCTCCATCAGTGAGCTTAAAGGGCTCTGGTCACCCTTGCCCTGCGAGGCAGGCACAAGGCTCCTGGCGCCTCCCTCTCGTGCAGCCCCGCCGGGTTAGGAATAACCAGGAATCTGGGATCAAACCCTGCACTCCTGAGCCCGTTCCCAGCTGGCCACAGGTTAACTCCAATGGGCACCGTGAACAGACTGGTAAGGGAGGTTGAGGAAGGGTGACCAGAGAGGGAAATAGAGGAATAAACCCACAACTTTCCCCAGAGGCTGACCCTATCCAGAGAGCTTAAAAAATAAATCAATGCATTAAAAATTTCGTGGAAAGGTCGACAACCTGCAGTCACCGCTACAACGCAGCCTCTTGCAGCCTGCCGTTGGGCAAGGTCCAATGCACCCCGCCATCCTGCGGCCCCGGCCCAGCACCCTGCGCCTGTCTCCTCAAGGAAGGGGTCGAGATTGGATTTGGGGTTTGGATTTTTTCCTCCCCCTTCCTTTCTCAGAGCATCACTGCACGAACTGATCCACGACGGCCCGGCCACCGGGCTGGCGTGGCCACTCACCCAGAAGACGAAGGAGTAGATGATGAGGAGGGTTTTGAGACAGGTTATCACAGGTTTGGTCTCCATTCTCCTCGATGCCATACTACAGAGCTCCGGCAGCGGCGGCAGCGGCAAGCGGCGGGCGTGCCCGCGGGAGGGGGGAGGAGGCGGGGCAGGGCGGGGCGGGGCGGGGGCGCGTGCTAGCGCAGGCTAGGCAGTGCGCTAGCGTGAGCGCGCACACCTCCGGGCACCCACGGAAGGAGCTGGGTTGAAGCCGAGGTTACGCGTATGGAGCAGGCTTCCCGCACGGTTAAGGTCGAGCAGGCTCAGACCCTCAGATGACAAACGGCACCCGGCAACTGGGAGGGGTGGGAGAGCCTGGAGGCCTGGTTGGAGGTGAGGGTTACGTCTTCCAGGGTGCTTTTGCAAGTAAGTTTCTGCTTTGTACTTAGTAGGGCTTTACATTTGCCGGGCTCTCTGCACCTGGCTACACGAGGTTAATTAGTATCCCCGAAAAGCAATCCTGTTTCTGCACTTGGATGCCCCACCAAGCCTTCTCAGACGGAAGTGGCCCAGTCATCACGTCCTTGGAACAAGCAGGCCTTGTCTTTGCCAGGAACAGAACAGGTGGCTGGAAATACAGCTGGAGGGATGGTCAGGAACACTGGAACTCAGATGCCCCAAATCCTCAACACCATTTTTTTTTATTTCCCCACATTTTGAAATGATGAAATTGAATGACAAGTTTCTCTATGAAGGTACCATTCTTCCTGCACATAAAATGTTTAAGAGGTAACAGAAAAAAATGATCAAAATACCCCAGAATCATTTTCCCCACCCTAACAAGTACAGATTAGGAAAGACCAGGAAAGAGAGCTGTATCAAGGTCAAAAATAATGTTTAAAAACAATTAGGAAGTTACTCAAGAAGATAAGCATAGAGTTACCATATGACCCAGCAATTCCACTCGTAAATCTATATCCAAGAGAAATGAAAACATATTTTCACACAAAAGCTTGTACGTGAATGTTCATAACAGCACTATTTCATAGCCAAAAAGCAGTAACAACCCCAATGTCCATCAATTATGAATGGATAAACACAATGTAGTGTGTACATACAATGAACAATTATTTGGCCACAAAAAGGAATGAAGTACTGATAGAACACATATGAACCTTGAAAATGTGCTAAGTGAAAGCAGCTAGACACAAAAGAACACATATTGAATGACCCATTTTTAGGCGATCTCCAGAACAGACAGATCCACAGAGACAGAAATAAATTAGTGGTTGCAGGAGGGCAGCAGGAATGAGTGACTGTTAATGAGTAGGGAGCTTCTTTGTGGAGTGACAAAAATGATCTGGAATTAGTGGTGATGAATGCACAATTTTGCAAATAACCACTGAAATGTACACTTTAAAAGGGTGACTTTTATGGCATGTGAATTATATTTAAAAAATTGCATACACTCCACCCAGATTTCCTGTGGTTCCTTTGTTGAGGAACATAGAACAGATTCTGTGGGAGGTTTAGCTTGATTCTTGAGCAATTCTGCAAAGTAGTGACACTATCACAAGCTAGCTCAATCATGGATGATGTTAAATATATTTCTTGTGAAAGGGTAAAGACAGTCAATATGGCTTGAGGAAAGCCTGCCAAGGTCAGTTGTTGCAGGAGTAATTATTACCTCTGATGAGTTGTACATGGTCCCAGGTCAGTGAGGTCATTGTATAAACAGGACACAAATATGAGGAAGAGGAGAACCTGCTTAAAGAAATGATCAATCATAACACAAGATTATGTGGGTTTAGAGGGCTATGAAAAGGAGCATGAGTGCTGGTGAAAAAAGATTAGGAAAAGACTTTCAAAGTTTCTGCTATAAAGGAAGACCCTGAATAATGATTCCCAATTCTGGTTGCTCATTTGTATAACCTAGAGAGTTGTGAAAAATCTATGACTGCCTGTGCCCAATCCCAGGCAGCCTGAGTCATTTGGTCTGGTTGTAGGCTCAGTGGTTTTTAAAGTTCTTTAGGTGATCCTAATAGGAATCACGTTAAGGGACACTATCTCAGGTGCAATGAGCTTAAACCCAACTTCAGAAAGGAGTTTCTGCTCTACTTCTACTGTTTCCAGGCAGCAGCAGGAAAAGGAAACCTAAGACTGCAAATCCAGTGGTTGCCCTTAGCTTCAGAAAGTCTTGCCCAATCATAACTACTTTGTAAAGGGGTCAGAAATCTCAATTTTCAGCCCAACAGGGACATTATGAGAATCATAGATAATTTTGTGAGTTAATGTATGATATTCATAGATGGTGCCCATCATCAGCTGAACTAATACATCATTTCACAGTTTTTCTGGAAATTTTTTAGGATACCTATTAGATTCAGATTCTTGAAAACCTGAATTTTCCTAACAAAAATAAATTATTTAAATGTAAAGATAAATATGAATATTCAGTAATATAATTAATGGATAAATTAACATAGCTGGTGGCTAGATACTTGCTCCTAAAATTGTGTCTGGTGATATAATAGGGTGACAAACCATCCCAGTTTTCCCAAGACTGAGGGGTTTCCTTGCACTCTGGATTTTCCTTGAGAAAACTGGGAAGGAATTGGGCAAGCCAGAACAAGTTGATCACCCTATCCCTGAACTAGCAGCATTGGCATCTGCTGGGAGAGCTTGTTGAAAACGCGGAACCTGAGGCCCCATCCCATGTTCATGTTTACAAGATCCCCTGGGAATTCAGATGCACAGTAATGTCTGTCAGTTTGTTATTAACTGAATTGTGCCCCCTAAAAACACAAGTTGAAGTCCTAACCCCAGTGCCTCAGAATGTGACCTTACCTGGAAATAGGGTTGTTGCAGATGTAATTATTTAAGATGAAGTCATCTGGAGTAGGGCAGATTCTTAATACAGTATGACTTGTGTCCTTGAAAGAAGAAGAGACACAAGGAGAGGATCATGTGAAGACACAGAGACACACAGGGAGCATACCATGTGACTGATTGGAATGAGGCAGCTGCAACTCAAGAAATGTCAAGGAGTCAAGGTCACCACTAGAAACCAGGAAGAAGCAAGGAACGATTCTACTCAACCTCAGAGGGACCATGGTCCTACAGACACTTTGATTTCAGACTTCTGGCCTCCAGAACTGTAAAAGAATAAATTTCTGTTGTTTTAAGTCTCACATTTTGAGGTACTAATACATGTCTAAGACTCACTGATCTCCAGATCTTCAAAACATAACCACAGCTACCATATCACCCAGCAATTCCACGACTAGATATAGACCCAAAATAAATGAAAACAGGTGTTCAAAGAAAAACTTGTACATGAATATTCAAAGCAACACTAATCAAAATAATTTAAAGTGGAAACAACTTAAACAAATGTCTGTCAGCTGAGGAATGGATAAAGCAAAATGTGATATATCCACACAACAGAACACTATTCAGTCATAAAAATGAATGAAGTACTGATACATGCTTATATGGATGAACCTTGGAAACATTATACTAAGTGAAAGAAGCCAGACACGAAGACCACATACTGCGTTACTACATTTGTATAAACGGTCATTCAAAATCCAGAGACAGAAAGCAGATTAATGTTGCATGGGGCTGAGGTAAAGGGGAATGGGAAGTGGCTACTTAATAGGTAGGTTTCCTCATGAGGTAATAGAGAAATTCTGGAGCTAGAGAGCGGGGATGATTGTACAACGTTGTGAATGTACTTAACACCACTGAATTATATACTTTAGAATGCTTTACCCCCAAACTCTGAATGGTTGTTCCCAGTATAGATGTATCTTCCTCAGAAAGGCCATTTCAGGTGAAAATAGCTGTTCAGTGACTATATGTTCTCCTCCTCTGCATCACACTTATCTGATATTTTTTCATTTGCAAGCTTATTTTCTTATCTGCCTCACCCAATAAGCTCTACACAGGAAGGTATTTTTTCTCATTTGTTCTCTGTTGTATCCCCAGCAACTGCATGTGGTAGCAATTCAAAAAATATTGAACAAATAGATGATACACAGTAGACACCTGATATATGATCATTGACTGTTTGAAGAAGGGTGTGATATTTGAAATGGATCTTAAAGTATGAATAAGATAATGGTGACCTTTGAGGAACAGCAAAAGAGGTCATTATAGGCTAGGGAACAGGAAAAACAAGAGCCAAAAGCTTACTCAAAAGAGTGGTGAGCAACACTAAAGGACCTAATGTAGGGAAAGGATGCAAAAATGTAGTCTCGGCAGTGGTGGAGAGGGTCTTGTGCAGGCCAAGTTAGACTTTCTTGTGTAGGCAGTTGGGAGCAGTGAAGGGTCTCTAAGTAGGGGAATGGCATGATCTAATCTGTGGTTTAGAAAACTGCCATATTTTGCTGTGTATAATGTGTACTTTTTTGCCCAAATTTTTGAGGGAAAAATAAGGATGAGTATTATGCATGGGTAGTACTAATTCCGTATCTATATAAGTGCTTTTAATTCTTTTGTTTATGCTTATGCATTAAAAGTGCAAGGCTGGAAAGTAATGATGATACGCATATGCAAAATGATACCCTGGAATACAATAATCAGTTTTCTTTCTAAATACAAATAAATAAAAAAATGAATTAAAAATCAAAACAAAAGGTTTTTTTCCTGAAAGCTTGGGCCAAAAACATGGGTGTGCATTATACACAGCAAAATACAGGTTGTATACACAATTAAAGGTTGCAGAGGAAACAGACTAGAAAGAGGAAAAAAGTTAGGTAACTGCAATAACCCAATTGTGTATGGATGAGGGCTGGACCTCAGGGAGTGACACTGGGGCTGCAGGAGGGTCCAGAGCAGTCCATCTCCACTCTGGCTGCATTGAAATCCACTGGAGAGGTTTTAGACAGACGGAAGCTATGACTCCATCCTCTATACATTCTAATTGATTCAGTCTGTGGTGGGGCCTCAGAAATCAGTATTTTTTTTAAAGTTCTTCAATACTCTAGCTGGGATTGAAACACCTGGGATGGATAAAAGAAAGTTCAGAAATTGATAGTCCTCAGAAATGAGTGAATTTGGGTAATGAAGGAAAATGAAGAATTGAATACAATTTACTTCTAGTCTGAGTAAACGTGGAAGACAGCTTATAAAATGAATGATCCCCTTCCCTGGCCGGTATGGCTCGGTGGATTGGGTGCTGGCCTGCGAACCAAAGGGTCACCGGTTTGATTCCCAGTCGGGGCTCATGCCTGGGTTGCAGGCCAGGCCCCCAGTAGGGGGTGCGTGAGAGGCAACCACACATTGATGTTTCTCTCCCTCTCTTTCTCCCTCCCTTCTCCTCTGTAAAAATAAATAAAATCTTAAAAAATTGCATGATCCCAATATATAATACATCTAAACAATGAACTACTTTACACTTACTAGAACATATGTATGTGAGGAACCTTTTTGGTCACAAAGGGAAGTTTTTGTTATAATATTAAGAAAATTACAATTAAAAATATATGCATAATGGTCTCAACTATGTAAGAACATATAGAAAAGAAATTGGAAGAAAAAGCACATAAAAATTTCACACTGGTAACTGAGTAGTAGCGTTACAGGTGACTTTTTATATTTATTTCCCAAAGTTTCTAAATAATCATATATAACATTTATAAAAGAAAAGAGAATATTTTATAAAGAAAGCCCTCTGTCACCAAAATTAAAATACTAAAATTTTAGGACTTAAATGATAAAACCTTGAACTATTTTGAGAAACTGCTTGGATGAAATTTGAGCATATATCCATTCACCTTATTAATATATCTGTGTATTTCCAGTGTCCCTGCTTGAGCACCCAAAATGACTTTTACCCTGGGATTCAGAAATGTCTGCAGGACTGATTGCACATGCCAAGATGGTGTTTACAATAGCTAATACACACCTTTATTCTTTTTTATAACTTTTTAAATAACTTCTTTAGTACCTTATATAACTTTGTAGCAAATTGCTAGCATTAAGTCCATTTATGCATTAAAGATATAGATTGGTTTTCATTTGCCTGACTGGATTCTAACTGTCACAAATGCTATGACAATAGAATGGAATTCTATACAACCATCAAATTAATGTTGAAGTAAAACTCTTTGATGCAGGGAAATTCCCACAGTATGTTTTTAAGTAAAAAAAATTAAATTATAAATAGTAAGTGTAGTATTGTGCCAATTTGGAGATACACACACAAATGGTGGTAATTATTACCTCATGATCTGATACCACTTTGTGATTTTTTCTTTCATTTTTTACCTTTTCTGCATTCACTAAATGTTCTGTAAAACACATATTTCTTTTATAATTAGAAAACATTTTATTTTAATTTGTTAAATATTCAGGACATCTAGATTCATATTAGGTTTGGGGAGACATGATACTTTCTATAGCTTCCATCTTTTCCAATATATTCAAAATGACTTTCTTTTTTTCAAAAAATAGGTGACGAGAGAATAACATCTTACCTCTGCTAGCATTGTTCCAGGCTAGGTCACAATCCCTGTTGTTGCCCTGTAATTCATAATCATACAATAGCATCTGAAGTAGGACACAAACCATTTTTTCCCTTTCTATCATCTTTCTTAAAAATCCAAGTCACCTTACTGCATAGCAGCTGCTGAAACATTTTCCTGACATGTATCCTCTACACGTGTCCAGCTCTAGATAATTCACTCAGCAGGTATATGAGTCTTTGATTACTGATATCTTTTATTAAAAGGATGTTATGCTTTTATACTGACTTCAGTACCTGTGATAGTGTATTCTTGTGACATGAAAGATATAATTGATAGGGGCTTGGTTTAGAAGAACTCAGCCAAAAAGATGATGGTACCAGGTATCCAGGTCCTCTGCAATTTTTTTTTTACCATTTTAGACATTTATATCATGCTTTTAATTGACCCTATTTTTGAAATCCAAAGATTAATTACTGTTCTCTCACTTCAGTAGGAATATTCTCTATATAATGGTGAAGAATCTATTTTAGTTAGATTCATTTACTAGAGAAATATCTTTGCACTATAGTAAACCAATACATAAAAATTAGTGTGTCGAAATTCCTTCTATCTAGTTACAGTGAAATGTATTTATTCAAGCATGCTGATGTTATATAACCCAGCTCATAGCACCATCTTACTTAAATGCATAAGTGGTTAAATTTAAGGTGAAGACTGGGCCAGCATGGCTAAAGCAGAGCAGAATAGTGAACTGATAATCAGTTAGTTAACCCCTGAATTTAGTTGGCATCTATAACCCTGGCCCCAAACTTTTTTTTTTTGTTTGAGTTATCCCTGTCAGTGAGCTGATGGCTTCTAATAATCAAGTTACATAATGATCATAATTAGAAACACTTGTTAGTCAACTGTTGGCATCAGAATTTGAACCCAATCTGATGTAGGAACCTGCACTCTTGACAGTAGCTTTTGGAGTGAGACTGCCTGGGTTCTTCCTGGCCTCTGCCACTTACCAGTCTTCACATCGTTAAATGGGGATGTTAATAGTATCTACCTTATTGTCTTCACATGAGGCAATATATGTGAAGTGTTTTAAACAGTTCTGGCATAGTGTATGCTCAGTAAATGCTAATTGTCATTGTAATACCACTGCGCCACCTCCTAATTACAAAAATTTAGATCTAAAAGGGACCTCAAAGATGGTTAAGTTCACTGCTTTTCAACTGCAGGTCACAACCTGTTAGTGAATTGTGAAATCAATTTAAGGGCCCAATTCCAGCATTTAATAAAGCAAATAAGAATATAATCAAATAGAAGTTATCAAAGTGCATTGCATATAATAAGGGTAAGTACTATTTCATGAAATATTTGTTTTAGAAAGATCACAGACATTATGAATGCTCTGCCTGCATCATCTCAGGTCTCCTTTACTAATTGTAGATATCCCCCACTGTGTTTGTGCTTCTCTCCTGAAGAATCTTCCCTGTAGTTCTTTAGAAAACTACCCTTCAGCTACTGGAGACACATTAGCCTAATGTATTTGTATTATTTATCTGTTACTGCATAATAAATTTTTAAAAAATCTAGTGACTTAAAATGACAAAACCTTTACTATCTTACACAGTTTCTGAGGGTCATGAATCCAGGAGCAACTTGGCTGGGTGATTCTGACTCAGGGTATCTCACGAGATTTTAGTAAAGCTGTTAGTTGGGGCTGTAATCATTTCAAGGCTTGTTTGGGGCTGGAGGAGCTGCCTTCACACTCACTCATGTGGTTGTTGGCAGGCCTCAGTTCCTTGTTATGAGAGTCCATGTCATGGGACCCTTCATAGGACAACACATAAAATGAGACCTTGGTTTTCCCAGAGGCAGTGATCCAAGAAAGAAAGAAACAATCCAAGATGAATATCACAATCTTTTATATTTTAATCTCAGAAGTGTCATACCATCGCTTCTGCTGTATTGCACTGGTTACACAGACCAACCTTCTGGGCCTTCTGGGCCTTAGTCCTTGATCTGTATAACCTGGAGATAATAGCTTCGTGGAGTACAAAGGGTTAGCTAGAAATGAAATAAAGTTCAGTCTTCACCTTTTACTGTTTTTTTCCCTCCATTTTTATTGTGCTAAAATACACATAACAAAATTTACCATCTTAATCATTTTTAAGTATACAGTTCAGGGGTATTAGGTACATTCATATTGCTGTGCAGCTATTACCACCATTGATCTTGCAATCTTTTCATCTTGATAAACTAAAACTCTGTGCCCATTAAATAATAACTCCATATTCCCATCTCCCCCAAGCTCTGGCAACCACAAGTCTACTGCATGTCTCTATGATTTGCCACTCACTGGGTTTTAGACCTGAAGCAAGTAATACATTTTCATTCCCCTCATCTTGGGGGAAAATAGACGAATACTTTCTAGTGTATAGTTTATCAAAATACCTGGTGTATACAACCAATGGCAGCTGAAATTACTGTCATATACATGGAAGTGCTTTTTAAACTATAAAGCACCATAAACTGTAAGTTATTGTAGTTCTGGTTATAATACTACATCCAAATAGGACCCCAAATTCTGCTTATTCATATGGGATTCTATATATTGATCAGCCTCATGTCATTATTTAAAAGCAAAGTATGTTAATAGTATCTCCAAGCTTGTTCTCATGTTTTTCCTTATGGAAAAATTATCTAAAAAATATTTTTCTAAATGAGTGATTTTGTATTTTAAGTAATTTTTATTTATGTGAGAAAACATAAAAAGATAAATTATAAATGTCTGAGGGCTTTTAGTTCTTTGTATCTCATAAACTGGTGATGTTTCTGACAGACAGGTAGAATTTGATTATCTTTAGCCTCAAAGGACCCTTCTTTTTGAGTAAAGAAGTGGAATGATTTTGTAGTATGTATTAACATGAGCCAATCTCTCAATTTGGATCTACCACCACTCTCTCCTGATGGTTCAAATATTTCAAAATTTTAAAAAGAAACAGTTAAAAGGAAATGTATCATGTAAACTAAAATTTTAGCAGAAACCAGAAGGAAAGATGTTTAGAAATATAATAACTATGTTTAGAAAAGAGGCCTATGTTTAGAAAACAACCTATTTGCATTTGACTTAGCCTATCTGCAAATTATAAGAATGAATTTGCCTACACAGGGAAAAAAAATAAAGCCTAATTCTGGCTAAAGGACTATAAAACTAGTTTTTTGTTTTCTTGTTTTCAGTTAAATACAAATGAGTCTATTGAAAATTATGGCCCTCTGTGTAAAGAAACAAGCACCCATAAACATTTCTGGTGGAAAATAGTATATCTCTTATGAAAGGCAATTTGGCAATATTCAGTAAAATTATACATGCAGTTTGGACCCAGGAATTCTACTTCTGGATACACATGTGTCACTTGTTCTTTCAAGTGCCTCTTTCATAGCTGAGTAGAGCATATAGATTAAAAAATAGGGTCTCTAAGCAGTTGAGGAGATGTGGAAACCTCTTACATGCATCAAAATGGACATTTATCTGCCACATATGCATACACATATATAAGAAAAAATATACGCAAGGTTGTTCATTGTAGCTTTTTTAGTTTGGTGATAGTTAAAAGTTTGGAAACCACCCAGTGTCCATCAATTTATGTTTGTTTTATGAAATTATAATGCATCCACACAGTAAAATGTGCAAATGTAAGAAGATTAAGAATGTATTTTATGTGCTGATAAGCTACAAATTCTAAAATGTATTATCAAGTAGAAATGGCAAGTACAGTGCATGTGCTTACTTTTATGTTAAAAAAGGAGAAAATTTGAATATTTGTATGTTAAATACTAGTAGAAAAAACAAAAAAGCAGACCAAATGCCCACTTTCTCAAAACTGGAAGTAAAATAATAAAATACACACCTTCAATCCACCCCAATGTATAAAGAAATATACTATTAATTGAAAAAAAAAGTTTCCCAACATTTGGACTTGTCTCTGAGAATGTCAGACTTCAGTCTCCCAAACCCAGAGGCTTATGTGCAGCCAAGCCTCCCCTTTGAAGCCAATTATGTATCTTTAAGATAGATGATGTGCTAAGGATGGGAAAACATTACTTTTGCTCCATCCTCTTTTCAGTCCTTGGGTGCATTAATGTATTTGGAATTTTCTGGGTCTTTTCAATTGGGGACTCATCCAAAATTGAAGAAAAAATAATGTTATTTTTGTATCCTCTTACCCAGTTTTACTCTTCACTTAGCAGAATACAGAATTAAGCTTATCAGTAGCAACTCATACAGTTTTTCTGCACCTCTCACTACTTAGGTTATTGGTTACCTCATTTAGGAAACGACAATTGAGCAATTATTCTCATCCCTATATTCCCTTCATACCTACCACAAGGCCTCATTTAACACATGCTCAATAAACGTTTGCTGAATTGAACCACCTGCTTTACTGTACATTGAAAAAAATTGGAAAAACTCAGATAAAAATGTTAAAATGATTTACATTTCAGTTGTGAAATTAGAATCTAGAACTACTACCTTCCTTTTGGAATAAGAAATGCTTATGTCAAAATACCCTTAGTTTTTTTAATTTTGGAAAATATGTTTTTAATTGTTGTCTTCATTTTCCCCCTACAACTCCCCCCTGCCCCACCCATCCCCACCTCCCACCCTTGATCCTACCCTCTTTGGCTTTGTCCATGTGTCTTTTATATATGTTCCTTGATGACCCCTATTTCCCCCCATTATCCCTCTCCCCCTCCCCTCTGGTTACTGTCAGTTTGTTCTTTATTTCAATGTCTCTGGTTATACTTTGCTTGCTTGTTTGTTTTGTTGATTATGTTCCACTTATCAGTGAGATCATATGATATTTGTCTTTCACCGCCTCACTTATTTCACTTAGCATAATGCTCTCTAGATCCATCCATGCTATTGCAAAGGGTAGGAACTCCTTCTTTCTTTCTGCTGCATAGTACTCCACTGTGCAAATATACCACATTTTTTTATCCACTTATTTACTGATGGACACTTAGGTTGCTTCCAGCACTTGGCTATTGTAAATTGTGCTGCTATATACATTGGGGTGTATATGTTCTTTAGAATTAATGTTTCAGGATTCTTAGGGTATAATCCCAGCAGTGGGATTGCTGGGTCAAAAGGCAGCTCCATTTTTAGTTTTCTGAGGAAATTTCAAACTGTTTTTCACAGTGACTGCACCAGTCTGCATTCCCACCAACAGTGTACCAGGGTTCATGATAATTCGGACAAGGGTTTGATCTCCAAAATATATGAAGAACTCACATGACTCTACTCCAGGAAGACAAACAACCCAATTAAAAAATGGGCAAAGGACCTGAACAGACACTTCTCCAAGGAGGACATACAGAGGGCCCAGAGACTTGTGAAAGAATGTTCAGCATCAGTAGCCATCAGAGAGATGCTAATTAAGAGATATCATCACTTCACACCAGTCAGAATGGCCATCATAACCAAATCAAGAAACAAGTGCTGAGGAAGTTGTGGAAAATAAGTTCTTATGTTTGGATTTCCAATCCCTAGATAATCAAGACAAAACAATTTTCAATGCCACTAGAATTTAAACCAGTGATAGAGAATGTATAAGGTATTGCTTTGGTTTTTCAGGATGTATTTAGTCATCTTGTATATAGTTTCTTTATTTTTTTCTCCTGATGCATATTGGTGGCCAATGCATACTTTTACAAGCTTTCTAAAGTAAGTAAATTATTACCACCTACTGGGAAATCACAATCATCTTTTTAATTTCAAGACTTGGAAAACAGTTTTACCAAGGCATGCCTTCTCATTAATTCAAATTTGCTTCAAATTTGGTGCATTCCATGAAGAAAATCAAATAAATGGTGATCATTATACTATTTAAAGCATAAAATCTAGGTTCTAGACTGAGGTAAAGGTTATAGACTACAAGAAAATATCTGCAAATTATATGTCTGATAAAAGTCTTGTATCCAGAATATATAAAAAAACTCTTACAACTCAGCAACTAGACAAATAATTCAATTAAAAATGAGGAAAAGATTTGAATAAATACTTCTCCAAAGAATACATACAACTGACTGATAAGTGTATGAAAAGATGTTCAGTATCATTAGCCATTGGGGAAATGCAAATAAAAAAAAGTGAGGTACCATCTTATACCCACAGGATTGGCTCCAATCAGGAAGACAAATATTAAAACCTGTTGAGGAAGATATGGAGAAATAGGAACCTAATATACTGGGGTTGGGCATGTAAAATGGTGCAGCAATGTTAGAGAGAGTTTGGTAGCATTTTATTCTGTTTTAGAGATAAAGGGAAAGAGAGAAAGAGAGAAACATCAATTTGTTGTTCCACATATTTATGCATTCATTGCTTGCTTCTTGTATGTGCCCTGACCTGAAGTCAAACCTGCAACCTTGGTGTATCCAGGTGATGGTGATGCTGTAACCAAATGAGCTACCTGGCCAGGGCCCAAAGCATTCGAAAAAGGTAAACATGTATTTACCTTATGCCCCAGCAATTCTACTCCTTTTTATCTACCCAAGAAAAGTGAAAACAACATGTACACAATATGTGAATGTTTATAGCAGCATTATATAATAGTCAAAAACTGGAAAAAATCCAAATGACCATGAACTGGAGAGTAACTAAACAAATTGTGGCATATCCATATAATGGAACTTTGTTCAGCAATAAAAAGGAACAAAAGACTGATACATACTACAACATGTGATGGTTTTAAAACCTATCTGAAAATTCTTGATTCCTCCCATCAAAAGGCAGAGTCTAACCCCCTTTTTCTTGAACTTGGTGAGCGTTTGTAGTTACCTTGGTGACTGGAATGTGGCAGAAATGATGCTGTGTGACTTCTGACTCTAGGTTACAAAAGGCTATACCACTTATGCAGAGCTCTTTCTTTTGGGATGCTCATCCTTGAAACGTAATCATCATTTTGTAAAGAAGTCCAGACCCCATTATGTCAAATGCTGGTTTCCCAAATGTCACCAGACCAACACATTAATAAGACAAAGCTGAGTATATTGCTTAAAGCACTACTTCATAGAGTCTAAGATAATCTCAGAGAAGGAAGACAATTTATCTGGTGATGATATTGAGAGTTGGGAGGTTGATTTAAAGTGGACCATTCAATATAGGCATTTGATTAGCTTTGGGTAAGGATTTTAGGATTGGTGGGCACAAGGTGAACATTTTGAGGCTAAAGCCTCAGAAAAATCTTGGTATGTAAACTCTTCTATTAAAGAGTGATAATTCTTTCAGGAATTTTCTATAAAGAGCAACAATTTTATTTACAGATTTTACCATCCTGTAAACAGTCTACTGGACTGGCAACAGTCTACTGGAATACTAATGTTATGCAAAAAATAGCAATGGAATAGTAAAGCCAAGTTAATGTAGAAAATAAGCTGAGTATAGGTAGTTTCGTTCTTTATGGAGAGGACACAGGTCTGGCCAATAGCCCCAGGGCAATTCATAGGCTGAAAGTCATCATCAGTCACTGGGCCTGTGAGTGAGCAGTCAGATGATTCTAGCCCCCAGTTACATTGAGCCAAATAGAAACTTATCCAAATTGCAGATTTGTAAGCAAAATATATGTTGTTGCTTTAAGCCACTAAATTTTAGATGGTTTATTACACATCAGTAGGTAACTGGAACAATGACATTCCTATATCTGAGTCCAACTTCCACAACATAAGAGTAAAAACTCAAATTCACAGCCCTACTTGCATCTAGCGTAACAGTCCCCAACCTTTTTGGCACCAGGAACTGGTTTTGTGGAAGACACTTTTTCCACAGACCTGGATGCGGAATGGTTTCAGGATGATTCAAATGCATTACATTCAAGCTCATCTCCTGTTGTGAGGCCAGGTTCCTAACAGTCCTGGACTGGTACGTATCTGTGGCCCAGAGGTTGGGGACCTCTGGTCTAATGTGCAGGGTTGTGACCTAACTCCCGTTAATCACTTGCACCCATGTGAGACTCCAGTTTAGAAGTAAGCAACCTGTGATGCTTCTGTTTCTTCCAGAGATATGTTTAGCCTTCTCATGGTGGCAATGATAGCAGTTCCCTGCTGACTGCAAAGTTGAGTTCCTTCCATAGATCTGGAATCAGAATAGCAGCAATGAGGGCTTCCTGTAGTGATCAAAGGCAGTACTTTATCATGTGTTTTGAGGTAATGTTTTGGGTTCTGTTCCTGGAAGTTTAGCTTCAAGCCCAATTCTTGAACCTTCTGACCCTTAGTGAGAACTATTAATGAATGACTTTTCTGCTTAATAATGAACCTAATCAAGAAAATGGTACCAGAAGTGATAGCAGGCAGTGGATCCTCAGAAAATTGGGATAAATCTCAGGTTGATTATCTCTTAGTTAAATTATTTACCTGTGCTTAAATTGTTATCCGTGCTTACTAGGAATGGCATGCTTGTTTTGAGTAGGGTTCTGAGGGATATAGGGGCAATTAGAATATATTGGGTTGGCCAAAAAGTCTGTTTAGCTTTTTTCCATAAAATAAATGATACATTTTCATTTTCACCAATAACTTTATTGATTTGGATATTTTGAGTATGTCAGCTATCTCCTGCTATTGGTTTCTAGAGTAGGTTAGAAGCCAGAGGTGCTGGCTAAATATCATCTGATGCATAAGACAGACCCACAAGAAAGAATTATTTGGCCAAAATGTCAATAGTACCAAGAAACTTCACAAACCACTTTTGACACATTCAATCGGTCACAGTACCTTCTCCATACACTGCAAAAATCTCTTTTGCATTTCAGTTGTGTTTTCACCTTTCTTGAAATAATAAAGCATAACAACACCATAAATGTTGTATATCTTCTTCCGTCTTCAATATTAAAATGGCTGAACAAAAATTCACCAATTTGGTAAGTTTTGTTAAATGCATGCTACTATGACAGGTGTCACAATACAATCTAACAAAATTGTTTTGAATGAAGTTAAAAGACGACTAACCACTACTAGAGCCATTGTATGGAAAAACTAAACAAACCTTTTGGCCAACCCAAAATAATAGAATATTAAAGGCTTAAAGAGTTTAAAATATACAGTATAAGTTACTTGCTTCTAATTGAACTTGACAGTTTAAAGAAAGAAAAGAGCTTGTATCAAGGCAAAAGCAGAAAGCTGTGTCATTTCTATGATTTTATTCAGATTCATATCTTGCAGCCACTGACCTGAATTAGCCAAAACAAAACTTAAATTGTGATTCTTAGGCTATTATATAAAAACATTGATTTGCCAGATGGTTCACATAAGAGTTATATTTGGATTGGGATGGAGTGGGATTTCAATAATTGAAATGGAGACTTGTAGGATGCAGATAACTCAGTACCTCAAACTCCATAGAGTCTTTCTTCTTATCCTGGTTAATGGGGCTGTTCATTACTTGAAGATTCTATAACAACCCTGCTGAGCGTATTACCTTAAAAAGGAGAGATGATTTCACCTGACTTCTTAGCCCATTACTTCTGATCATTGTCACACCTAAAGTAAAAGTGCATCATGTCAGACCCCAGCTGAAAAATTACAAATTTACTAATGTATATTAACAAAAATCAGAATAGTTTCAGTAAGTGCTATACCAAGGAAAGCAGAACAAAACACTAGATCAGGCTAAATTTATTATTTAGGAAGAATGAGGAGATTTCATTGTATTAGCTTAAGATGGTAGAAGTAATTCCAATGGTTTATTCAGTTGGACTCAATAAGGAGGCCAGAGTAAAGGAAGTAGAGATGCTAAAAGTTTCTTGGTATGATATTGGTGAAGGAATCCGAAGACAGGAAGATAGAAAGCTTGTAGTGGATTTATTATTCATTAGCTATTCACCCATTCAGCTAGCATGGATTGGTACTTTATACTTAGAGCTCCTGCCATAATTTTCTTTAGTGGTGTGTGAGATACATAGGCAGTGAATCAAGTTTTCAATTTATAACATGTAGTTAAATCTGAAAAATGATTAGCAATAACTGACTACTCATTTCCTGACCCTTTCCAGACACAAAGTAACTAATACGTCCTTTCCAAGGACAAAATGCAGGGCACCCAGTATCTAGATGAAGTATACTTCATTAGTGACTAGAGATAGCTAATGCCCACTGGCCTTGGAAAGTGGTGGGAAAATTATCAACACTGCTTTGTGGCCAGCCACTTGGATTACCAACCAGTTGTGATATGTTACTAATTAAGCCACAGCCTGAAAGTTACATGAAACTGCCAGGTCGCAATAGGTGGGGTCAGTGGGAAATTATATGTTAGGTCAGTGATTCTCAACCAGGGGTGACTTTGCCCACCAGCGGATATTGGCAATGTCTATAGACATTTTTGGCTTTTGCATGTGGAAAAATTTATACTGGCACCCAAAAAGTAAAGGCCGGGGATGCTGCAAAACATCCCAAAATGCATAGAATAGCCTCCTTTTTCCCAGGAAAGAATTATAGACCCCTAAATATCAATATTCCCAAGATTTATAACCCCTGTTTAGTTATATATAAAATATGTACTGGAAATAGAGACTCACCAGCCCTGCCATGTTGTATGTAGAGTGAAGGCGGTCATACATTGTCTTTAAAGGGCCAGGTAGTAAATATTTGGGACTTTGTGAATCATATGATCTTTGTTTCAAGCATAGAAAATACATAAAGGAAGGAGAATCTGTGTTCCAGTAAAACTTTGTTTACACAAATAGGTCATGGGCTGGATATGACTCCTAGGCAGTACTTGGCAAACCCCAGATATAGAGATTAGCCCGACTATCATTGCTATAGTGGTATTGTCATTTATTGTATGATGCTTATTGACAACTACTTTATTGTTTTATAATATTTTTTATTTTGCAATAAACCCTTTCAGTTACAATGAGCTAAAAATTATGTGATTATTAACAACAAATGAACTATTGAATTTCCACTTCTCATAAAAATTGATTATGACCATGTAGTTTGCACAAATGTTTTGGAGACATTTACCATCCAACCTGGGAGCCAAAACAATATAATTGACTATGTAAAATCCAGAGACATATATCTATTAGGGATATATAAATATCTATTTTGAAATATAGTAATTTATATAAGAAGCCTGGGCCTGCGGTTTTAACATGTGCATCTTCAGAAGGTATATTTATATATCACTCTGTAAAGTGTGACTTTTCATTTAGATCAAATACTTGTTTTACTAAATTAATGTCATAATTTTAAATCTAAATTTTCATGTGCACACATTAAAAATGAAATGGTATATGCTATTGTGTTAGCTCTGTTAACAGAGGAACTGTAAAAAGAATTAAATGAGGTCAGTTTTATATCAGTGGTACTGAAAACTTCAAATGGAAAAATATGTGAATCTCAATGGGTCAATTTTATTTTCACACAATTCATGGAATCAAAGTAAAGTTTTAGAAGTTCATTCTGTCAAATGGAAAATATGGCCCTTTTACTAATTCAGTTGAAAAATCAATTTAAAAGTTTATCATCGAAGACACAGTTGTTTAGTGATATAACATGAAAATAATATTTTGTGAATCTTGGTGCCATAGTAAAAACAAGGATTTTAGTAAGTGGAGATGTATAAGGAGCAAAAGTGTACTTGGAACTGGTTAACATGCACACATGATTCAAAACTGAATCCAAAAAGCTGTGATATTATAAAAACCAAAATGTAAAAGGCAGTCATCAACAAGTACTGTTACTGAAGTAAAACAAATACACATTACTGAAATAAAACTTTTGTGATAAAGTTGACATAGAATACAAAAATATTTTAGCATAGCAGTACATGGTTTCTGTCAGGCCTAGGAAAATACCTGTAGGAAAGACAGGAAAATTTTTAAATCAAGGTATATGTTAGGTATATTACAATTTTTAAATTTATATTTTGGCCTTCTTCTTCCCTTAAGGGCCATAGAGGGCAACACCAAAGTAATACCTCTATGAAAGCAAAATATTTATTCTGCAATATTTATAAGTATCAAAATTAAATCTTTCTGATGACTACTTTGTATATCTTGCTAGTACAGTTGCTTTCCTCTGATTTGTACAAGAAACCACCAAAGTCTTTTAACTTTTATATGTGTAAAATGCCACAAAGTGAGATTCTTTGATATTTGTCCTGGGCTTCTTGCTGACCTCTACAGAAAGCACTTGGACTCTTAAGAAATACAATGAGATACAGAACAGTTCACTAATGAGGAGTTAAATTGATGGTCTCTCTCTGCTGTTCCGAGATATTGTTGAGATGAGTTTAATAATGGTATCACTGAAGAGGTTATTAAGCTTCAACTACAGTCAATTAAGGGCCTGTGGAGAAGGGGGAAAGGGACTTTTCTGCTCATCTGCTACTCTAACCTGTGTTCCCACCGGTAGACATTTGTTGTTTCCAACTGTCCAACATACACTGCATCTTCCCAAGAGTTTCCCAATTTTCTTTTGGAGAAGTAGTTCTCCCTCATTAGGGTTGTCTTGTTGTGATATAATTCTAGGTTTCTGCTTCAGTCTTTAGAAGACAGAGCCATTCAGTCCTTCCTTGCCTTGTCTACTTCAAGAGCTAGGATGGAGAAGTTGACCTGAGCTTGGCTAATAAGATGCTCTCTCCTGAGACTTTGAATCTTGAGCATCTGATGCACAGAAGCAATTGGAGGTCATGCACTAATTAGTCACTTCATGCTTTGAGTTGGTGGCTATGTATTCTGTGGCCTAGGCATATTACATTTGGCCTTAGTTTCTTCAGACTCCCAAGTCTGACTTTCCAACCTTTTGTCTTTAGTTGAGCAGAGCTTGTTTCACTTACTTGTAAACAGTGAACCCTAACTGACACATTCTCCTTTAGCAGTGCTTTCCCCTACATCCACCCCAAATACATACTCTATAATCTGTCCACCCTGCTTTTCTCTGAGGATGTCATTTCTTGCTGAAGGTCATTTGCATTAAGGTGTTAAGGACTTAGTGTGTTATTCTTCCTAACAGCATTAAAATGGTGAAAGGATCATTAGGGAGAAGACAGAGGACAAGCCTTGAAGGGTAGATGTTTAGACAATTGGTTCCCACAAGAACATAGAGTGAAATGCTGCCATTTATTGAATACTTTGCTTCATGTATGTCATAGTGCTAGGTAAGCACTTTACATATAATCCCCATGACAATGCTTTGAAAAAGTTATTATTATGCCCATTTGATAGATGTAAAATAAGAGGCTTAGAACAGTAAAAGAGTTTGTTAAAAGTCACCCAGCAAACATTTGACTCAAAATTCATTTTAATAACCACTATCATGGAGTGCCTTTCTGTATGATGGGAATCTTCTTGGGAAAGAAAGATTTTCTCTTTTAGTTGCTCTGTATGTGTGCTTTACCATGTCTTCTTAGAACTGGCCCAGCACATGGAATCAAGTATAACATGCTAACATGGAGGCTGACATTAATTTCCTGTATGAAGATACATGAGTTAGTTGGGCCAGGTGAGCAATGCCCTTGTCTAGTTGTTCCTGTTGAGACTCACCTATTATTTTAGTACATTACTGAGGTATAATTTACATACAGCAAAATGCACACATATGTGTACAGTCTGAAAAATTTTAACACAGTTATACATCATGTTACCATCACCCAGCTCAAGATACAAGCATTTCCATCTCCCAGAAGTATCCTTTATTCTTCTCCTTTCTAGTTAATTCCTGCACCCACAAGAACAACCAGTTTTTACTTTTTTTATCCTCACCCAAGTACATTTTCTTCATTGCTTTTAGAGAGAGAGGAAGGGAGGGGGAGAGAGAAAGAGAGAGAGACATCGATTGGTTGCCTCCCATATGTACCCCGACTGGGGATCAAATCTGCAACCTGGGTATGTGCCCTGACCAGAAATTGAACTCATGACCTTTTTGTCCATGGGACAATGCTCCAACCAACTGAACCAGATTGGTCAAGGCCAGTTTTTAAATTATGATAAGTTTTGCTTGTTCTTAAAAGTCATATAAATGTAATCATATAATATTTACTCTTTGTGTAAGGCTTCTTTCACACAAACCAAAGTTTTTGAGATTAATCCATGTTTTTGGATGTATCCTAATTAGTTTTTTATCACTCATACATTGTATATGTATACCAAAAGGATTTTCATTAATCCATTTTCCTGTTGACGGACATTTGGGATATTTTCAGTTAATGGTTAGTCTGAATAAAGCTGTTCTGAACATTCTTGTAACAAGTCTTTATATATATGTGTGCATTCATTTCTTTTGGTTAACATTTATGTATAAGTGGAATTGCTGTATCATGAGGGAGGAATATATTACATTTCATTAGAAACAACAAGGATGTACAATTTTACATTCCTATCAGCAATGTTTGAGAGTTCCAGCTGCTCCACATCTTTACCCACAGTTGGTGTTTTTGATATTTTCCATTCTGGTGGGTATATAGATTTGTCTCAATGTGGTTTTAATTTTTATTTCTGTAATGACTAATGATGTTGACCACTTTTTAACATGATTATTGGCAATTTGGATATCTATTGTGAAGTGCCTATTCAAGTCTCTTGTTCACTTTTTAAAATTATTGTTGCCTGATTGTGAAAGCATGTGACACCATACTTGACCAACCACACAATCTGTATTCTGTATGCATATCAGAGAACATACCACCAACTCAGAGGCATTCAATATTTACGCAAAGCTGAGCTTTGGCAATGAGAAAGGAGAACAGATTAATGGCTGCCAAATATTGGGAGTAGTGATGGTGGTGGGAGGGAGGTGGCTATAGCTGTGAAGATCCTTATGATGGAATTGTTCTATATCTTGACTATATTGGTTGTCACATAAAGCCATGCATGTGATAAAATTGTATAAAACTAAATAAATGCACACAAATGACTGTATAAAACTGGTGAAACCTGAATAAAATTGGTGAATTGTATCAATGTCAATTTCCTAGTTGTAATATTGTACTGTGATTAGGCAACATGTTATCACCATTGGGGGAAACTAGGTTAAGGGTACATGTGGTCTCTCTGTATTATTTTTTACAGTTGCATGCAAGTCTGCAATTAATTCAAGATAAAAAATGTAATGCATACCATTATTTATATAAAAGTATTGATTAAAAAGCTTAGTTTCAAGGCTATGGATCTAATATTACCACAAAAAGATTTAGGTAATTATATATGATTCCATATAATAATACATATCAATCACTATGTCCCCTGTCAGTATAGCAAAGAGCTGTTTCATTTATTATGACTGTGTAACAAATTACTCCAAAACTTGGTGGCTAGAAATAATGGCAATGCATATTTGGCTCACAAATATGTAATTTGAGCAAGACTCAATAAGGATGGCTCATCCCTCTTCTCATTTTGACATCAATTGTGGGGGTGATACTTCAAGACTGGGGACAGGAATCATTTGAAAACTCATTCACGTATTTGCTATTTGATGCTTGCTGGTTGATACTGAGATCTTAGCTAGAGATGTCAACTAGAACATGTACACATGTCAACTAAAACATGTATGCATGTACTCTGAGGGGCAGCTTCCTCATAATGGGGATTGAGTCAATGATGAGAATCTCCAGAGAGATAGAGTTACTGATAGAAATTCAATAACTTTTATGACCTAACCTCAGAAGCCATTCAGTGTCATATCTGCCATAATCATAGTCCTGCTCAGATTTAAGGAGCATGAACATAGACCACATCTCTTGATTTGGACTTTCAACATTACAGTGTAAGATGAACATACTGGAAGGAATATATTAGTGTTGCTGTCTTTGGAAAATACAATTTAGTACAGGGACTGAATAAATCCTCAATACACATTTTTAATGAATGTGTATTGAGGGCAACTAACCAAATATATACCTTCTTACCTCTCCTTGCAGCACCCTTGCCCTTTTCTTTGCCCTACTGAGCAAAAACCTTCAGCTCTGTTTTTTTGAGACTCAGAAGTCTCTTAGCATCTCCCTGAGTATAGTAATTGGCATGGTGGCTTTGCAATGTGTTGTTTGCAAGTTTGACCTACATATCCCAGAAATCCCTTTCCTATTTGTTTCTTGATATGGTGGGCCACAAGAGATATTCTTATGTGAAATTTAGGAGGAGGAAGAGAACAGTAGTCATTTTGTAGCTCACATACATTATCACTAATCTGCTAACTCAGCTCATTAGAATGCGACGGCAACTGGGCTTTCAACAGCTCCACTGAGTCTTGGATCTTTTTTCAGCTGCTTCTATTCCTGAGCTGGGTGTGTGGGTTTCCATCTGTGATGAAGGGTCCCCAGCTTCCACATGACCACCATCCTAGAGAGGTTAGCAGCAACAAAAACTGACACAGGTACCAGACCATCCTCTGGTGTTCAGCTTATGCTCGTGGATTCCAATTCATTCTTGCTTTCTCTTACTTCATATCCATCTTCCCTTCCCCCACTGCCTTCTCTGTGGACTTTAAGCTCCAGCCTCAGAAGCTAAAACAACAATCTTACGGAGACTGCTTAACTAGCTGCCACTATTGTGTAAGGTCAAATCCCTGTGACAAATCCCTTTTGTGTATGCATGAGTGTGTGTGTAGTGGTTTTGCTTCTCTTATTGAACCCTTATGATACAGAATTTGACATCTAAAGGCCCCAGCTCAAGTATACAAGTTCCTATAAATTAATTTTTAAACAGATTACTGAGAAATAATTGACATACATATTGATAAATTTTTCATTCATCCAACATTCAATAAATATTGCATCCAAACTCTTCTATACCTCTATTCGTTATCTTTTTATATCCAATAAGCTATTTCTTTAAAAGTATGACTAAGTATGATTTAACTTTTGATATTTTAATGAGCTGTTAAATAAATAAATGATGAAATAAATGTTTATGAGAACCAAGATCCCATTTTTCTGTGGGGTGAGAACATTACCAGAGATATAATGAATAATGGATTATCAGGAATAATTTTTTTATTTGAGGTCTCTTAAAGACAGAATGGAATGTTGGGAATTCAAGCTATAGAAAATATATTTGAGTCTTAGGTATGGTTGGAGGAGGAACATTTCTGTACACCCTATTGTTTGGCTTTCATGTATGCTGTGTTTCATGTAGTAGTACCTCCTGAGGAGCTGGAGACAGGAAAACACAATAAGAGGACAAAGAACCTCTTCATTCACACCCCCATACTCCTCTTTCTGGGGCTGGGTGTTCGTTACTTTTCTGCTCTGAGGAAGGGGAATTAAGTCAATTAGCTAATGTATACAAACTGATCTCCATCAACCAATCTTGTGATAGCCTTACCTACAAGGGCTACTGAGCTGTTTCTACACTGCATAAATTAGAATTTAAAATCTGTTGTACAGAGAGAAACATACTGTGACTCATTTTTATCCTTGATGACAGATAAGCATCAGCTCATGCATTTTTAGAGAGTTCACATTTCTGTGATGTGTCTGTTTTGCAATTTAAATATTTCATTTTAATGAGTGATATTAAAAGGCTGTAGTATTCCAATACCGCTGGATGTGTGAGACCCTCTAGACTATTGTTAAGTATGTGTAATGTTCAGAGTACCTGGAAGTTATTTTCATGATGCCTAAATTTTGAAAAATTTAAAGCATCTCTATCACTTTGCCAGAGACCCTTTCTGAGTCTTCACAAATTAGAGCATTCCAATAAACAAAAAATACATACCTAAGTTTTATCTAAATTAGACCAAAGAATTATATAGACACAAAGGTTATACAACTGGAACACACTTGGATGACTGTCCAAAGTATTAATATACTGAAATACTTTCATATTGGTTGGTGAAGAGATGCTGCACTGAGCTCCAGAAGTCCCCTTACTCATCACCCCAGGCCCTACTCTCTCTTCCCCAGAACCCCACATTTCATGCCTTGATCCACCAAGTAAACAGCTATTGTCCACCACTACAAGGTACCTTCAAGACCCAATACAAATGAAATATAGGTGGCTGGCATGGAAGTTGGGAGATTGAAGTTGGAGCCCTTGTTTAACCTACCCGGGCTTCAGTTTACTCCATTTGTGAAATGGGGTAAAGATTGCATCTAATGATCCTTTCAGTTCTATCTTGGGATTCCATGATTTGGAAACATCTTAACATTTCCCATTTTTCATTTTGGAGGTTTTTGGTGTCTTGTGGAAGGAAGAAAAATGACTAAAGGACAGCTTGTTCCAAAATGCTGTACAAACAGTGGGATTTGTCAAGAAAGAAAACACTAAACAAAACAGGCAACACTGTATAAAATCCCTGCACAACCATGTTGAGAGGACCATTTGCAATTCTGATTCTGAAACCTGGAATAATTCATTATGGAGTTGGAAATTGTCCAGGAAGGGGCAACTGAAATGACTGGAAAAACAGGGTGTCTCTGTATTTGAAGGCAGATGCAAAGATTTCTTATTCTTCTGCCTGAAAGGCAAGGTTACACAGGAGATAGAGTCAAAGACTATACCATACATTTTTGAAAGCCATGGAGGGATGATCACCAACTTATCCATCAAAACTTATAAGCAGCTCTTTAAGATTAAAAGGACTACATTTAGAGGTCTCTTGCCTCTGTGCCCCTGATGGGGGCATGAGGTGAGGGTGATGAGCTTATAAAATTTGTTACTCCCAAGATGTACTATGAGCAATTTAAATGGATTCAAATAAGAAAGATATTATTTCATAGTAATCAATTGATGACTCCTACAGAAACACTGATGTTCAGGGCACATAAGGGAAGGTGATTCTGACCTCTTCTAACCCAGTATGGCCAATGTAGAAGAGAGAATATAGTCCCAAATGACACCTAGATATGCCTCCAGAAGGATAATTCACTTGTATCTTTTTTCTTTATTTTGTTATTATTTTATAGAAATAATGAATGAAAGAAAGAAAATTCAGACAGGTCAGAACACTATGAAATTAAAAGTAAAATTTTCCTGTGAATATCCTTCTCTCCAGCGGTAACCACATGAATAGGAGCCTGTCCATTTCTACTTGTAAAAAAATACATAGGATAGTATGTATACAGTTTACTTAATAAAATATCTTAGGTACCTCTGTATATCAGTACATATAAATGTACTTAATGCTTTTTAGTGACTATATAATATTCCATCGAGAGAACACTCCATAGTTTATTTAATCTACTAACAAGTATTTAAGATGGTTCCAGCATTTTGCCACATTTGCACTGTTACAATGAATATTTTTGTATCTGACATGTATTTTATACCTTGTTTCACTTGTTTGTTAGGGTGCTTCCATACGATAACTTTCTGGAAAAAGTACTACTACATTAAATCATATCACATGATACATTTTGATGAAATGGTCAATTTGTCTTCCAAATTATACTCTAATCAACTGTTTATGAGTGTTCCATGTTTCCTACACTAACACAATATGACAGTTGTTACATTCCCATATTTTTAATGCTGCTTCTCCAAGCTAAAAAGAAGAATATTCAGTTAAACATATTCATACTCTCCTAAGAGAACAGATGTTATGAGGACAGCAAAGTGATATGAATGAACTTGGGGACTTGGAGAAATGCCATAAAACAATCTTTCTACTAGCCAAATGGATAAAATCAAAGAATTGTCTGATGAATTTCATTTCCAGGTTCCTAAACAGGGTATTTAATCTGAATCCTGTTTTAATGTATTTTATTATATATATTTCATTCATCGAAAAGAATATACCTTAAAATATGAAGAATGAACACCTGTATAGAATATTCTTTCTTTATGGCAATGAGAGATGGGGTTGAGCAGAATAATGGCAGTTTTCATATCCATTGACCGGATCATTATCGAGAGCACACAGTCTTCCCTTTTTATATCCTTTGCCTAATCCTCCCAAACCTGTATTCAGTAAAGCATGTGATTAATAGAGCTTGTCCATTTTAATTTTGTGACTGTTTTGAAGGAGTTAATTTCAATGAACATTGTAGGTTGGTTTCAATTCAAAAGCTAAAGGGTTAAAGTGTTATACATTCCAGGACTACATGCCTATTACACAGAAACAAGGCCTTACATCCAAGGAATAAATCACTAGTTGTGAAAAGAAACAAATGGGAATGTGTTTGATAGAGTGGTCCTGGAGGGAAAACCTAGCTGAGGGTATGTGTGTATTGGGAAGGTGGGCAGTGGTCCATATGCTTCTGAAATAAAACTGCTGTTCCTGGTTATGAAACTGATGAAAAATGGCAAATCTGGGAAGCTGGCTAATAGTAAGTAATAGTTCCTATTTTTCCTTCTGTAGCATATGACCCCAGATACTACTATAAGCAGAAAGATAACATGGATGTCCCATATTATAACCTAGTTGCATACTACTGCATCACAGAATCCCAGGCTTTCAGGTGTCTATCAAGAAAGTGGTGTTTTTCAAGCAGAAATGTGGAGTCTAGGATAAACATTTCAGCTGGCTTATAGATCTGGGCATTGGTTTGCTACTCCTTGGCACTTTGGTTTTTATTACCATTGGTACACTTCGCACATCCTGTGACCATGGGCACTCACTGGCTTTATGTTTGTTTTTTTTTAATTTGAACACCATACAACCTTTTTTAATCCCCAGTAGTCCAACACTTGTTTGCAGAACCTAATTCAATAAATAAATAAATAAATAAATAAATAAATAAATAAATAAGTACCAGTTCTCTTTTGCAAGGCTGCCAACTTGTTTTCTTCAAGGAGCAATTATGTCACTGCCAAAACCATGATGATAAATCATCTCCCTGTATTTGAATTTTAAAATGAAGCCCTCCAGAGTGTTGGCTTGAAAAGAAGCAACGATAGCTTACTTTACTGGACTCAACTCAATTTTAAATTCACATCTTAATAACAAGAACTTTCTATTTTGAACTGAAAGAGAGAAATAATGATGAAAGGTAGTTAGGGCGTACCTTAGTAATTAGAGAGTCCCAATGGATTAGACTTGCTAATAGAAACCCAATTAAAACATATTTTTGAAGGAGTTTGTTAGAACTTGTAAACACCCCAAAGCTAGTTCTAGAATGTCAGTTTTTGTCATTTAAGTTTGGAATTATATTTTTTTTCTTTTTTTAAAAATTATTTTATTGTTGTTCAATTACAGTTGTCTGCATTTTTCTCCCCACCTCACCACCCCCCACTGCATCCAAACCCACCTCCCTCTCTTGATTCCGCCCTCCCCCTTGGTTTTGTCCATGTGTCCTTTATAGTAGTTCCTGAAAACCCCTCTCCCCACTATCCCCTCCCCGCGCCCCTCTGGCTATTGTGAGATTGTTCTTAATTTCAATGACTCTGGTTATATTCTGTTTGCTTTTTTCTTTTATTGATTGTGTTCCAGTTAAAGGTGAAATCATATGGTATTTGTCCCTCACTGCCTGGATTATTTCACTTAGCATAATGCTCTCCAGTTTCATCCATGCTGTCACAAAGGGTATAAACTTCTTCTTTCTCTCTGCTGTGTAGAATTCCATTGTGTAAATGTGTTATTGTTTTTTGATCCACTCATTTGCTAATGGGCACTTAGATTGCTTCCAGTACTTGCCTATTGTAAATTGTGCCGCTATGAACATTAGGGTGCATAGGTTTTTTGGATTGGTGTTTCAGGGCTCTTAAGGGTATAATCCCAGCAGTGGAATTGCTGGGTCAAAAGGCAGTTCCATTTTTAGTTTTTTGAGGAAATTCCATACTGTTTTCCATAGTGGCAGCACCAGTCTGCATTCCCAACAACAGTACACTAGGGTTCCCTTTACTCTGCATCCTCTCCAACACTTGTTTGTTGATTCATTTATGTTGGCCATTCTGACCGGTGTGAGGTTGTATCTCACTGTGGTTTTAATTTGCATCTCTCTGATGGCTAGTGATGCTGAGCATCTTTTCATGTGTCTCTGGGCCCTTTGTCCTCCTTGGGGAAGTGTCTGTTCAACTCCTTTGCCCATTTTTTAATTGAGTTGTTTGTCTTCCTGGAGTGGAGTTGTGTGAGTTCTTTATATATTTTGGAGATCAAACCCTTTTCTGAGGTATCATTGGCAAATGTGTTTTCCCATACAGTTAGTTCTCTTTTCATTTTAATGCTGTTTTCTTTAGCCATGCAGAAACTTTTTAATTTGATGAGGTCCCATTTGTTTATTCTTTCCTTTATGTCCCTTGCTTTAGGGGACTTATCCATGAAGATGGTGCTGTGAGGAAAGTCTGAGATTTTCCTGCCGATGTTTATGTCCAAGACTTTCATGCTGTTATGACTTATATTTAAGTATTTTATCCACCTTGAATTTATTTTTGTGTATAGTGTAAGTTGGCGCTCAAGTTTCATTTTCTTTTTGCATGTAGCTGTCTAGATCTCCCAACACCATTTGTCGAAGAGGCTATTTTTGCTCCATTTTATGCTTCTTCCCCTTTGTCAAATAATAATTGACTGTAGAGACTTGGGTTTATTTCTGGGCTCTCCTGTTCTGTTCCATTGCTCTATGTGCCTGTTCTTATGCCAGTACCAGGCTGTTTTGATTACAGTGGTCTTATAATCCAGTTTGGTGTCAGGTATTGTGATCCCTCCTGCTTTGTTATTCTTTCTCAAAATTGCTGCAGCTATTCGGGGTCATTTATGGTTCCATATAAATTTTTGAAATGCTTGTTCCATATCTGTGAAATATGTCATGAGTACTTTAATAGGGATTGCATTGAATTTATAAATCACTTTGGGTAGTATAGCCATTTTGATGATGTTAATTCTTCCAATCCATGAACATGGCACATGCTTCCATTTGTTTGTGTCTTCCTTGATTTCTTTCTTCCGTGTTGTGTAGTTTTCTGAGTACAGATCTTTCACCTCCTTGGTTAGGTTTATTCCTAGATACTTTATTTTTCTTGTTATTATGTCAAATGGGATTTTTTTCCTGGTTTCTGTTTCTGATGTTTCATTGTTAGTGTACAAAAATGCCTTTGATTTCTGAGTGTTGACTTTGTATCCAGCTGTTTGGCCAAATTCATTTATTAGGTCCAGCAGTTTTTTGGTGGAGTCTATAGGATTTTCTATGTACACTATGATGTCATCTGCAAACAGTGACAGTTTTGTTTCCTCCTTTCCAATTTGAATGCCTTTTATTTGTTTTTCTTGTCTGATTCCTGTGGCTAAAAGTTCCAATACTATATTGAATAGAAGTGGTGAAAGTGGACAGCCTTGTCTTGTTCCTGATCTTAGTGGAAAAGATTTTAGATTTTGTCCATTGAGAATGATGTTGGCTGTAGGTCTCTCATATATGGCCTTTATTATGTTGAGGAAGTCTCCCTCTATTCCCACTTTGCTGAGTGTTTTTATCATAAATGGGTGCTGTACCTTATCAAATGCTTTTTCCACATCTATTGATATGATCTTGTGATTTTTTTCTTTCATTTTGTTTATGTGGTATATTATGTTTATTCATTTGCGAATATTGTACCATCCTTGGATCCCTGGGGTGAATCCCACTTGATCATGGTGTATGATCTTTTTAACCTATTGCTGGATGCGGTTTCCCAATATTTTGTTGAGGAATTTAGCATCTATGTTCATCAGTGATATTGGCCAGAAGATTTCCTTCTTTGTTATATCTTTACCTGGTTTTGGGATTAGGATGATGTTGGCTTCATAAAAAGAGTTTGGGAGTCTTCCATCTTCTTGAATTTTTTGAAACAATCTGTGGAGGATGGGAGTTAATGCTCCCTTAAATGCTTTGTAAAATTCTCCTGTGAAACCGCCTGGTCCAGGGCTT
>CM052552.1:49467957-49485508 GCA_028533065.1 Trachops cirrhosus
ACACCATACACAAAAATAAATTCAAGGTGGATAAAGACTTAAATATAAACCGTGACACAATTAAAGTCCTAGAGGAGAACATAGGCAGGAAAATCTCAGATTTTGCACGTAGAAACTTTTTTACTGACATGTCCCCTAGAGCAAGGGACATAAAGGAAAGAATAAACAAATGGGATCTCATCAAAATAAAAAGCTTCTGCATGGCTAAAGAAAACAGTATTAAAATAAAAAGAGAACCAACTGTATGGGAAAACATATCTGCCAATGATACCTCAGACAAGGGTTCAATCTCCAAAATATATAAAGAACTTACACGTCTCCACTCTAAGAAGACAAGCAACCCAATTAAAAATAAATGGGCAAAGGACTTGAACAGACACTTCTCCAAGGAGGACACACAGAGGATCCAGGGACACATGAAAAGGTGCTCAGTATCACTAGCTATCAGAGAGATGAAAATTAAAACTTCAATGAGATACCACTTCACAATGGTCAGAATGGCCATCATAAGCAAAACAGCAAACAACAAGTGCTGGAGAGGTTGTGGAGGAAAAGGGACCCTACTACACTGTTGGTGGGATTGCAGACTTGTAAGACCACTATGGAAAACAGTATGGAACTTCCTCAGAAAACTAAAAATGGATCTGCCTTTTGACTCAGCAATTCCACTGCTGGGACTATATCCTAAGAATCCTGAAACACCAATCCAAAAGAACCTATGCACCCCAATGTTCATAGCAGCACAATTTACAGTAGCTAAGTGCTGGAAACAACCTAAGTGCCCATCAGTAAATGAATGGATCAAAAAACTATGGTACATTTACACAATGGAATTCTATGCAGCCGAAAGAAAGAAGGTGCTCATACCCTTTGCAACAGCATGGATAGAGCCGGAAAGCATTATGCTAAGCGAAATAAGCCAGACAGTGAAAGACAAATACCATATGATCTCGCCACTAACAGGAACCTAAACAACAGAACAAAGAAACAAGTAAAATATAACAAAAGGCACTGAAATAGAGGACAGGTAGTCAGGGACCAGAGGGGAGAGGGGAGGGAATTCCAGGGGAGAAGGGAAGGGTTTACAGGAACAAATATAGAGGACACATGGACTAAACTAGGGGGGTTGGAAAGGGGAGGGAGGAGAGGAGGGATGGGTATGTGGGCTGGAATGGGAAAAAAGGATAGAAA
Source organism: Trachops cirrhosus (assembly GCA_028533065.1). Classification (NCBI taxonomy): domain Eukaryota; kingdom Metazoa; phylum Chordata; class Mammalia; order Chiroptera; family Phyllostomidae; genus Trachops; species Trachops cirrhosus. The sequence continues at coordinate 49,469,149 of CM052552.1, forward strand.
CTGTAATTAATAAACTAAAATAAAAAATTTAAAAAAATAAAAAATATTCTTTTGCAGCTATTCTCAAATTTTTTTCCTGTGTTGTTGAAAACTGACATCTTAACATTTCAAAATGAGATCTGCAGTCTCCCTTCACTGCTTAAGCTGAAATATGAATACATATCCTATATCTAAATACAGGATATATTGTCAATTTTTTTCATGGAAGGTTCTTATGCAAAAGTGTTCTCTTATTACATTTGAGGTTTGCAAAAACTATTAGGATTCAGAGAGAGTACATTTTTCAATCCTGGAGGGAATTAATTGGATAAAACTGGAGTAGTTATGAAGCCTTTCTGGCTTGGTTCTAGGGGGGTAAAATGAGGCTGGAGTTGGATTGGAGGGGGAAAAGAAAAATTCAACCCAAGGACAATCTAGCATGTACCCAAGTAGGAAAGAAATTATACTAGATGTAATACCCTCCAGATGACTACAAAGAAAATGATCAATTTCTGCCGTGAGCATAAATCGTTAATCATCATATTAACCTTGTAATAAGAAAATGCTAATCCTAGAAAAAACTTCCCCATATAACATACATTCTGCATTGTACCACATCAGGCTCATTTAATATATTTCAATTTCTTATATATTTACTTATTCTTCTTGAAAGAGAAAAATGTCTATATAAATCCTCTCACATGGGATAGTTCTCTGTCTTGTAAAGGATAGAAACTGTACTTGAATAATGATTAAAAAATAAATTAAAAAAAAACTAAACTCACAATGGATTAAAGACATTGATGTAAGACATGAAAGTATAAAAATCCTAGAAGAATACATAAGCATTAAGAGTTTTGATATGCCCTGGCTGATGTAGCTTAGTGGATTAAGCGCGGGCCTGTGAACCAAGAGATCACGGTTCGATTCCCAGTCAGGGCACATGCCTGGGTTGCAGGCCAGTTCCCAGTAGGGAATGCACAAGAAGCAACCATACATTGATATTTCTCTCCCTCTCTCCTTCCCTTCGCCTCTGAAGATAAATAAATAAAATCTTTTAAAAAAAAGAGTTTTGATATCAGTCTTCATGGTATTTTTTGGATATGTTTCCTAAGACAAGGACAACAAAAGCAAAAATAAACAAACAGGGTTACATCAGTTAAAAACCTTCTGCCAAACTAAAGAAACCATCAAAAACTGAAAAGGCAACCTACTGAATAGGAGAAAATATTTGCAAGTGATTTATCTGATAAGGTTTAATATCCAAAATTTATAAATAACTCACAACTAAATATGTAAAAATAAACAATCTGATTAAAAATGAGCAGAGGACATGAATAGTCATTTTTCCACAGAAGAGATACAGGTGGACAACAGGCAGATGAAGAGATGCTCAACATTACTAATCATTAGGAAAGTGTAAATCAAAATGACAATAAGATATAACTTCACACCAGACAGAATGATTATTATTTAAAAGGCAAAAAAATAGTGTTGGTGAGGAAGTGGAGAAAAATGAACCCTCATTCACTGTTGCTGGGAATATAAACTGGTACAGCCACTATGAAAACAGTATGTCGGTTCCTCAAGAAATTAAAAATAGAGCTACCATATGATCCAGCAATTCCACTTCTGGGTGTATTAATCTGAAGAAAATGAAAACTGATTTGTTTTTGTTTTTTATTTTTTTACTGTTGTTCAAGTACAATTGTCTCCATTTTCACCCCACCACATGCCCCCTGCCCCACCCATCCCCACCTCCCACCCTAGAACCTACCCCCTTTGGCTTTGTCCCTATGTCCTTTATATATGTTCCTCGATGTCCCTTCCCCTATTATCCCTTATTATCCTTCTCCCTGCTCCTCTCTGGTTAATGTCAGTTTGTTCTTTTTTTCAATATATCTGGTTGTATTTTGCTTGCTTGCTTGTTGTGTTCATTAGGTTCCATTTATAGGTGAGATCATATGGTATTTGTCTTTCACTACCTGGCTTATTTCACGTAGCATAATGCTCTCCAGTTCCATGACGTCATTAAGGGTAGGAGTTCCTTCTTTCTTTCTGCTGTGTAGTATTCTATTATGTAAATGCAGCACGGTTTTTTGACCCACTCCTTTACTGATGGGCACTTAGGTTGCTTCCAGCACCTGGCTCTTGTAAATTGTGCTGCTATGAACATTGGGGTGCATAGGTTCTTTTGAATTGGTGTTTCAGGATCCTTAGGATATAATCCCCGCAGTGGGATAACTATGTCAAAATGCAGTTCCATCTTGTAGTCAAAAGCAGTAATTTAAAAATACATATGCACCCTTTTGTGTATTGCAGCATTATTTATAATAGCTAAGATATGGAAGCAACCTAAGTATTCGTGCATAAATGAATGAATAAAGAAGATATAATATGTATATATGTATACACACAACACAATGGATTATTACTCGGCCATAAAAAGAGTGAAAACTTGCCATTTGCCACAGCATGGATGGCTCTGGAGGCTATTATGCTAGTGAAATAAATCAGACAGAGAAAACAAGTATGGTATGATTTCTCTTATGTGTGGAATCTAAGAACAAAATTAATGACAAAAAGCAAAAGAGAATCAAACAGGTGGTTGCCAGAGGATGTGAGTGCATGGGTGTGGAGATGGTCAGTGTGAAGGGGATTAAAGGGCACAAACTTACAGTTATAAAATAATAATTCATAAGGAAATAACAAACAGCATAGGGAATACAGTCAATAATACTGTAATAATGTAATAACTTTGGTGACAACATAACTAGACTTATCATGGTGATCACTTCATAATGTATATACCATATTTTGCTGTGTATAATGCACACTTTTTTCTCCAAATTTTTGAGGGAAAAATAACGATGTGCATTACACATAAGTATAATGATCACATACCATGGGTATAATAATGGGTATAATAATACTGTGTATAAAGTGCACAAAACATGAGTGCACATTATATACAGCAAAATGCAGTAAACATTAAATATAATATTGTAAGTTAATTATATTTCAGTAGAAATGAGTGTTCTCATTTACTTCTTGGAAAATTTTAATAATAGTTGCTTTAAAATCTTTGATAATTTCAACATGTATCATTTTGGCATTGGTGTCTGTTGGTTGTCTTTTCCCATGCAAGTTGAGATTTTTCTTGGTTCTCCGTATGCTGAGCAATATTAGATTTTAGTCTAGATATTTTGGGAGGCTCTGCATAATGAGATTCTGGGTCTAATTTAAATCCTATGGGTAATGTAGACATTTTTAACAGGCCATCAAATTATTTGAGTTCAGGCTGCACATTCCAACCAGCCTTCTATGACTTGTGGTTGCAATGTCAATCAAGTTTCAGTTCTGTTCTGTCTTGTGTGTGTGTGCCACCCAGTGGTCAGTCTGGGACCTAGACTGTGTCTATCCCATAATTCATCTGTCAAAATTTTTGTTTTGTTGGTTAGGATCAGATCTACACATCCACAGCTAGAGAGTGAGCCTAGGAATTCATAGACAACTTGATAGGGTTGTTTACCCAAGCTCTTTTATCTTCAACATTTTTCTTAGGGCTCTCCTTTCAATCTCTAAGCCTAGAAAGATGGGGTTTTAGATACTATACTGTGTACTTCCCACTGTTGTACCCATGTCTGAGACAGCAGGTGGGAAAGAAAGAGAAAACAGCAGTGGAGTTCACCACATCCTCTTGGGACACTGTCCTTCTGATCAGACATAATGGTTCTCCTCACTCAGAGTTTTGAGTTCTTGTAGGCCCCCCTGTTGGTGCTGTGTCTACTGCTGCTGCTGCTACTGATGGTTTCCTGGAGTGCAATAGAACAGAGAAAAGGAAAAAAAGCGTGAGACATTTCCTCCACACTCTCTAAGCATCAGAAGATCTCTTTCCTCCCCATCCAGACAGGGGACTAGAGGGCTGCTTAGGAGCACTCTTTTTCAGTGCCCTAGTTCCACTTCTAGGTTTTGGGCTGCCTTGAGCATTGGCCATGTATAATAGGAAAAATAATCAATTCACCACTAGTTTGGTAGTACTTTGGATTCTGGTCTGTCTTCTTCCCCAGTCTTCATGCTACTGTTTACTTTTCAGAGTCCTCAAATAGCTGCCCTATGCATTCTGTCCAGTTCTTATAGTTGCATTGAATGGGATAAATTAGGTAGAGTTACCCCGTTTCACTTAGAACCAGAATCTCCTATTTCTTTTATATCTTGCCACAAACACATCTCTGTATTTATTCACAGAATCTCTTTTGTTATGTTTACAACTTTTTCCTTAGAAAAACCTCCTTGACTCCTGAATGACAAGAGTTCCTTAGGTAGAGTAACCTAGAAGCAAAGAAGGAGACAGGGATTTCTTATTGAGGGAATGTTCTCAGAAGAAACCACTAAGGAAGGTAGTGGAAGAAGCAAGAAAGTCAGGAGAAGAAGCTAAACAAAGAGTGGTTTCAGAAGAACTCTAGCATCAGCCTATTCCGTGGAGAGCTCTAGAGCAAAGATGGCACCACAGAGTTGTCTCCCTTGAGTCAAAGAAGTTGATGTTTTGCTCTTTTATACCAGTCATTGGCTGTGTTGATGGCTATAAAACCTCCTAGGTATCTCTGGATGAGGTTGCTCCCATCAACTGAGAACAATTCTCCAGGAAAAAAGTGCAGCTGTGAGCTGTTAGCAGCCAACCCTCACAGATGCTAAATAGAAAATAAATAGAGGTGATCTTCATTCTGGGTAATGGAGTCAGCAGCTGGGGGATGGGTGCAATAGGCAAAGGAGTTCTGGGTGGGGCATTAATACCATCATTATAAGGATTAATCACACATATCAGTGGTGATAGTTACAGAGTGCTGCCATTTCCTTCCAAAACACAGAGAACCACTAACTAGCAGTGGCATTGCAAGAACCATGCCCAGGGTGAAATAATCAGCCTCTAAGTAAAAGGTTCCCAACATTTAGCGTGCATGAGAATTACTGGGGAGCTTGATAAAGGTGCAGATTTCAACACCAGTCCAGAGATTCTTATTAAATAGATCTGCGATGGGAACTGTGTTTTAACAAGGACCTCCATGATTCACTTTTATATTATGTAAGTGGTCATACAACCCAACCTATTTCAGTGATGGCTAACATCACTGTTTTATTTTTATCTCCCCCAATAAATCTCAAACTCCTATGGTCAAGTGTTAAACTGTTGTAGTTTCCCCTATAGTGATGTTCACAACCATAATTTTTTAATACTAATGTTTAGTAATAATTTAATACTAAATGTTTTTTAAGAGCCCTTGTCAATTCAAGTGATTCATGTAACTACTTTATGGGGAACCTGAAATAAGGTGGTTATAAGTATCTGGGGTACAAAAGTAAAATCTCAGAGCATGAGCCATAGGAGTTGTAGAATCCAAGGAGGTAATAAAGACAGTTAGCCCCATCAGCAGTGAATCATAACTTTTAAAAAATAATCTTCAGATAATCCAAGGGTATCAGAGGCTGACTGACATAAAATGCCCACAAATCAAAACATATGGCTGGGATGGGCCTGGGAGACTAGTATCTGTTTTTACAGCTGTAATGGTCCATATAGATTGGGGTCAATATCAATCATAGTGTCTTTCACCATAAAGGATCGAATATTGATCACTATACATCCCTACCTAACAATAACCACTCCATTTTAGATATCTAGACAGAAGTTAATACCAAAAATGAAACAATATTTCCAAAGGGACATAATAAAACAAAAACTAATATAAGAAACCAATAGACTGTCAAGTTTTCCTTTAATTCCTTTGTAAGAATTAGGCTGCCTGCTGTGAGAGCAAGGGGTTTACTTAGGGAGCTCTACTTAATATAATAAATTATCTTCCTACAAAAAAATCTTAAAAAATAAGTAATTATGCTCTGCTGAATTTTATCCCTTATGATTTTATTAGTTTTTCAAATGTGCAGTACTGCACACTTAAACAGGGCAGTTATTTTATCCAGTCTTGAGATCAAATGGAAACTATGTGGTTTGTCTAATTGTAGTTTAGGAACTCTGACATGTAAGGAAACATATTAAGATTTTATGAGCCATTAAAAATACAGATATTGTAATGATTACTCAGATCAAAATGTTGTGTATGGGCCCTGGTTGGGTAGCTCAGTTTTTTTGGGCATCATCCTGATACTCCAGGCTGCAGGTTCAATCCATGGTTGCAGGTTCAATCCATGGTCAGGGCACATACATGAATCAACCAATGAAATCATAAATAAATGGAACAATAATGTTTCTCTCTCTCTTCCTTCTTCTCTTTCTGTAAATCAATAAATAAAAATGTAATTTATGGTCATAAAACATAAGTATTTTGGGATTTGTTATTCCCAAAGTGGGTATCCCTGAGGCTGACCCTTGCCTGAGGGCATGTTTATAAATATATCAGTTTCATGACACAGGTGAAACTCTTAGTTGTTTATGTTCCCTTAATGACTGACTCTTTGTTTGCTTCTATCATATAGCTAAATGAGCTTGTTGTTTGCTGACAAATCCTGCTAGAACTCAGGAGGTCAAAGCAAAAAACTGTTGTTATGTGGCAACCCATGATCATCTGTCTCGTTTCCTTGAGGAAAGAGAAGCCCTGAGCTGAAGTGATGAACAGTAGGCAACAAATTGATTAATGGGCATCATGGAAGATTATTTTTTCTGGCTTTATTTATTTGCTTGTATAAGCAGGCAAGCTAGACTAGTCATACTTCTAAGAAAAGGTAAAAAATGATTGGGGATGAGTTGGGGAACTGATCAAGGAGTTCTAATCCTGGGAGGAACCCAGAGACCATGAAAATGAGTGTGAGTGAATAGGATTTGCCCTTGTGTTATAGGCTGCAACATCTGGGAGACTGAGTCTAAGACAGCATAGGAGGCAGGAGGTTTATTAGGACATGCCCTTGGGTTCAATACCTGGGGAAAGAAGGGGTAAGAAGCAACAGTGGGCAGAGGGAGAAGCGGAGCTGTGTTGCAGGCCCCAAAACAGTCTCTGGCAATCCACAGGGAGCTCTGGAGCTGTAATGGCCCTCAGAGTTGTCATGAGTTTGACCAAATGTCTGGGAGTTTGTGTTTTTGCACTGATCTGTCATTGTATATGGACAACCTCAGAAGGTGATCAAAGAAACTGCCTTTTGGTCAAGGTGGCTCTCTGGAACTGAGGCAATCCTTGAAGGGCCTGAGAACTGAGGGTTGTCTACCACCAGAACACCTACAGCCTGCAACAAAAAGAACTTCATTGAAGGTGTATCTGGGTAGTTCATGAAAGTGGCTACCACATATGGTCAACTTTGGGCTGTGACTTATCTGGGTGATTATAACAAGTAACAGGAACCCAAAAGAACTGCAAGACTAGTTGTTAAAGGCAGGTCATGCCACCAGAATTTTGTTGCTCCTGACTCTAGTAGTTATTTTGTTTTGAGATCTAATGAGGAAGGGCAGAAGTAAGGAGTTCTGGACCTGGCCCTCGGTCTATCTACAGGGGAGAGGCAAACTAAAGTGGAGTCAAGGGTGGAGGTCCATGAGCATCAGAATGATCAGTGAGTATATTATCCAAGAATTTAAGCAAGTGTCAAGCAGTCAATATAGGGCATCCAAAATGACACAAGTCAGGTGAGGGTAATATTTGGAAGTCCATGTAGTCTGCTGGGCTATAGATGAAGACAAGGCACTAGGACAAAAATTATAACAACTACACTTTAGTAAGTGCTTATGTGGATGAGGAATACTGCTAAGCACTTTACATACTCATCTAATTTTGTTACAGGAGAAACTTGGTCCTTCCTGCCAATGCAGTAAAAAATTATAGATCAGCAAGTCTATTAGTATGCAAGCTGGGTTTATTGGTGATACATTCTCATGGAAGAGAATGGGCCTAGCTAAGGTGTGGGAGTGAAAGGCATTGGTTCAGGGCAGGGCAAGATAAGGATGGCAACAGCATCAGGTCCTTTGTCCTGAGGACTTACATAGTTGGAGGGGTGGGGGTGAGGGAGTTAAATATTGATTTGGTGGGTAAAGGTGGTGCCAGCTTCCCTGGAGGGATGTGACTACCCAAACATAGGTATGTGTGGGGTTCTCTTACCCTGAATCCTTACCTTGTTCCAGACCCCATTTATTCATCTTGTTGTAAAACAGATATGTGACAGGAGGCAGTTAATTAAAGTTGGGACAGTTACCCAGTTATTTATGGGCTCTTTCTGTAAGCACTAGGGACCCCCCTCATAAAACAGATAGTGACCAGAGGCAGGCAATTAACCAAAGTTGTTTTATGGGTTTCTTCTTTGAGCACAGTGGACCCCCTCCTCTTCTCTCTTCCAGGCCTTGGGATAAGTACACAATCTCAAAGGCTTTCTTTCCCAGATAGTGGGAACAATACACACAGAACTTCAAGGGCTCCCCTCCTCCTGTGCTAGCAATGGTGTTTCTTGTGGTGTTTGGAACACCTGGCAATCTTATTGGACCGGGTTCAGGACTGCTGAGTTAGTGGGTGAGAATGTGTCTCCTTCCTGCCTTGGTTCACTATCTATCCTACCTAACAATTTCATGCTTATAACTCTGTGTGATAGGTGTTATTATGTCTACTTTTTATGGGCAAAGAAACCAACTCAGAGAGGAACTTACCCAATATTATTCAGCGAGTAAGTGGCAGAGATTCTGGAGAAAGACCGACTGGGTTTGAATTCTGACTCTTACTAGATGTGTCACCTGGCAAATTACTTCACCTCTCTGTTACTCACTATCTTCATCTTTAAAATGGGAAGAATAGTAATAATACCTACCTATACCTACCTCTTATGACTGTTATGAGCATTAAATGTATTCATATCATTAAAGTACCAAGAGCAATGTGACATAGCTTAGGAACTGTGTAATTGTGAACTAAGTGAATAAGAAAGCCTAATACCAAAACCTATGTTTTTTTACTATCAAGCCACCCTGTCAGGATTCTCATTCTTGGGGCATAAAGTGGGAGAGCTAGCCAGCCTAAGTACTAGGAAGTAGCTAAGATAGTAGGCAAATAATCATTCATTCGTTCATTTACAAATATTTTCTGAGTATATATATGTCCTAGGCATTTTTCTAGGTAGTGGAGATAAAGCAATGAACAAAACAGCTAAAGTCCCAGACATCATAGTTTATATTATAGTAGGGAGATAGGCAATAAACTAAGTAATAGATAAATATCTAAATAATGTCAGATAGTAGTAACAGTTATGAAGGAAATGAAAGCAGTATATGGGCACAGGGAGCCATGGGGGTGGGGCTGAGGGAAGGGGTGAATGTGTGCTACTTTAGGAAAAGAGATCATGAAAAAAAGCCTTTCTTATAAGGTGGCATCTGAGCTGAGACCTGAATGAAATGAGAGGAGTCAGGTAGTAATGTAGAAGAGCAGTCCAGGCACAGAAAACAGCAAGGGCCCCTCCAAGTTGTTCTGAGTTGGGAGATGTGGGTTGCCCTTAGAAGGAGACAAGGTCTTGGGTAAGACACTTTTATTCAGTGGAGGCAATCTCCAACATGAGCTGACAGCTGTAAGCCACCTCCTAGCATCACTCCCAGCAGCTGGAGGACTGTTTCAGTCCAAAAGGTCCATCTGGGTGGTACATCCCACCTCCATGACTGTGTGCATGCTTCAGTTGCTTGTTGTACTATTTGTCTTATTCCTGGAGAAACAGATCTTTGCCACCAAAGAATATATGCTAAACATTTTGAAATCTTCAGCCAAGTTCTTGTGCAAAAGTACAAAATTTGAAATGTTACTTTGATGTAAGTAGCTAGAAAGACAATATAAATATCGGAGCACTAAGTAACACCGGAGGAAGGAGCAAAACTCTAAATCTGAAAGTTCTTTGGAAAGGAGTACTTGGCAGATGTGTGATTTTAAAATGTGGTATCATGGATTCTTTTGCAATTCAATAACACATCAACACCGCCCACCAGCTCTAGAAACCATGTGAATGAAGAGGGCTGTCATTAGAGCTGAGAATTTCTTTGTGATTTTGGCAACGGTCCGCTGTTAGGCCAGGTTCAGATTTCCCAGTTTCTGAATTCTAACCAGTAATTGCCATTACAAGTGTGTTTTGGAGATGGTGGCTGGAGATTGTGGCAAGAAGATAGAATTCTCTGTATTTTAAGGCATCTTAACCACAATTTTGGCAACATAGGAGCCTTTAATTTAGTAAGCTGAGCAGCCATTCCCACAGCAAAGAAATAAGCTACTGTTTGACTGACCCAGAGAAGGAGCCTTTGGCTATTGTTTATTGACCTGAGTCAAGGGAAACAAGATGACAGATTGGACAAGCAGCACACCATGCAATTTATGCCCTTCACAGACTGTCAAACATTAATTTAATTTAATTTTAATCATGACCATCTGGTGCTTATATAGAGAGTCAGACCCAGATACATATTTCCTTATCTTGAACTGGGGGACAGTGCTGTGTTTTGGCCTGCAGCCACATCCATACACCCCAAGGAGGGGGCAGGGGACTATGGGAAGACAGATTTGTACTGACCCAGCTGTGCTACCATCACCAGCCCCAGAAGCTGTAAATGGAAACTGTGGTTGGTGCTGGTCCTACCATGGGTCAGTGTTCCCTTCTCCTGTCCCAATCATAGAGGCATAAATGCTGAGTCATGTCTTTGTACTCCTGGACATTAGCAAAAGGGATGACTGGGATGGTGTCTGGGTGAATTAGGGCATCTGATTCTGTGGGTCAACCCTCTTCTGTAGCTAAATTGACCAGTAGCCACATTTCATCTGTTTAGCAGGTAGTTATTAAGCAGTGACAATTGTGATAAGGGCTGGGATCAAATGACCTTTGAGTTTTCATCACTCCTGAGAATTTATGATTCCTCGTATCTATCACAATGCCAGGCCTAGCAAAGAATAAGGAAGCATAAGGTAGCATCCCTGTCCTACAAGTCACCTCAATCCCAAGAGGGATTTTCCTTTCTTCCCAGTCCTCAGATTGAACCACAGGTTCTTGGTTGCTGGTAGGAGGTAGAAGGATTTCCAATGAAGTCCCAAGCAAGGGGGGAGGGATTGAGAGAGAAGACCTTCATTTTCCTGAATTTTAATTTCTCAAATGCAAAGTAGCTTGGTATTCAAAAGACTGGAGGATGCCATTCATCCAGACGGCTCCAGCTTTAGGAGACAAACACCGAGCCCTTTTCATTGCTTTGTAGAATAAGATCATATGACTTACTTGAGAGAGGAGAGCAAGTTTCCCCCTTTTCTTTGAGAATAGAAACAGGTCTTTTTCCTGATTTTTCTTCAGTAATTTTATATACATGCTCATTGTCAAAAAAAAACAGATAATGTAGAAAAGTAGAAGTAACAAAATGGTCACACACAGATACAGATTAACTGTTAATATTTTCATATATGTATGTGTGTGTATATATATACACACCCACAACAATAGATCATGTTATAGGTAATGAAAAGCAAAATCTCTTGCTGGGTGATTTTCTTTTCCAGCCAGATGTCAGCCTGACAGGACAAAATACTCAGGGACTTCAATCAGGGAAAGGGAGAGTAGCATTGCAAAAGTTGCCACTTCAAATTTCAAGGCTGGATGTTCTTTCCAGCTCAAGCTTTGTCTGTCCAACCTACCTCTTGGCAACTACCCAGGACAGATTTGTGAGCCCTTCTGAAACACGAAGCCATCTCTATTCAGAATGTGAATCTTGTTTCTTTCTATGAAGCATTACATTTTTTCCCTTATAAAAAGTAATAGAAAGCACTTTTCATTATGGAGGGATCAAGAACAAGTACAGGTTGGAAGAAATATTTGCAAGGGTTAAAATGGAGCAAGGAAAGAGAAAATTTCCTGCCTTCCTTTCCTAATTAGACAGATTTTTTCTTTATGCTAAAAGAGAACACTATTCCATAAAGAACCCATTTTGATTCACATGCATCAAAATGGAAAGGGTGTGATCTCCAAGTGTATTTTGACCTAGGTAAAGGTGTGGTTGAATCTGTCTCCTTGCAGGGGATTCCACTCACTTCTGGAGAGTGACCAGAGAGAGAGGGCCCACAGAACCAAGCCATATGAGGAGTGATAGAGAAAGCCAGGCCTGGAAGTTAGAACCAGAATGAAAGGATCAAACATTGTTAAGCAGTGAACTGACATAAGATTTGAGAGGATAGAGAAGGAAGAGGATTGAAGGCAGCTAATATTTATTTAGCACCTAGGAAGTCAGAAGTTGTGCTAAGTTCCTTGTGTTATCTTATTTAATCTTCACAGTGATCTTAAGAGGCATATAATATTACTCATATTTTGTAACTAAAGAGAGTAAGACTCAGAGGGATTAACTCGCCCAAATTTACCCAGCCATAAATTGGAAGAGTTCGGGTTCAAAGAGGTTCAAAGACAGATCTGCTTGGCTTTCTTTCCCATATCACACTGTCTGAAAATAGAATGGGAATTCCTCATGAGCTAAGGTGTTGCTGGTAACCTGGGATATTCAAGCAAATGTTCAGTGATTATTTACTAGAATATTCTTAAGGACAGTCATACATTGATACAGAGCTGGAACACATGGTTTCTAAGAGTCCTTCCAACTGCATGTTCTAACAGGTTCTCTCTAACTAAAACATATCATTCTTGCTTGTGTACTATGATACCTACTATGGTCATGATGAGAATTACTTGTTTGGCTAAGGCATCATCCTCAGAAAAATCCAAGATGGACCAACTCCAGCACACACTGTTGATGTCCTACCCATACCTGTTTAGCACTCACTATTTGCATGTGTGCCCATTGAGTCCTGCCACAATCACCCAAACTTTCTACTTAAGGGGGCTTTTTTTTTTGGTTACTTAAGGGGAGGCTAGAAGTACCAAACAGTGAGCACTCTAGGGAGCAGTTCTCCACTCATGACAGATGGGATTAGGAAGACAAATATTCCCTGACCTTGTTTGTGACAACTCTGAGATATGCCTCATATATCTCCTAGAGTTTCCCAGTAGGAGTGAGTCCTACTTGCCCATGGGAGTAACCTGATTTCTAATATACCCTTTTTGGTTTCTTCCTCTTCCTTGTCTCATTGCCCTCACATCTACTAGTCCTTTCAGGCATCACCTTTCAAAGAGACTAATTGTACTCAAATTCTTGTCTCATAGTCTGCTTTTGTGGGAAGCTAAACTAACACACCAACATTATTTACCTATCAGCACAGGCTTTCCCAACCTCAGCACTACTGACATTTGGGACTGGAGAATTCTTTATTGGAAGGGGCAGCACTGTCCTATGCACTGTGGGATGTTTAGCAACATCCTTGAACAGTTTGCTCTGCTCAGCACCCAGTTTCAGTGTGCTTTTCTGCAAATGACTAGCACCTGTGGCCTTCTTTTGCTTTCCCTTGGACTACTGGGGTTGCCTCACCTATACATACACCCTTTGAATTTGTATCCCCCTGGAGAGGCCCATAGCTAATGGGCAGGAATACAAAAGTCCAATTCCATTGCCTCATGTTAAAATGAACTCTAGGTGTAATTTACAACCCAAAGCTACACAATGGGATTATAATGAAGCTGAGACTTTTCCTAAAATCACAACCTTGCTTCTTGGCTTCCTTTCTTTCTCTGTTCTGTTTTCTCCACTCTTTTGGCCTCCCCTGAGAGCACTTTCTCAATTAATCACTTGCACAGGAATCTTCTTCTCAGGGTTTGCTTCTGGGAAATTGGAGCCCATACATATGCATTCCAAAGTCTACATTTGAGTGGGAGAGGTGAATTCTACCACTCTTATGGGATATTCCATAATCTTACCCTCTCCTATAAGGTAGACATTCATTAGATGTTTCTTGCTGTAGTGGATGATCTTAGCCTGGAGAAAACAAATAAATCCCTACTATCTACAGACTACCCCCACTGACTCCACAGGCAACAGGGCCACAGAGGACCTCAGGACGTGTTGAATCTCACTTTGCCAAGTGAAGGAAGAGAAGCTGGCTTTGCTTGTTTTAAATGAATTAGATCTTGGACACTCAAAGCTGCACCTATCTTCTTTCATACTTGAAAAGACGTTGCCACAGACGAGAGTGATTCAGCAAAACAAGTCTGTAGTGAGGAAACTTGAATCAAAAACATATTGGGAGAAGCTTCTGATACTTACCAGGGTTTGAGAGGGCCTCCACAATTTTATTGCAAAAGTGAATGGTAATACAACACTATTTTTTTAGTGCTCTCTACTTGTTTGGCAGTGTTTTCTCATGCATTATATCATTCCATCTTTGTGGTATACTTGTGAGATATGAACATTCCCATTTTCCAGTCAAGAAAGCTGAGGCTCAAAGAGGTTATGCTAGCTGCCTGAGGTCACACTCATACTAAGTGGCACAGCTGGGATTTGAGCCTACCTTTGTCAGATTCCAACAACTATGTGTTTAACCACCCATCAGAGTAGAGTTCCAACACTGGCTCTCTTCTCTCCAGAGACAGGAGGGAATGATTTGTCAACATTTTCACAAGACAGAGAACTATCCCATGTGAGAGGATTTATATAGACATTTTTCTCTTTCAAGAAGAATAAGTAAATATATAAGAAATTGAAATATATTAAATGAGCCTGATGTGGTACAATGCAGAATGTATGTTATATGGGGAAGTTTTTTCTAGGATTAGCATTTTCTTATTACAAGGTTAATATGATGATTAACGATTTATGCTCACGGCAGAAATTGATCATTTTCTTTGTAGTCATCTGGAGGGTATTACATCTAGTATAATTTCTTTCCTACTTGGGTACATGCTAGATTGTCCTTGGGTTGAATTTTTCTTTTCCCCCTCCAATCCAACTCCAGCCTCATTTTACCCCCCTAGAACCAAGCCAGAAAGGCTTCATAACTACTCCAGTTTTATCCAATTAATTCCCTCCAGGATTGAAAAATGTACTCTCTCTGAATCCTAATAGTTTTTGCAAACCTCAAATGTAATAAGAGAACACTTTTGCATAAGAACCTTCCATGAAAAAAATTGACAATATATCCTGTATTTAGATATAGGATATGTATTCATATTTCAGCTTAAGCAGTGAAGGGAGACTGCAGATCTCATTTTGAAATGTTAAGATGTCAGTTTTCAACAACACAGGAAAAAAATTTGAGAATAGCTGCAAAAGAATATTTTTTATTTTTTTAAATTTTTTATTTTAGTTTATTAATTACAGTTTCTATCCTTTTTTCCCATTCCAGCCCACATACCCATCCCTCCTCTCCTCCCTCCCCTTTCCAACCCCCCTAGTTTAGTCCATGTGTCCTCTATATTTGTTCCTGTAAACCCTTCCCTTCTCCCCTGGAATTCCCTCCCCTCTCCCCTCTGGTCCCTGACTACCTGTCCTCTATTTCAGTGCCTTTTGTTATATTTTACTTGTTTCTTTGTTCTGTTGTTTAGGTTCCTGTTAGTGGCGAGATCATATGGTATTTGTCTTTCACTGTCTGGCTTATTTCGCTTAGCATAATGCTTTCCGGCTCTATCCATGCTGTTGCAAAGGGTATGAGCACCTTCTTTCTTTCGGCTGCATAGAATTCCATTGTGTAAATGTACCATAGTTTTTTGATCCATTCATTTACTGATGGGCACTTAGGTTGTTTCCAGCACTTAGCTACTGTAAATTGTGCTGCTATGAACATTGGGGTGCATAGGTTCTTTTGGATTGGTGTTTCAGGATTCTTAGGATATAGTCCCAGCAGTGGAATTGCTGAGTCAAAAGGCAGATCCATTTTTAGTTTTCTGAGGAAGTTCCATACTGTTTTCCATAGTGGTCTTACAAGTCTGCAATCCCACCAACAGTGTAGTAGGGTCCCTTTTCCTCCACAACCTCTCCAGCACTTGTTGTTTGCTGTTTTGCTTATGATGGCCATTCTGACCATTGTGAAGTGGTATCTCATTGAAGTTTTAATTTTCATCTCTCTGATAGCTAGTGATACTGAGCACCTTTTCATGTGTCCCTGGATCCTCTGTGTGTCCTCCTTGGAGAAGTGTCTGTTCAAGTCCTTTGCCCATTTATTTTTAATTGGGTTGCTTGTCTTCTTAGAGTGGAGACGTGTAAGTTCTTTATATATTTTGGAGATTGAACCCTTGTCTGAGGTATCATTGGCAGATATGTTTTCCCATACAGTTGGTTCTCTTTTTATTTTAATACTGTTTTCTTTAGCCATGCAGAAGCTTTTTATTTTGATGAGATCCCATTTGTTTATTCTTTCCTTTATGTCCCTTGCTCTAGGGGACATGTCAGTAAAAAAGTTTCTACGTGCAAAATCTGAGATTTTCCTGCCTATGTTCTCCTCTAGGACTTTAATTGTGTCACGGTTTATATTTAAGTCTTTATCCACCTTGAATTTATTTTTGTGTATGGTGT
>CM052552.1:49493339-49521133 GCA_028533065.1 Trachops cirrhosus
AGAAAGAAAGAAGGAGCTCCTACCCTTCCCAACAGCATGGATGGAACTGGAGAGCATTATGCTAAGTGAAATAAGCCACGCAGAGAAAGACAAATACCACATGATCTCACCTAGAAGTGGAACCTAATTAACAAAACAAACAAGCAAGCAAAATATTACCAGAAATATTGAAATTAAGAACAAACTGACAGTAACCAGAGGGAAGGAGAGAGGGGATAATGGGGGGAAAAGGATGAAGAGTTTTCAGGAACAACTATAAAGGACACATGGACAAAACCAATGGGGGTGGGATCAGGGGAGGGAGGTGGGGATGGCTGGCATGGTTGGGAGTGGTGGGGGGAAAATGGAGACAATTGTATTTGAACAACAATAAAAAAAGTTTTAAAAAATTGTTCAAATATACAGCCAAGAGATAGTTTTAGATATAAAAGAATTTAGGAAATATATTTCTTTGAAATCTTCTTGATGAAATTAACATAAGAAAATTTTCTCAAACAAAAGATGAATGGAAATTCTATGAAAAATGAACTGGTAATAAACAATAACTTCACTTAAATATACAAAGTCTGTCCAGAAGGTATCCAGCCATGTACTACAATAAACAGAGACATTTGCCCTGGCTGGTGTGGCTCAATGGATTGAGTGCTAGCCTGTGAACTAGAGGGTCACCAGTTCGATTCCCAGTCAGGACGCATGCCTTGGTTGCAGGCCAGCTCCCTCCTGGGGGGAGCATGAGAGGCAACCACACATTGATATTTCTCTCCCTGTCTTTCTTCTTCCCTTCCCCTCTCTCTAAAAATAAATAAACAAAATATTTAAAAAAGGGAAGATAGAGACATTTATTGAAGAAGATACAAGAAACACTGTACATAGGAAAATACTGCATCAGTCCCTTTCAAAATAGGCATCTTGGGACTTCACACAGCTCTCCCAGTTGCCACCAGCTCCCCTGCCATATTTTCCTGAATATCATCAACAGCCTGAAATCTCTTCCCTTTCTTTTTTTCAAGTTATTTTATTTTATTTTTTGCTTTTTTAATTCTTTTTATTGATGTTCAAATACAGTTGTCTCCAAATCTCTTCCCTTTCAAAGGTGACTTTATTTTTTTTTTATTTTTTAAGACTTTATTTATTTTTAGAGAGGGGCAGGGAGGGAGAGAGGGAGGGAAATATCAATGTGTGGTTGCCTCTTGAGTGCCACCTACTGGGGACCTGGCCCACAACCCAGATATATATCCTGACTGGGAATTAAACTGGTGACCTGCTCTCTGCTTCGCAGGCCAGCACTCAATCCACTGAGCCATACCAGCCAGGGCTCAAAGGTGATTTTAGTTTAGGGAAAAGCCAAAAGTCACAGGGCACCAAATCTGGGCTATAGAGGGTCTGAGTCACCTGGGTGATTTGATGTTTCACCAAAAAACTCTGCATGAGACGTGATGCATGAGTGGGTGCATTGTCATGATGAAGCTGCCAATCACCACTTGCCCATAGCTGCAGCTTTCTGAATCATCTGAATAGCTTCCGCAGAGGAACATTCAAGCTTAACGCAAAATTTGATGCAGATTCATTGCTCTATTCACTCAGTTATTTTGAATGGGATAGCCACACAGTCAGTACACATGCTCATTCAACAGCATCTACTGCCCCCACTGACTAGTGCAGTGAAGTTGTCATTGTTCATGCATAAGCATTCCAGTCCACTTTCCTTGGCTGC
The DNA here is from genome assembly GCA_028533065.1 of Trachops cirrhosus. Lineage (NCBI taxonomy): Eukaryota > Metazoa > Chordata > Mammalia > Chiroptera > Phyllostomidae > Trachops > Trachops cirrhosus. The sequence continues at coordinate 49,495,054 of CM052552.1, forward strand.
CAATTTATATTGATGTTGCACAAACCATTCCCATTATATTAAAAAGGATTGATTTTTTCCAGTAAGACCTCATATGTCCAACACTAAAGTAAGATGGTAGATATACAAATGTTTTCACATATGGCAATGAAGCAATAAAATTACTAACAAAACTAAGATGTGGAGGAAGTACATCTTCAACAGATCATTGATTGTAAAAATGTGATTGACTTTTATACATTGTTTTTTTTTAATTCAGAAAACCTGCTAAACTCTTCTTAATTCTAAGAAATTATAAATTCAGTCAGATTTTCTATAAAGACAAACACATCATTTGCCATAATGACAGCTTTTTCTTCTTTTTCAATTCTTATACATTAATTTTTTCTTGTTTTATTATACTGGCTAGGATGTCCAGTGCACTGTTGAATAGAAGGGGTGATAGGAGGCTCCTTGACTTTTTTCCTGATCTTAAAGGTTATCTCTTCATTTTGTCACCATTAAGTGCAATAGTTGCTATCAATATTCACAGATATAATTTATCAGGTTAGAGAAAGTCCCTTTTATTTCTAATTTGCAGAATGTTATGAACATGAGTATATATTGACTCTGTTATCAGACCTGATATTTTCTGTATCCATATGGTTTTTCACCTTTAAACTGTCAGTGTTGTGAATTATATTGATCAGTTTTCTAATATTAAATTAATCTTGCATTTCTGAAGTGATCTAAACATGATCATCTTTTTAGGCATTGCTAAATTCAGTTTGTTAATATAGTGTTTGGGGTTTCTACATCTATGTTCATCAAGGAGAATAGGCTGATTTTCCTTTCCTCTACATCTATGTTCATAAAGGAGAATAGGCTGATTTTCCTTTCCTCCCCTTGATTAGTTTTGGAATCAAAGTTGTACTAGCTTCATCAAATGAGTTGAGGTGCATCTCCTCTTTCTCTGCTTACAGTATGGTTAATAGATAATAAATTTTCACATGTGCTTGAAAAAATGTGCTTTCCCCAGTTTGTGCATATGGGTAATCCATGTATGTCCATTGGACCAAGTTTATTGATTATCATATTGAAATATTTCCTCTTTAATGATTTCTCAGCATAATTTACCAACTCCCAAGAGAAATGTGTTAAAATTTCCCCAACATGGTAGTGGATTTATTTATTTCACCTTTTTCATATTCTTATATATTAGGTACATACACATTTAGAAGTTTTATATTATCTTGATGATATAAAATATAGAAGAAGATAAAAAAATCTTTAACCCTCTCCTGAACAGCTCAAGAATCCTACCATTGTCTCTGATGGCCACTCTCCATACTTACATGGTTGCCCAGTATTTTAGTTATATCTCATTTTTCATTTTAAAAATTAGACATTACTATCTATACATTCACTTGTTTTATTGTTTTATATACTCAACACTCACTCCATTTTATTCATCATCTTTCCTGAATGTATTTCAGATCTTATCTGTGAGTTTATTTTCTCCTGCTTGAATGACAATCCTTTAGAATTTACTTGTTGAAAATCAATTGGCAAAGATCTTTTAATTTTTGTTTGTCTAAATTTTTAAGAATTTGATTTTCATTCTTGAAATATATTTTCGGTGGGTACAAAATTCAAAGTTGATAGTTATTTAATCTCAGAATATTAAAGCTATTATTGCACTGTCCTTCTGTCTTCAGTTGTGGCTATTGATCTAATAGACTTTATAAATGATTACAAGGCTTTCTTCTCTGGCTGATTTAAATATTTTCTCTGTCTTTGTTAATCCACAGTTTCATTAGGATACATGAAGGTGTAGATTTATTTTTATTTATCCTCTTTAGTATTCATTATACATCAAAGCATTTGTTTTCAAGAAAGGTTGATCGGTTGTTGGGATACTCAGTTGTTACCCTCAGTTGCATTCCTATCTGTATTTCTTAGTGTGCTATGCTTAACTCAAATAATTAAATGAATATGGTTTAAAAGAATTACAAGATCTTTCTGAACTGCTATTCCTCATATACCAATTTATCTTGTAATTTCTAAAATTACACCTTCTCTAATGAATAGTTTGTTTTACACTTTAGGATGTATGAAATTTACATAACTCAATATACCCCAGCTTTATTTGGGTATTCCCCAAAACAAAAGCAAACAAACAAAAACATCAACTTCTGGTTAACTTCCCAAATTAGAGTGAGTATAAGCACAATCTATTGATTGTCTGGGATGAACACACCCTAGTATCATCAATTAGCAAGTCTAATTAGAAGAGCCATGAACTAAAGTAAAGTAGGCTTTGGGCTGAGAACAAACATGATGGAAAACAGTCATGATCTGGTAATTATCTAATCACTAATGGACATTTGTGAGTTGAAGGACATTATAACTCTCATAAAAACACTGAAAATTTTAAATAAAAAGAGTATATGCCTATTGCAAAACAAGTTAAGACAGAAGAGTATTAAAAAAGGACATAAAAATCTCCACAAATCCCTCAACCTAGAGATAAACCCTATTAATATTTTGGGAAACATCCTTATAGCTACTTCAATACATAAGTCCTTTTAAAAGAATCACATTTTGTCACTGTTTTGAGTATCTGTAACATACATTACCATTTAAGATGCTTCTCATTATTCTTCATAATCTCTTCACATTCTTTCGTTTTATATACATAATATAAATGATTAGCAAGCATCCATTTGTAGACATGTGCCTGAAGGGTTGCAGTGGGACAGTCTCCAAAATCTTGGCATTTGATGAAGTTATGAAGGATATTGAGAAGCATCCAATAAAGTCAACAAGTATAAAGGACACATATACAAAACCAAAGGGGGTGGGATCAAGGGTGGGAGGTGGGGATGGCTAGGATTGGGGGGAGTCGTGGGGGAAAAATGAAGACAACTGTACTTGAACAACAATAAAAAAAGAGTTGCCCATAATTTTAGGGAAATTTTCCAACTTTTGATAAAGAAGGCTATATATATTATTTATTTATTTTTAGAGAGAGGGGAAGGGAAGAAGAAAGAGAGGGAGAGAATTATCAATGTGTGGTTGCCTCTCACACTCCCCCTACTGGGGACCTGGCCCACAACCCAGGCATGTGCCCTGACTAGGGATCAAACCAGGGACCCTTTGCTTCACAGTCTATGCTCAATCCCCTGAGCTACACCCGCCAGGGCAAGGGAAACTATATTTAAAGGCATAACATAAGCAAGTTAGTTTTGCCCTGTTGACCCCATGCTGTTGTTAAATCACTGGTAATTTCTTTTTGCTTTTTTCTGCGTAGATCTTTTTTATAATAGTTTTATGGTGTCTCCTTTAATTGCCTAAGCAGGACTGCCACCTAGTTTCAATTGCTTAGCTTCGAGAATGTCAGAGCTTCCATCAAATGGTAAGGAGTGACCCACTTGAAGGTCCCTTCAAACATCTTTACCACTTATCACTTCAAGTGCCTTTACCCCAGGGCAATGGAGTTCTTCATATGGAGTACTATAGTTCAAGTTTGTTATATTATCGCTGCAGGTATTGAAGACTTTAGAGGAAAAGTAGAATGATTTATTGAGAAGGACCTTTGACCACCTAGAGGATAGAGCATAGGGGAGTATACCATGGTCCTTGGTTAAGGGAGATATTAAGTTTCATAATTACTCAAAATACTAGGTGTCTTGTAATAAAAAATAATTACTGGACAACTGTCAGAATCAGTGGTTCTCAACCTGGCTGCACATTACAATTACCTGGGAAGATTTATAACAATATCAGTGACTAAGCCCCACATCCACAGACACTGATTTAATTGTTCCAAGAAGTTTCTTGAGCATCAGTATTTTTAAGCTTTTCAGTGATTCTAATGAGCACACTGGTCAAAATAAATAGAAGGGAGAGGAGATTCCATTATATCTATAGTTTAGATGGTATAAGGTGTCAGTTTGAGCATCTTTTGTGGAAGGGGAAATGGTAAAAAGGCAGAAAATTTTCCCATTTTGATTATGTGTGCTTCAGAGCTGTGTCCTTATAGCTAGAATAATCCTATAATTTATGGTCCGAATCAGGGCAATTATGAAAATAAAAGAGGGAGCTATTAACAATTGTAACTGTAACTGTCCAGGCAAACGGGGACCAATTGACACTCTGCTTGTAGCTATGGCCTGTCTCTTCTCTAGGTCTCATTAATGGCCCAAAGTTAAGCTATGGTATTGTCAATGTTTTCATATTTGTTTGTTGGAAGACTTTTAAGTCATTTTTTAAAAACATCTTTTTACGGTATAGTCCCAGCAGTAGAATTGCTGGGTCAAAAGGCAGTTCCATTTTTAGTTGTTTGAGGAAGTTCCATATTGTTTTCCACAGTGGCTGCACCAGTCTGCATTCCCACCAACAATATACTATAGTTCCCTTTTCTCTACAACCTCACCAGCACTTGTTGTTTGTTGATTTGTTTATGATGGCCATTCTGACCAGTGTGAAGTGGTTTTAATTTTCATCTCTCTGATGGCTAGTGATGCTGAGCATCCTTTCCTATGTCTCTGGGCCCTCTGTATATCCTCCTTGGAGAAGTGTCTGTTCAGGTCCTTCACCTATTTTTTAATTGGGATGTTTGTCTCCCTGGTATGAAGTCGTGTGAATTCTTTATATATTTGGGAAATCAAACCATTGTCCGAAGTATCACTTGCAAATATATTTTCCCATATGGATGGTTCCCTTTTCATTTTGCTAATGTTTTCTTTAGCCATGAAGAAGCTTTTTTATTTTGATGAAGTTCCATTTGTTTATTCTTTTCTTTATGTCCCTTGCTCTAGGGGATATATTGGTGAAAATATTGCTGCGTGGAATATCTGCGATTTTCCTGCCTTTGTTCTCCTCTAGGACTTTCATTGTAAGATGACTTACATTTTAGTATCTTATCCATCTTGAGTTTATTTTTGTGTATGGTGTAGGTTTGTGGTTGAGTTTCATTTTTTGTGTGTGTAGCTGTCCAAATCTCCCAACACCATTTGTTGAAGAGGCTATTTTTACTTCATTTTATGTTTCTGTCTCTTTTGTTGAATATTAATTGACCATAGAGACATGGGTTTATTTCTGGACTCTCTATTCTGTCCCATTGATCTATGTGTCTGTTCTTATGACAGTACCAGACTGTTTTGATTTCAGTGGCCTTGTAATATAGTTTGACGTCAGGCATGGTGATCCTTCCTACTTTGTTCTTCTTTCTCAGAATTGTTGTGGCTATTCAGGGTCATTTATGGTTCCATATAAATTTTTGAAATGTTTGTTCTGTATCTGTGAAATATGATGCTGGTATTTTAATAAGGATTGCATTGAATCTATAAATTGCTTTGGGTAATATGGACCTTTTGATGATGTTAATTATTCGAGTCCATGAACATGGTACATGCTTCCATTTGTTTGTGTCTTCCTTAATCTCTTTCTTCAGTGTTGTGTAGTTTTCTGAGTACAGGTCTTTTACCTCCTTGGTTAGGTTTATTCCTGGATACTTTATTTTTCTTCTTGCTATAGCAAGTGGGATTTTTTTTCTGATTTCTGTTTCTGATATTTCATTGTTGGTGTACATGAATGCCTTCAATTTCTGAATAGCGCTTGGATTGTACCGTAAGAATCCTGAAATACCAATTCTAAAGAACCTATGCACCCAAATGTTCATAGCAGCACAATTTACAATAGCCAAGTCCTGAAAGCAACTTAAGTGCCCATCAGTAAATGAGTGGATCAAAAAACTGTGGTATATTTACACAATGGAACACTACGAAGCAGAAAGAAAGAAGGAGCTCCTACCCTTCTCAACAGCATGGATGGAGCTGGAGAGCATTATGCTAAGTGAAGTAAGCCCATCAGTGAAAGACAAATACCATATAATCTCAACTATAAGTGGAACCTAATCAACAAAACAAACAAGCAAGCATATGTAACCAGAGACGTTGAAATGAAGAACAAACTGAAAGTAAGCAGATGGGAGCGGGGAGGGAAATAATGTGGGAAAGAAGGGAAGGGTCATAAATGAACATGTATAAAGTACCCATGGCAAAGCCAAAGGGGGATAGAATTGAAGGTGGGAGGTGGGGGTGGGTAGGGGGGAGAAAGTTGTGGTGGGAATATGGAGGCAACTGTATTTGGACATTAATAATAACAAATAAAAATTTAAAAAGCATCTTTTATGTCAAATTTTAGCAATCAGTGTTTGGAAAGTTATATTTTGAGGGTTTAAAAAAATCTACCTTCCCAAGATTCTTATTTCATTCCTTCACCACCACCCTCTTACAGAAGAAATAGGAAATAAAACCCACATACATTGCGTTTTTTGCTACTGTGGGTGCTTTTTAGGACCTCAAAAATTTAGTGAGAAAGAAATTAGAAACTTGCTCTAATTAAGTTTTAGTTTGCACGCATATACTGGGTGTATGTCCCATTAACAAGGATAATTAAATGTTAACTGATAACACATTTGTGAATGAATAGTCTTAATTAATTTTATTTATTGATTAACTTTGTTTTTATAGCCAAATGAAATGTCTGTAAGAGCCCTTTAAAAAACTAAAAGTGTCATTATGTGGAAGGCATAATTCTATCACTGAAGGTTTATATTTTAAAATAGAGAGAATTCTCATTTTATTGGGATGATTTGGTTCAATGGGTTTTGAATATTTTTTAACCTGAGAACCATTTTAGGAAATGAAATCTTATATGGAAATTCAGTGGATAAAACAAGTTAAAGGCCAGCTGCTTGAGTTGAAGTGAGAAGAAGTCATTGAGGTGGAGATGAGGGCAAAGTGGTCATGGCTTGCCTGTTGAGTCCACTCCTCACCCCTTTCAGGGTAAGGGCATGGGAAGAGAATGGAGGAGTAACTTGGAGCTTGGGAAATCTATATTGTGTTCCTAGTTTTAGTCCTAAATTTCTGCAACAGCCCAGAATATTAGTTTACTTCCATAAGTTTACATTTCTATTGAGGGAGGATAATAAATGCTGCCATCTGCCCGCCATTCGGGGATGATATGTGAGCAAAAGTTGATAAATTTAACATGTTTTATTTCTGCCAATGACAGTTTATATAAATATAAACTACTTTAGCTTTGTAAAATAAAATTATTACTAATTATTACAAAGGCAAGAGGCCTAGAGAGAAGAACAAAAGCAGAAGTTTAACTGTTGAGCTAAAGAATATTTTAGCAAGAATTCATCCTCTTTATATATGCTATTATAAAGCTGAACTGACAAGTCTAAACTTTGTTTTGCTTGTTTGCTTGTTTCAAATTTCTTTCTCTCACACCCATTTGTCCATCAGCTGGTGGATGGATAAACAAATTGTGGTATATCCACACAATGGAATATTATTCAGTAATAAAAATAGACTTTTGTTACACACAAAAACATGGTTGAATCTCAACAATATTATGCTGAAGGAAAGAAGCCTGACACAAAAGACCACATACTCTATGATTTCATTTATGTGACATTTTAGAAAAGACAAATCTAATCCACAGTAAAAGAAAGCAGAGCAGTTGTTGCCTAGGGCTGGTGGTGTGGAGGATTGACTACAATGGGACACAAGGCACATTGAGGGATTATGAAAATGCTTTGCATATTAATTTGAATCAAATTTACAAGTTTATAAATTTGTCAAAACACATCAAATTATACACTTAAAGTGGATGCATTTTAGTATATGTAAACATGTCAATTTAGTTGATGAATAAGTTTTATTCTTAGTTCTTGGCACTGATGCCAGTGGAAGTTGAAATATTATATTAGACTATTCTTGTGCAAGACATTGATTAGTTGGCCTGACTTTATCCCTTGGACACTATTATGTCTGATTCTAGAAGCTTAAACTTTAGATGTGAGTATTAATACTGTATCTACTTTTATGTTTATTCCTAGTTTCACTTTATCCTCTGATTTGTTTTTTTACCCCATTTGTAATGCTTATATTTTTAATGTTAAGATGCACCCATGCAAGTTATGTGGAATCTTTTCTAGTACAAGGTAGAGTATAAATTTTAAAAAAGGAAAGAAAATAAACTTATTTATTTTTTATTAGAGACAAAAGTAATATGTATTTTTACCTTTCTATACTTACACACATACTTGGTATACACACAGACACACTTACTATTAATAGATTTAGAAATCCAATGAAGTTGATGAATTTGAGAAGACAGTTCTTATCTGTGATACAACTAAAAAATGAAATGTTTGTTGCTTTCTATGAATACTCTCCTAAAATGGATTTTTAATAAAATATGACTAATAGATGACACCCTGTGGTTCAGAAAGCTAGCAAAAAGTAATTATAGACAGCTCATTATATATGGTGTGGCTTTAGATATTGATTATCATGTTAATGTTGGCAATAAGGATTAATAGCAATAAGCCCTCCTATGGTATTTAGAAATACTCAAAATCAGTGTTTCTTTCCTGGAATCAAAGCTGTCTCATGGCATCATTGACATGTGTTATTCAAAGGAGATTTGCCATTGGGAAATATGCCCAAAGAAAAGTAAATAAATGAAGTTTTAGAGAGGTAGCTGATGAACTAAATCTAGGGAGAAACTTTATTAAGCACTTTCATATCCTTTATGTGAAATATACAAGATTTATAAAAACATATGTCTCTATAAACTAAGAATAAGAAAATTAGGCAAAAACACACAACTCCATTTGAAGGTATAGATGGTGTCCATATGTAATTGTAATAGGAATGGGCAATGCAAATATGTTTATGAAATTAAAATTACCTAAAAAATAAAGTTTAAAATTTGTTTAAAATACACAAAATGGAACTAAATAAAAAGTGAATATCACAATATATAAAGTAGAGCAACAACCATCATCTGTAATTTTTGTATCAATTAAAATTTGCTTTGTTGTAAGTTGAGTACCCTTCCTTTAAAATCTTTTTCATAAACACTGATGCACTATTGAAAAGTAAATTAATTTCTTTCTCTTCACTATGAATGGTCATAAAGGAATAATACTATCACATAAGCACATTTTTTCCTTAAGTTAGAAAAACTAAAATTAAGTTTCAAATGTTGAAGACTTACAGTAAAACTATGGCACTAATACAGGTGGGCAAATATAAGTTTACTGTTGTAATACAAATAAATAATACAATAATAAATAATAATGCAAGAATAAACTCTGTGCTTCATGTACTCACAACTGTAAACCTACTTTTGCCAACCCTTATATTATGCCTGCTTTTGACTCTTGCCAAAGTGTTGTCTAGCAGCATCAGCATCACCTGTGAACTAGAAATGCAGACTCACATGCCCCGCATGACCTCTTGAATCAGAATCATGTTAACAAGATATCTAGGGAATTTGGATGCAGTCCAGCTTGCGGAGTCCTGTCCTAAACCATCAATATAACCAGTTATTCAAGAAATTGCTAAGACGATAACCATCTGGTTTGCCCTAGACCAAGGGATTACCCTGGACTTAGTACTAAAGTGCTAAAGTTTCAGTGCTAAAACCAAGAAAGTCCCAAACAAATCAAGATGAGTTGTTCAAACAGTAGGACTTAGGAAAGGAGAGAGAACTGCACATCATGTGCCTAAGTCATCAACGAATATGGAGATGAAGAGGGTGATGTTTGACAGTGGGGATGTAGGGGTAGAATGTGGAGGATCAAATGGTATAGTGAAATACCATTGTTCTTTAAGAGAAACAGGAACTTGGAGGAATAATAATATTTGGAAGCAATAGTATACAGATATAGGAAACATCACATTAACTTCTGGGTAAGACTTAAGAAAAATGTATTGGTAGAGCAGTTCCTCAAAATTTCAAAATAGAGTTACCATATAATCCAGAGATTTCATTTCTGAAATATAACCAAAGGAAATGACTCAAACTAACTCAAAAAGATATTTGAAAACCCATGCTCACAACAACATTATTCATCATAATGAAAGCCAAAACATGATTTAGCCAAGACAGGAAAACAACCTAAGTGTCTATCAGTGGTTAAGTGGATAAAGATGTTATGGTATATACAATGGAATATTATTCAGCCATAAAATAACAAGAAAATTCTACAATTTGAGTAAACATAAATGGACCTTGAAGGCATTATGCCCAGTGAAATAAGTCAGACAGAGAGACAAGACTGTAGTGTCTCACTTATCTGTAGAACATAATTTTTAAAAACACCAAACTCATAGAAAAAAGATCAGATTTGAGGTTATCAGAGGTGTGTGGGTTGGAGAAGGGATAATTGGAAGAATGTGGTCAAAAGGTACAAAAGCCCAGTTTTAAGATAAATAAGTACAAGGGATGTAATGTACTACAACATGACTATAGTTAACACTGCTGTATGATATATAGTAAAGTTAAGAAGTAGATCCCAAGAGTTCTTCTCTTCATAAGGAGAATGTTTTTATTCTTTTCTTTTTACAGTACTTTATCTATATGAATGATGGATGCTAACTAAACCCATTGTGGTAATCATTTCATAATATATGTAAATCAAACCATCATGATATATGCCTTAAACTTATACAGTGCTATCTTGCAATTATTTCTCAATAAAAAAAAGTAAGTAAAAAAAAAAAAAAAAGATGAGTTGTTCACTCTTAAATTGCCCAAAGTTTAGCTTTAGATTTGTGGAAGAAAAAATATGGATATGGGGAAATTATACTCTGAGTCAACTTCCATTAATGTTACTTAGCTCTTTTCTCATAATCTATTTTTAAGCATTAAGAAAATAAATGATTCTATAATACATTATTATCTGTATACTGCATTGTGTGTTCACCTCCTAAAGTCAAATCTCCTTCCATTACCATATATTTGACCCCTTTATCCTTTACTACTCCCCACTGCTCCCCTTATTACACTCTGGTAACCACCATACTGTTGTCTATGTCTATGAGTTTTTATTTCTTTTTTCTCTTGTTCATTTGTTACTTTCAGTATTATAGAGTTGTATACTTGAAATATGCATAATTTTATTAACTAATGTCACCCAAAAAATTTTATTTAAGAAGGAAAATAAATGAAATGGGGAACAGCTCTCTTTTCTCTAAGATGTTGAGAACTTTCTGCTCCTTAGGTCCTCCTATGAATCAAAACATGGGGACCAGGATCAAAGGCCTAAGAGGTCAAATTTTTTTGCTTTGTCAGTAAAGTTGCCACAGGGTTAATACACTTGATAATTTTCAAGCAAGGCATTTTGTTCTATTCCTTCCCTGATTTCTCCTTCAGGATTGTTGAACTACACCTCTGGCCTGTGTGTGATTATTGTATACTTGCAAAACTTCCAAGCAAGGCCACCCGGGATATAGCTGTTTGCTCTCATTAGCTGAGAAAACAAGGCTTTGTTTATTCCTTGTGCTGCTGTCAGGGGGACCCTGGTTTAATTCCAACACAGGTCTGGGTATTGATTTTACACAAAGGGATTAGCTTAGGCATCTGTGAAAGTTCTAAGGCAGCCTCATAGGAGCCATCTAACTCAACACTGTGTGATTGGGAAAGCTGGGTGTACAAAATAACATCATAATTTTCCTTTAACACATGTGATTAGCAAAGAGTTATGAAGTTAAATCAAGTAAATGAAATGCCAGTTATGCTCTCTCATTTATCATAGGTACTGGCCTGATACATGTCCCTTTTGTAAGTGCTGACGACCCCTTATGAGTGTAAGATGGGTAGTTATCATTGAAGCAGATGTTGCCAGTGCTCTGCCATAAGCCCTCCAATCCCTTTACCATTTTCAATAGCTAATACTTAAATCTCTAAGTTGGCTGGCTACTCTCAGTCAATTGGAGACTAATTTGTCTGGAAACATAGAAAGTTGGAAGTGCCTGAGAATCTGCATTCCCTTAAAGAAGCCCTTAACCAGTGAATGATAGTGAGGAGAATTAATATTCAAGCTCCCTTGCCCACTACTGGAGATGATTCTTAGATGTGTTTCACACTGTCTCCATAACTCTGCTATGAGATTGATTCAAAGCAATAGTCTATGGAACTTTGCTTGCTATCACACCCTGTCTTGGCCTGTTTTCCATCCTTGTCTTGATTCTCCATTTGCCTTCTGCCTTTTCATGGTAATACCTCCTAATAATTTACTTTCACATAAATCCTTGTCTCAAGGTCTGCCTTTGGGCTGCCTAACCTAAGACAATCATGTTACATAATTTGAAGAGCATATAACCTTTCCTGTCTCAAAGAGTCAGAGGTCTGAACAAATGAACATGCAAATGGCCCCTCAAGTATATGCAAAGATATTCTACCTTGCTCATGATAAGAGCAATCCAAATTAAAACTACACATAGATATTTCTCACCTGTCAGAGAGGCAAAAAATTTCAAGAGTTGACAACACACTCCACTGGTGAGGCTGAAGGGAAACAGGCACTGATTATAGAACTGGGAGATCTGTAGCTTCTTTAGAGAATTTGTTACATCTTTAAAAAGTTGCATATACCCTTTGAACAAGCAATGTCACTTTTAGAAATCTAGCAAAAATACAAGATGACATATATAAAAAACTATTCATTTCACCACTATTTGTAATAGAAGAGATTATAAATAACTCAAATGTCCCTCAATAGGAGACTGGTTGAATAAACTATGTTATGTCTAAACAATGAATAATAGGTTAGTGTTAAAAAGGAGGAAGACTTCTACATAATTCTATAGAGTAATTGCCAGGATATATTATTAAAAGAAAAACAAACAAACTTAAAATGTATTCCTTTTACATTCTTTGAGGAACATATTCTAAAGACTAAAAAACCCCAAAGAAATCTTATGATGTACTCAATAGTCTTACTTTTAACAAAAATAATGTTATTCTGAGGCTGTGATATATAAAGTATGATCAATCAAATTTTAATTATGTTAACTTAATTAGAAATAAATCTTTTCACTATAAGAGAAAAGGGATACAAATAAAATCAAATAAGTTACAAATCTTGAAAGCTTACATTTCTTAGACATAATCAGTATAAACCCATAATTTGTTTTTCACTTTCTAAAAAATGTACATATTTTCTAATTCTGTTCACTGAAAAAGTGTATAGGTAATGAAAATCTGGTAGGAATGAAGACCCCTAACATCAAAATTATGGTCTCTAAATAGCATTTGCCACAAAAATAAATCAGAATGCCTTAGAGTAATGTTTAGATCCAAGTCTGGAGCAGCAAATGTATAAAAGGAATAGTAGGCAACATGTTGTTCTAGAAAGCAAGGAAGGTATCAAAGTCTATTGAGGTCATAACAAAGATTCCTGCTAATGAAAGATAGGACAATTTGAGCATCAAAAGGAATAATAAAGCATAAAAAATATAAAAATATCCCCATGAGTTCACAATATTTGAAAAAAAGGTGAGCTTCTTTGGGAGTTATTGAAACATCGTTTCATTATTCTAAAAATTGATTAATAAAGAGAAATAATCAAATATTTATTCTGTTTCCTGCATAAACTATATTTTAGGATAACTACATAATTGATGCACAGCATTTCTAGAAGCAGTCATCGAAAGTTCTCAAAATCATTAGGTGGATGTCAGTGGGGATCTTTATACTGGAAAGATCAGGCTAACAACACCTGAACCCACTGTCATAACCAAGTCACAGAAGGAAACAATATGAACTTATTTTCATATAAGCCAAAGAAGATAATTGAGAAAATTTTAGTGAAAGAACTATTTAACAAGGTGTGGGAATGGTAAAGGGAAATCAACATGAAGTGATGAAGACCCTAGGATTCACACGAGCAGGAGATCATTAACCCCAGGCCTGAAAGGGTAAAGAAAGGAAGCAGTTAGTGGTAAACTAAAAAGAGAACTATAGCTATAAGGACAGGACCCCAATGAGAGCTGTGGCCCATGGTAGGGAAATGTAACCACTGCCAACTTGTGGCAACCCAGCAGGGAGGCAACCAGGGGAGTAAACACCCTGACTTTATTATCTTCCCATCCTATGATTATAGTTATCCACCATTGGATAACCAGGAGCCAGAGCACAAAGAAGTCTGTTGATGCCGTCTATAGAACTCAGCTCCTGGGGGTAGAGAGCAGAATGGAGAATAGTGGAGAGTAGAACTGGAGGGATAAACAGTATATCTGACACACAGAAATCCCTGCAGCACCAGTATGGTCCCTTTATAGACCTGAACAAAAGAGCAGGCTTCATAAGAATGCTCCCAGCATTCAGGATTCTCAATTTCATTCTTATGTTGAAAATCAGTAAGAAGCAGGCTGGTATTGCAATCAGTTTCAACAGAGTCTTCAGGATGAAGGTTGCAGTGACCCTGCTTGTTCATTCCATTTGCCAGCTGGCAGACTGAAACACCTACAGTGAGATTCAAGATTTGGTTAGAATTCTGAATTCCAGGGACTCTAGAGAAGGATAAAATCTGTAACAAATCCAATCCGTCTGGCTCCTTGCATTTCTTTAAGGTGATTGTAAACATTAACCCTCTTCAACCAAAGCTTGCCAGAACTCCAAATATTCCTTCCTTTCTAATACCTCCAGAGCTCCTACTTTTTCTATCCATGAAGAAACCTAACGATTTTTGTCACTTAATAACTAGGGTACCATAATATACAGTGGATCCTTGTGATTCACAGATATCATATTTGCAAATACGCCTGGTTACTAAAACTTATTCATAACACCAAAATCAATACTAGTGGTACTTTTGCTGTCATTTCACAGATATGCACAGAATGGTTAAAAATTTGACTTGCTTACTCTATATGCATGTTCCCAGCAAAGGTTGAACATGGTGGTGTTCTGCCTTCCTATTTCAGCTCTCATACTATAAACAAGTGTTCTTTTTGAGGTTTATTTAGTGCCACATCTTTCTCATTTTTGTCCTTTTTGTTGAGATTTTACTATTGAAAATGGCCTAAAACACATAGTGCTGAAGTGCTGGCTAAGCCCTAGAAGCCTGTGATGTAATTTATGGAGAAAATACCTGCGCTAGACAAGCTTCATTCAGGCCTGAGTGATAATGCTTTTGATCATTAGTTCAATGTTAATGAATCAGCAATATATATGAAGTCAGGTATCTTTAAACAGAAACACAGATAAAACAAAGTTATGTATTGATCAGTTGATGAAAATGCTGTGGCTAAAAGCTTGCAAGAACCTAACCCTGTAATTTTCTTAGAAGCACTAGTTCAGTATTTGGTAACTCAATGTTCATGACTTTATAAAACATAACTACTATAAATAACAAGAATAGACTCCATGAAATAAAAGAAAATATCCAAGAAAGTAAAAGATGGAATGACTAGATAATAGGTGAAAACTGGTGCTAATAGCCAGCTCCCACTAGCTTACAGAACTGATTGTGTGCATATCTTCCCAGTTCCACATTCCTTGATGCCACGTTGGCAGCTTGAAATTGGCCATTGTAGCAGTAGTTACACAGTGGAAATTGTCAAACCCTGCAAATTAGAGCCAGTTGTTACATTTACCTGCATAATGCTGACTATAATTCTTCCTTTCTATAATTTCCGCCCTCAAATTCCTTTTGTTGAAGTACAGAGATCACAGTGAAGCTGCCGCCAATTTTCTATGCTGCCTGTGGCACTGGAGAGAATGGATTCTTAGGTGGATGACTGGGAATGTGTGACAAAATTCTGTGCTTACTGCCTTTGTCTACTAATCCCCATGTGCCTGCCATTGAGGAATAATAGCTTTTTCCTTCATTCCACCTTTAATTTATCTCACTGCAAAATCTAACTGGAATGTTGATATGAATCTGGGAAATGTAGTTTCTAGGCCTTCAGTCCTTGTAGTACAAGGGAGAACTTAGAAGATGGAGATGATACTGAATATCAATAAAACCTATATGATATGAAGGGAAAATAACTCTGGTATTAGTGAATATCAGTAAACTATTCAAACATATTTCCTATTGCCAGACACTGTGCTAGGAGATTTCAAGGGATAATGTTCCAATTGTGGGTAAAAATCAACAATAGGTTGTAATATTTATTATGGTGTGTCCAATGTTATTTTAATACAGTTGAACAAAGCAGAATAGACCAGAAATAGAGTCCATCACATGTAGTACGAGTAAGTATTGTTTGTAAAACTTTTGTCTCAGATAGATAGATAAATGTATATCTATTTACTTACAAAATAAATGCATTTCTTACTATTGATTATAGTCAAATAAAGTTTAAAAACATGGCTTTAGAGCAAGAACCAGTAAACCTTTTCCTTTAAGTATCAGATAGTAAATGCATTAAACTTTGAAGGCCATGTGGTCTTTCCTGCAACTACTCAACTCTACCTTTGTAGGGTGAAAGCAGTATGATAATAAGCAAATAAATGGGCATGGCTTGTTCCAATAAAACTTTATATACAAAATCCCAGGCTATAGTTTGCAACTCCTAATTTAGAGCAGTGCTTCTCAAACTATCTGTGGTAAAGCACCAGTGTTTTGTTTTTATTTATTCCTGTCCAGGAAAAATATACAACTTGTACCATATGCAACTCATCCAAGTGAGTTCAACAACACCCAATCTGGCCTAGGCATGGCTCACAAGGTGAGTACAATGATTATGCATTTAAACAATATATAAATGTTAAATTTTTATGAAAGATTATAAATATATACTCTCAGTTTGTGTACTTAGCTTGTTGCAGACTGCACAAATAGTTCACCTAAGAGGGACCAAATGCAGTCTACAAACCACAATTTGAGAAGTTCTGCTTTAGAGAATACAAAGAAGTAAAAGATACTGCCATTGTATTTAAGAGATTTATGAGCTAATGGAGACAAGCCTGTTAACAAATAATAATACAAGGTAGAATACAATATGTACTCCAGTACAAAAACTAGTTCATAGCACATGAACTTATTTTTCCCAAACCTGACCTAGTTGTCTGAAATGGCCAATTGTATTTAGCATATGTGTGTGTGAGTGTGTGCGTGTTGGGGGGAGGGGAAACAACAAGATTCCAAAGAATTTACTTAATGTGTACCAACCATTATTAAAAGTTTTTATTTGATAATAATCTTTGTGTGTATCAGAATTTTTTTCTGTTTTGAACGATGCTTTCTGAAATTTAAAAGGAAAAATTCCTCTCATAGGCATCATTATGAGCAATTCTTGGTGAATGAGGACTTGGAAAATCTCCAATTCAATTATGGCTGGAACTGCGGCTGACCAACTAGAGACAGAGGCTATTGTTATTTCCATGTCAAATGACTTGCTTCTCTCTCCAATGAGAACTATTACTCCTCATATGCTAGTAGTGGGAACCATTTAGGGAATGTGTTAAGATTTATAAATATGTAATATGGTAGATAAGAACCAAATCATAGCGTGATGGAATCAAATTTCTCTACACTTGAGAGTTTCTGGCCATTACTCTCCCCATGCCCTTTAAAATGAACTGTTTTCTTGCTCTTTCCTGTTCTTGCCCTCCACAAAAGGACTTATGATGACAGACTAGCTTGAGAGCTCTGTGCTGGAGAATCACAAGAAAATGGTAAAGCCAACTGTATGCACAGAAGTTTCATGGAATCATAAATTGCTGAATGTCAATGTGTTGGTTGGAAAGTGAGACATGGGGAAAGAACTGTGGTGTATGATGTGGTGTATGGGAGAGGAATGAAAAGGGGAATTTTAATGCATATTTCTGAGGATTGTGTGTTTCACTTCATAGAGTTGCTAAAATATAAGTAAAAAACTTCACCTATTTAAAATTTACTTTTAGTTGTATGGAGAATGCTCTTCTGAAAACAACACCATTTGAAGAATGGTTTTATAACACTAGTATTATCACCTTTAAACTAGTAATACTAACTAGTAACATTTTACTCTGTCCCTTTCCCTCTCAGAGTATACAAAGAATGTTTCAAGCTGGGTCTTCAGAGTCTGTGAGAGCTACTAAGTTTTTGTTTGGTGAATGCCAAACAAACATAAATGTTGAAAGATTCCCGTGAATCAGATTTGACACTTTATTTGAGCTATTATAACTTGATTTAATCAAAATCAGGCCATTTTTCCACTTCATAAGGACTTATTGAATGAGGAACAGATAGGTAACATTATTTTAGTTTGACAAATGGGTGAATTTAGGTGCAAGAGATTAGATGCTTGTTGCTCCAGGGTCACTTGGTGAATTGGTTCATCTTATTAATTAAATTACAGAGATGGCATGAAATTTTCAGTATTTTTTTTTTATCCTAAGAGAATGCCCAGATGATTTTGGTGACTAGATCAGCTACACATGTAAGCCTAAGGGTTGTTCTAACACTCCTCATCTTAGTATCCTGCCATGTACACCAGGATGCTCCCCAGACACATCACTCTCCAGGAAGGATTATTTGGCACTCTTTTGTGCCTTGAAAAAGGCTTCACTCCTGCTTATATCCTGGACCTCAACTCCAGCCTCTCTTCTCCCTACACATTATCCTAGAAGAGTCATACCCTCAGCTACTTTAACTTGGACTGAAATCTAGAGGGATTTCAGCTATTGAAAATTTAGAAAATAAAATTGTTATTTTGCTGTTTTGAAAAGCAAAGACCCAGGAAATATTACTAAGACAAGAGTGGGACAGAAAAAGGACAGAATATGAATTTTGGTTAAATTTATTTGTCTCTTCATTACACTGTGAAAATAGAAAGTTTAAGATTATTCTTTGTTTAAGATTTTATTTATTTATTTTTTAGAGAGAGGGGAAAGGAGGGAGAAAGATGGAGAGAACCATTAATTGGTTGCCTCTCGAACACCCCTACCTGGGGATCTGGTCCACAACCGAGGCATGTGCCCTGAGTGGGAATCAAACCAGCAACCTTTTGGTCCACAAGCTGGCGCTCAAGCCACTGAGCCACACCAGCCAGGGCTGAAAGTGTAAGATTATTCTTGATAACATACCCATTAATAAATGGATTAGGGAGGAGTGCTCTAAATCAGTCCTGTCACTAATAAGAGGAGAATGTCATCAGCCTCTTAAATATTCTGCATGGGTAACAGATCCATTAGGGAGATATTGTCCCTTTCCCTGCCAGTGGAACACAATTAATGTCATGGAGTAAGCTCAAGGGTAGTTGGGGAACACACATTTTATTTAAAAAAAAACACCCAACTGTCTAAAAACTGAAATGTATGTATTTAATTATCTCCAGAAATGGTTGGCAATTATCTTTTCTTGTCACTGCATTTTTCAGGATGGAGAAAGCCATTGTGTCTCTGGTACACTTCAAGTTCTTTGAGTGACTGATAGCATTGCAACTTGGATGACTCAGGAAGGATTTTTATTCTCTTTAATGTATTATTTTAATAAGTAAATTTAAGGCAGTCTATTCCTTCAACTTAACTGGTTTTGTGGCATTCCATTGAGTCCTGGTGGTTTATATAATAAAAGACTGACTCTGGTGGAAGGGTGACCTGCTTGGCCAGAGGGAAGAAAAATCACTGTTGGGCCTAAACTTATTCCCAGCATTGACTCATCTTCCCAAATGCATCAGTACAATCTTATTCATCTTGATCAAGGATATAGCAAGAATGAGACGATTGATCTGAGTTAAGAACTTTTCCAAACTCTGTTCCTGGTTCTTCCCAGGCAGAAATGCAAAATCTCATCTGAAATAGGTTATAATCTTTTTTTAGATCACAGACCTTTTGAGTATCTGAGGAAGCTGCATTGATCCAGGTCCACTAAAATGGGATTAGCCATGCAAGAAATTTATTGAGAGAAAGGTTTGTGAGGGAAAATGTGTAGGGAGGCTAGGAGAACCATTAAGTCTGGGTAAGATATCTGATCTGAGCCACTGTAGAGGAAAGAAAAGATTAGATGGAAGTGCCTTGGACTTCATAACAGTTTTAAGGGAGTTCTACAAGGATCTCAGGGTGTCGTAGAACCAAAATTGCCTGTCAGAGGAGTCCCACCACTCCCAGGACCATCCCTGACATGCTCACTCAATGCCTTGGGATCTTTTAGGGCTCTCAGTCAAGTGCACTGCTGATAGTTAGAAGTCTAAGAGAGGCATTCTCATGGCCACCAGTCTACCCCTTGCACTGCACAGACCTACTCCACACAAATTCAGGAACAAATCCAGCATGGTTCCCAAGAACCTTTCTTCCTGAGGGGAAAACTCAGAAAAGGAAGGCTAGTGGGATGAACTACAACCCTTGTTGCTGCATTTGGTCTTGGAGCTGCAATTAGGACTCATCCTCTCTCTCTTCTACTATTCATTCCAACCTTCACCCATAGCTATCACCTCTATAGGTCTGGCTCTACCTTGGGATAAAACCCCAAATTTAATTCCTGAGAAGTCTGAGGATGCATCTGCTACATTTGCCTATTCACTGTCATACTTGGGTAAGGGAGTAGCAAATTTATCACATGAGTAACTGCCATTCCTCCCTACTGCCATTATGTAAAAACAATCATGCCCCCTCCTGATGATCAGCATCAATTACCTTTACCATAATTGTGACTCCTTTTCTTGTTTGCTGGTCCCTGGGCACAAGGCAATCAAAGCGTCCTGGTAGTGGCCATGGCTTGTAGTTCAATGGGATCCTTCCTGTATCCTCTGGCAAGAGTGTGCCCTCTTTGGGGACAATGACCACCAACCCTGTCATGCCCTGAGTTGATGGGACTGGAAGCATATGGTCATCATGTGGTAGGTGGGGCCACTTCTGCTTCCATGTCCTGGTCTCTGGATCCATGTATTCTTCTTACTGGAGACACAGCACCAGATAGAAGTCTCTGATATAATATATATACTGTGTCCTGAAGGGCACATTCTTTTTTAAGAGTGTTGCTTAAAAACTGCCAGTTTAGTTACTCCTTTCAAAATCCATCCCACTGTCCTACGAGGCTAGCTGGCTCTGGGTAGTGTGGTATGTGGTACCAACAGTAGATGCTGTAGAAATGGATGCAATCCCACTCTTTCTTTGCTGTGAAATGGATCCTCTGGTCAGATGCTATGTTATGTGGGATTTCATGCTTGTGGATCAGGCCTTTCATAATCCCCTGGATAGAGGTACTGACTAAGGTTCTACTGACAGGCAAGGTGAACCTATACTTGGAATAAATGTCTATCCCTTTGAGGACAAGCTGCTGACCCTTCCAGGATGGAATGGGCTCAGTGCTGTTGAGGACATTATGTGGTCAATAGATAAGTTTCATATCTGGAAGTTCATATGGCTCTCTCTTGCCAGCAGGTTGGACATTCAGAGACAGCAGTAGCTAGATCAGCTTTGTTAGGTGGTAGTCAGTGTTATTAGTCACCAATGTTATAGGCCAAATGTATGTTGATAACCTGGCCACTTCATGAATATGCCTACCATGCCAGTTCTAGGGTGGCTGATGACAAAGGCTAGCTGCTGAGTCATTTTGTCTACTTGGTTGTTTGGCGCCTCTTCTGTCATGGATGATTTCAGCTGGACATTTACATGTGATACAAAGATCTTCACATTTTGTACCCACTCCCATGTTTCTATTCACATGTCTTTAACTCAGAACTTCTTGTGTCTGATCTTATAGCCTTCCCTTCCAGACAATTGGACACTACCCATGAATCTACATATTCTCACCTCAGACCACTGTTCCTTCCACACGAAATGGGTGACCACATGCCCCACTTCATCTCCCGCCATTGAGAAGATTTTCCCTCTCATTGTCATTCAGGGCCAGTCCTGAATGTGGTGTAATGTAGCTGTCATCCATTTTCAACTTTATCCACACACAGCCAAATCATCTATAAATCAAGCAAGAGCTTTATTCTCCTCCTTCAGCTATGTGTATGAGAACCCTTCCCCATATGACTATGGGGTTCAAGGTTCAAGCTTTGGTGGGGCACTGATAGACTATGGGTGACATGGGGATCTGGGCTATCTGCTTACATAGTTTACTTGTGTCCTCTGATCTTGCTCGGGCCTCATCTTGGAGATACCATTTCCATGTTATTATGGACTGATATTAGGGGTCTCTGACTTTACAACTTGACAATTCAGAAAGAATCCAACTCATAATGAATAGCTTCAGTCGCATGGTCACTTGGTGCCTGTGGTCAAACATTCTATATCTACCAGGGCCCAGAAATGTTCTCACCAGGACCTGTTCCTCAAAAGGCATGTCATTTTCTGCAGTGGATGGCATGCCTTTGCTCCAGACTCCCAGTGCCTCCATTGTTTACCTTGCCACAATCTCTGTACTGTAGCTTTTCCCACAGAAAAAAATTACTAATATACACATGTAAAATGTGTATAATTTCATGAGGCTTACTGACTCTCTCAAGTCCATTCTTTGTACTACAGGGATGGTTAAGAAGACCTGTTTTCAGAATTGGTGACTCAAATCATTTAGCAAGAAATGACTGAGCTTTTATTTGAAAGATAAACAATAAATCTTTAAAAGATACTATATATTTTGTAAGGATGTATTATAGCCTCTTCATTAAAAAGAGGGGGCCTACATCTTCTTAATATAATGTACAGTACTATACACATTGTAGATAATCTGAATATGTTGGATGGGTATCCACTAAGGATTTTAGCTAAAATAGTCCCATTTAGGGGATAGTTTTAGCAGTAGGATTGGGGAGCATCAATGGCTTTTCAGTTTTGAAGCTCTCTCTTGTCTAGCAGTTTAGTAGAACAGAAATTTCATGAATTCACCAATTATAGAAGGTTCGGATGTTCTTTCTAACAAAGAAGATGCTTGATTTACTTAGTCAAATAAAATGTTTTAAAATGTAATTCCTCTTTGGTAAGTAGTGCCATTGAAGTAGTGTAGTGGCATACATTTCCAAATCCAGATGAAGGATGAATTGGACAACTCATTTCATTCCTGTGCTTTGGATTTCCCTACCTTTATTTAATGCTTAAAATCTAAATGCATTTTTTTCATTTTAATTGAGATAAAATTTACATTTTTCAAAGTGCACAAATATTAACAGCTTGTTGAATTTCTACATATACTCATGTAACCACAGATCTGATGAAGATATAGAACATTTTCAGGAACCCCAGAAAGCTTCCTCGTGCTCCTTTTCAGTCAGTACACATCCACATAAAAGTAACCACTATTCAGACTTCTATAACTGTAGGTAAACTTTGCCCATCCTTGAACTTTATGACCTTCTTTGTGTCTGGCTTCTTCCACTCTGCATTATGTCTGTGAGATTCAGCCATGTTTTTGTGGATGACTGTATGTACTTCATTTATTTTTATTGCTGTGTAGTATTTTATCAAGTGAGTATACTGTCATTTATTGACCTATTCTACTGTTAATGGACATTAGCATTGTCGGTTTGGGGCAGTCATGAAAAAAGCTGCTGTGGATTCTTTAACATGTCTTTTGGTGGACATAAGCACTTATTTCTCTTGAGTACATATCCAGGAGTGAAATTGCTGGGTTTTGGTACACATATATGTTCAGCTTTGTTAGATATTGCCAAGTAGCCCTGGCTAGTGTGGCTTAGTGAACTGAGTGCTGCTGGACTGCAAACCAAAAGGGATGCTGGTTCAATTCCCAGTCAGGACACATGCCTGGGTTGCAGGCCAGGTCCCCAGTGGGGGATGTGCAAAAAGCAACCATACATTGATGTGTTTCTCCCTGTGTTTCTCCCTCCCTTCCCCTCTCTCTAAAAATAAATTGATAAAATCTTTTTAAAAAGATATTGCCAAATAGTTCTGTAATATAGTTTTACCAGTTTACACTCCCATCAATAAGGTATAAGAGTTTTAGTTGTTCCCTATCTTACTTTATCCTCACAGACTGGGTAGTGTATTTCCTTTAAATTTCAGCCATTCTGGTGGGAATTTACCACTTTTAAGTAAGACTAACTGAGCTATTATCAGTCAGGAAAAAGGTATACTAGTGCTCTCAGAACCTCTTAGAGATTTGGGGGTGGTTTTACCCTGCTAGATATACAGGGTTGTGATGTGGATGTATTTTTTGACTATTTATTACAGCATTCTTGGTTTTTTGGAGGTGGCCTACAGAATATCAAAAAAAAAAAAAGAGTTTTATAGTTACAAAGGCCCTTAGAAAAGCTACTGGAAATAATTACTGGAAACTGAAAGTCCAGTCAATTGCCCAAATTGAAGTGGTACAAGAAAGGAAATGACCACTTCAGGGAGCAAAGAAGGGGTCAGCTCCAGAGGAAAAAGTGCATCATATATTTTATACTGACATTAACTGTCCACTCTTACTTAAATATGTATAAATTCTTCTCGATGTCATTTAAAGTATTAATAATTTAATTATCAAAGAACTTGGGCTTTATTAGATTGGAAAAACAGAGATGTTCACACCTGTACAATTCTGCTGTTATTGAGCTTTTACCGATAGAAAAGGAAGGGCAGGAAAACCACTAATAATTACAACTAAGTGGTTTGCCTTTTTTGTTCTACTCTCAGACCTGTGAGCAGGAAATATATTTGTTTGGTCTATTAATCTGTAAATCAAGATTTGAAGAAAAGAAATATAGGTCAAGCATCTTCTTTAATCCTTTACCTTAACTATTCTCACCCTATAAAACTACCTTGATTGATCTATGGGGCTCTATTTTGAAAGATAACAAGATACTTAAAAGCGAAAAAAAGTTTAATTGCTTTCCTTGTGCCTAGTAAGGAAGTAGGGGGTCTTTGCATCTATTTTCATATTCATGCTCCACATCAAGTATCTTAAATGCTTCTCATCCCTGGGAAGCTAAGAGATTATATTTTATTAACACTGCTTTAAAGTAGAACTATTGAGGCCAAAAGATGACCTGACCTACTTATTTCTGCTATAACATTTTTTAAATTGTAGTTCAACTACAGTTTTCTTTTATATGTTTCATGATAATTTCAAGTTTAGTGTTTATTCTCTCTTTGACTTTTATTTTTTATGTCGATACAAGCAAATATATTTTACTTTTTAAATTTTTATTGTTTTTCAATTACACTTGTCCCCATTTCCCCCCCAATACTCTCCCCTCTATTCTTTCTCTTTGACTTTTAGATTCAACTTCCAAGGCTTGTCAGTTTTCTCTTAGATCAAGTGTTTCATTTCCACAACTGCTACTCTACTTCAGGGAACAAAAGAGCCATGAGACTGGTTTCCAAAATAAATCTATACAGTATCACCAGATCAATATTGATTAAACACCACTTTCATCATGTGCCTCTCATGGTAATCTGTTCAATGGCTCCTCAGAGCTTGCAGGATAAATTCCAAACTTAGTAGCTTATTGATGAAGGTGCTCCTCAGTTTGGAACTAACATAGCTTTCCAAATACATGTACACACAGATCCTCCACTTCAAACAATAGTGGACTATTATTCACTGATCATCACACAAGAATTCCTGTTTCATACATTCCCATTTCACATACTGACCATTGTACTGACAACCTGAATGTCCTTCTGCTTTTTTGCTGCCTATCCAGATGTTTCCAGTCCTTCAATGATGGAGTGATATTCATCCACTGACCTGAAGTCCCATAGGTGGTATTTTCTCTCCTCTCTGAAGTACTGTGGCATTACACAGCTCTATTAAGCAGACTGCAAATAATTTACAGAATAACAGAGTGAAAGGTGGCATGGTAAATTCAAAAATAAACTTTATGCTCCTATATGAATTGAAAGATCTCCAAATGTGAGATGACAATATAAATGAACATTTTAATTAGGGAATTAAAGATATATTAGTAGCATTTTAAAGAATGTACTATGTAGCAGGTCATGCTCTATTTTTCCTGGACATTCATGCTTATTTCTATAAGTAAGCTGTATTATTATCCTCTATTTACAGATGAGGAATCTGAGGCTTAGGGCTGTAATAGGAATTAGCCAAGGTCATTCAGCTAATAAGAGGAGAAGTGAGATTTAAATAACCCATATTCTTTTCCTTTAGGCTATATTTCACTTAACATGACATCTCAAGTTCCAGTTGTCCAGGAGAAAGACAGGGAGACTAGAGGAAAGACTAATAGGAAAATGAATACAAAGAAGTAGAAGAGGGCAAAAATCAACAATGGAGAAATAAAAAGATGGAGTGAAGCGTAAAGTCATTAAAATGGGGCTGAGGATTCTGGAGCTAGATCTGGCAACATTTGTCTTCCAGTGACCTCCTTTTATAAACAGATCTGTTTTAGATTTGTTTTTT
>CM052552.1:49531152-49547794 GCA_028533065.1 Trachops cirrhosus
TTCCACTTGTTTCTCTTCCTCTTCCCCTTCTGGTATCCCTATAATTCGGATGTTGGAACATTTAAAGATGTCCTGGAGGTTCCTAAGCTTCTCCTCATTTGTTTTTTGAATTCTTATTTCTTCATTCTTTTCTGGTTGTATATTTTTTTCTTCCTTCTGGTCCACTCCATTGATGTGAGACCCGTCTTTCATCCCATCACTATTGGTTCCCTGTGCATTTTTCTTCATTTCACTTATTGTAGTCTTCATTTTTTCATCTAATTTGTGACCAAAATCAACCAATTCTGTATGCATCCTGATCACCAGTTCTTTGAACTGTGCATCTGATAGGTTGGCTATCTCTTGGTCGCTTAAAAGGATGAGTTCTGGGGCTTTCAATTGATCTTCTGTTTGAGCCATTTCTTTGGGTTTTTTGTTTGTTTGTTTGTTTGGTCTTGTCATGCCTGTTACATATAAGGGGCGGAGCCTTAGGTGTTCACCAGGGCAGGGCACCCCAGTCGCTGAGTTGTGATGCTGTATGTGGGGGCGAGGTCGAGAAGGAACAATAGCGCTTGCTCTGCTCTCTGTCAGACCTCAGTCCCCTCCGCTGCTTCCCCTGAGCAAACTGGGACCCTCTGGTGCCAATTCTTATGTGGGTGGGCTTGTGCACCCCGTGGGACTTTCCTTTTCAATCAGAGCCCCAAGGCTCTATTTCCCAACGCAGGGACCCTGGGTTGGGCGCAGTGCCTTGCTTCACAATCGCTGCCTCGCTGGGTCTGCCGGTAGCCACCCCTCAGCCGGGGTCTGCCAGCCGCTGCTTGCGTGCTCAGGGTCTGCTCACGTGCCCAGGGTCTGCTCGCTGGGGTCTTGCGTGCCCCGGTAGCCTTGCGTGCCCCGGTTGCCTTACACGTCCAGTCCCAATGCTCTGCTCTCAGCTCTGTGACCCTTGCCTGGCTGCCCAACTCTGCCCCTCCTACTGGTCTGGATGAACGTGTCTAATTTAACTCCTTGGGTGTCCGACCTCCATATGGTTCAATTTTCTGTCAGTTCCGCTTCTTAGTGTGTTTCCAAATTGTTGTTGTCCCTGTCTTGGTTGTGCAAGGAGGCACAGTGTGTCTACCTATGCCTCCATCTTCTATCTTTTTTTATAAACATAAAAATATATAAAACCTATAGCTACTTCATGAAAAATAAAACAAATACTCACATGCCCATCATATAGTTTTGTCAAATCTTCCCTTAGGATTTTTTTTTGTTGTTTTTGAATAAAATGGTAGAGATACAATTAAAGCTGACTGCATGACTCTTCCTGTTCTCATTTCTTCCCAACCCCAAGGAAATTATTATCCCAATGTCTGTATTTGTAATTCCTAGGCATGTATTTATACTTTAGCTACACATTTCCATATCTATAAACAGCTCAGAGTATTAATGGGCAAGTTTTTCAACTTTATATACTTGGGAACATACTCAACTACCATGCTACACTGTTCTAGGTACATTGTATTTCTCTTTTCTTATACTAACAAATGTAAGGTCCATAAAGGTAGGAATTTATTTTCTCTTTTGCTCATTGTTACATCTCCAGGGCCAAGGAAAGTGGACATGGATGGTGCTTAATTTGTTGAATGAATGAATGAATGAATGAATGCAATAAAGATTAACATTTGAAAGTTTGAAAATATGAGTGTTCATGTGAGTTCATATGATGTCTTGGTTTAAGATATGAGGACATTTTGCTATTTTTTGTGATTGTACATTCATGTTATTTAATTGCTCTGTATAATGCAAAAAATAGTTGAATCATTCCAACAAAGCCTTCAAATTGGAATGAAGATGGTTTCTTTTATTGTAACCCTAATAATTGTTTCACATAAGTGGATTCCCTCCTATGTATAATCTCTCCCATTCTTGCTTTCTAGGAACACTATGGCTCTCTGAAAGGCCTTACCCTCAGCTGGATTGGGGATGGGAACAACATCCTGCACTCCATCATGATGAGTGCAGCAAAATTCGGAATGCACATTCAGGCAGCTACTCCAAAGGTAGGGAAACTTTGTGCCTTGAAACTAACCTCCCCTTTAAATCATCCCCAGATGCAGTTAGCCAGTGAAAGCAAACCTCTCCACCATTCAAGAGCACAGGTGAGGCTACAAAATTTAGGATATATTATCAGCCCTACTGTTATAACTATTTGGCTTCTTGAGTGCCCACTTTCCTATCTCTACAAAACGATATAGTTGTGGCTGCTACCTTTCGTCCTATGAGTCTATGTAAAAGCATGTCTGAATTATCCCCTCAAATGCCCTGAAACCAGCCATTGTGATGATTGGCATCCTTGTGCATTGGTACCACAAAGACTGAAGAAAGCAATAAAATCCAGACAGCACAGAACTCACAAGGCATGGGGAGAATGCTGTCATTTTTCTAGTACAGTTGTCCTCCCTTATCCATGGGAATACATTCCAAGACCCCCAATAGATGCTTGACACTACAGAGAATACTGAACTCTATATACACTGTTTTTTCTTATACATATACCTATGCTAAAGTTTAATTTTTAAATTAGGCCCAGTAAAAGATTAACAACAATAACTAATAATAGAATAGAACAATTATAACAATATCCTGTAACAAAAGTTATGTGAATGTGCCCTGGCTGGTGTAGCTTAGTGGATTAAGCGTGGGCCTGTGAACCAAGAGATCACGGTTCGATTCCCAGTCAGGGCACATGCCTGGGTTGCAGGCCAGTTCCCAGCAGGAGATGTACAGGAAGCAACCATACATTGATATTTCTCTCCCTCTCTCCTTCCCTTCCCCTCTGAAGATAAATAAAAAAAAAATCTTAAAAAAAAAAGTTATGTGAATGTGGTCTCTCTCTGAATATGTTATTGTGCTGCACTCCCCCTTCTTATGACAATGTGAGATAGTAAAATGCCTACATGATGAGATGCAGTGACGTGAATAAGACATTACTAAGTAAAATATGGACCACTTGAATATAAGCACTGCAATACCTCAACAGCTGATCTGGTAACCAAGACAGCTATAAAGTGAATAAGGGCAGGCAGTGTATGCAGCATGGATATGCTAAACAAAGGGATGATTCACATCCTGGATGAGATGAGAGGGATGGTGTGAAATTTCATCATACTGTTCAGAATGGCATACAATTGAAAACATATCTGTCATTTATTTCTGGAATTTTCCATATAGTATTTTCAGACAACGGTTGACTGTGATAGAAAAATGTTGATCTAATGTGAAAGTCACAGTGATGGCATCTGTACCAGCTTAGTTCTTCAAGCTCAACTTGAGGGACTCATAAGCTTTTAAAATTTCAGTCCCACATGGCTGTGAGCCTGATCCCCACATACTTCCTACATTACTGCTAATCTCTCATAGAATGCACAGGAAGCAGGACTTCTTTCAGAGGTCTAAAGTGACCCTTCTGAGACATAATGAACTGGTAATATACTGTAGTTGTTGCTCTGAGAAGGGGAACTGGGAGGTTAAAGAATAGAGGTAGGAGGAAGACTTTCTTTTCACAGTATATCCTTTTATATGGTTTGAATTTCTTAACATGTAAATGTTTTACCTACATAATAACATAAAAGCATAAATAAATATACTAAAATAAAAAGTGCAGATTCCCCTAGGACAAGCCCTAGATTAAGATACCTGCAGCTTCATTCAAAATAAATAGGCCTTCTAGAGGATAAAAATTAACCCTACAATAGACTCGCACACAAAGCAGTCCTGAAGGATTCCCACAATGTCTTTTTAAAAATCCCCTCTCTACTGAATTGTTTTCCCGATTATGTTTTTACTGAATACTAATATTCTATAAGGAGTCTTTTGAAAGGAAACTTCCCCTAAATAGAAACCATTCAAAAAGAAAGTAAAAGATAGAATTGAACATCTCATTATTGATGACTAGTCACAATTATTGTGCACCAGTATGTTTCTAATCAAGCATGTGTTTGCTATTATCTCAATAGTCACTGCTGTGGTTTACTCTGATAAGCTAAGATATCCAGAGGTAAATATTTGAGGAATGAAAATTCCTCCCAACTTTTGCTTCTTGAATTTGAGATGTTTATTTGTCAAGCACCAGTAACTTGAATTTCAAAATGTGGATTAATAGCTGCATTTTTCCAACAGGAAATATTCCAGTCCTTGAGGTGTTCAAACACTAAGTATTCACCCCCACCCTCTACCAATGTCTTGGGCCAGGTTCTCCATAAGGAGACCCCCATGAAGATTTATATACAAGTGATTTATTAAGGAAATACTCTTAAGGGAAGCCTGCAGGGTAATAGGGATAGCAAAACACAGAAAGGGAAGAATCTAAGCAAGAATTCCATTTACAGTGACCAACCATTCTGGTTTGCCCAAGTGTAGAGATTTCTGGGGACATGGGACTTTCAGCACTAAAACTGAGATAGTCCCAGACAAACCAGGATAATTTGGTTACCCTAGTGCTATGTCAGGCACAGTCTCACAAAAGGGATCTTCAGCTTGATTCCACAGGTGCTCTGGAGTATAAGTTATACCCCAAAGTTATTCTAGCCTGGGGAAAGGAAAGTGGGCTTTTATCCTTTCATCCTTTGAACCAGTCCTTGGTCAAGTGCAGCAAGGGGACATGGGGTGACAAATCTCCTGGCACTTCTGGAAAGACAGGCAGCTGGTAGCCAGAGGGTCATTTTCTGAAGAAGAGTAGTTTTCCATGTGAAAAGCACACTGAAATGGGGAGAGGGAGCAAAGGCTATAAAAAAGGACCTTCTGATGGCATCTGGGTAGAGCATCAGCATTGTCTGCTCCATCCTGCCAACAAAATAAAACAAAATGGTTTTCCCTAGTGTTGTTGCTGGATCAGTTTGATCAGTTTGACTCAATGCGCTCTGCTGCCTTAATTCACAGGGGCTAACAAATTATCACAATGTTGGTGGCTTAAAACAACAGAAGTTTATTGTTTCACTGTTTATTCTAGAAACTAGAAGTCTAAAATCAAGGTGCTGGCAGGGTCATACTCTTTTTGAAGCCTCTAGGGAAGGATCCTTCCTTGTCTCTTCCCACTTGTGGTGGCCCCAGGTATTCCTTGGTTTGTGGTTGTATCACTTCAACCTCTGTCTCCATCTCATTCCCTTCCTGTCTGTGTTTCTCTTTACAAATGTTCCTCTTTTATGAAGACATATTAAATTTAGGCCCATCCTGATCCAGTCTGACCTCATCTTAACTAATGCCATTTGCAAACACCCTACTTCTAAAAAAGGTAACATTCTGAGATTCTGCGTGGGAATGATGTTTTTGGAGGACACTATTCTGCCTAATACACTTGCCATAGAAGAAAAAAGCAGTCATCCTATTATAGTAAACTTTTGGGACTCAGAGAGATAATTCTTACAACAGATAATTATCTTCTGTTCATCTTGAACTGAAATAAAGGTCAGATTTAAGCATAAGGTGGTGCTTCTTCACTTTATGGGAAGAATTAGTACTCTCACTACAAATCTAGTTTGAGGAAATGCTGTATTAATGTGAACTATTACTGCAGTTAGTTTTTACAGATAAAACATGCATTAACAATAACTGTTCCTTGCTATAAGATGTTTTTGGAAAGGATTTATTTTGTTGGAGAAATATGATTTAAACATTTTATGGCATGTCAAAGATGTTTTATTAGCATCAAAGGAAAAAAAATCCCAATGTTAAAGAGTAATTTCAGCATTGTTCTTATGCAGAAACTCATTTAAATGATAAAGTGTACTAAAACCCGGTTAATTCTTAGTGAGAGTTAGGGTTTTAAAATGTCTTCTGGAAAGTCTGACAGTGTAGAAGTTGTTTTACCAATTTATAAGTAGACCTATTTCCTTTAAAGATAGAACTAGGAGATTTATTATAAATTTAAAAAGCACAAAAAGTTTCCAAGGCCATAATTAATCTATCTCCCCATTCTTCAACCAAGAATAACTTACATGTTCAAGAAAACATAATTTTGTCCTTGATTGTAAAATTGCTCCATAAACTATTGATGGTAATGATTTTAACATCGTTCTAAGTGGATATTTAGACTGAACTGGGTTTGTTAATCATCTCCCTCCTCTGGTTTTAACATTTATGTAAAAACCAATGAGTGATTTAGTATTGAAAACTAGCTGTGAATAAAGAATTCCACTTTGTGTTCTCAGTCATGGCCCAGTGCATGCAAAATTGGATGCTTTTATAATTTCCAAACCTCTCCATTGGTTCTCTAGGTACTTATTGATTCCTTCTCTAAGAATGATTATACTTAGGGAGTACAAAATCCTGCTCTTCAAAGGGAAGGCTAAATTTTCAGTGCAGGAAGCACATGAGGTAATAGCCAAGTCTTTTCATTTGTGTATACCAGTATGAATGCTCACAACATTAGTTACCAAATTACCAAACCTTTATTAATTACCTTCCCAAAATCCCGAAAAACAAAATTCCAAAATGTATGGCTGCTTAAAGGGTAGTAAAGCTGCTAAAATTTCTGTAGCCATCATCGTAAACATCTGAATGGCTTTTTTAAAAAAAAAAAATCCTTATCCTAGGATCTGTTGATTGATTTTAGAGACAGAAGAAGGGAGAGAGAAAAACATCCATGTGAAAGAGAAACATCAATTAGTTGCCTCCTGTATATGAGTGGAGATCAAACCCACAACCAGGAATTGAACCCAAAACCTTTTGGTGTATGAGATGACGCACCAACCAACTAAGCCACTCAGCCAGGGCTGAATAGTTTCTTTCCTCAAGAATTCTGTAATGAGAGAAGGAATTATGGTAGACAATCATGTGCAAATAAAAACAATTTTGAGTGAATAAAGTTGAACATACATTTCCTAGGTTGAGATTCCTGGGAAGCAGACTCTGAGACAGAATTTATCCCACATGATGTTTATTAGGGCGTGCCCTTGGGATCAACACCTGTGCAAGGGAGGTAAAGGAAGCAGGAGTGAGCAGAGGGAGAAACCAAGCTGTGATGCAGGCCCAACAAGTGCTTCTGCTGACTTTATGGAGAGTTCTAGGTCTGAGATGTCTATTCAGAGCTGTTCTGAGGTGGGAAGAGGGAGTGTGGTTTTCATACCCTTCTGTCAACCACTCATGGAATCTGGCTCATCCTGCAAAAGTATGTGACCTTGGGTGCATCAGCTCCCTGCAGCTGAGGCAGTGCCCAAAGAAGGGTGAGAGCTGAAAGACGTCTTTCAGCAACATGCCCAGCAGCTGGGGAATAAGTCCTTTGTTCATAAATGTGAATCTGGGTGGCACATCACAGTGTCCACCACAATGCCCTACTGAGAATTTATAAAAACCAAATCATAATCAAAACTAAGAATTTAGGAAAATGAGAAGCATGAAGGAAAAAGTGAGAATAATTATCATGTTTGGATAGACAAGACTTCTATATGGAGGGTGTAGAGGTTGAAGCTGGGCTGGAGTTTTGACAAAGGAGGAGCTGACATGTTCCTTTGAAGACACCAAGGAGGTGACAAAGGGGGTGGGGCTCAAGGGTAAAAGGCTGTGGTGGCAGAAAAGGGCTAGACATGTGCAGGGATGTCAGTATGATAGGCTTTCCTACAGCAAGATGTTGGGAAAAATTAAAACAGACAGAAGCAGGGGACGTCAGTGGGGAGCCTTGATACTCTTAATCAGCTTTGACTTAAAAAACAAATAGTAAACATTGAAGTCTTCAGAGAAAACAATTCTTGTTATAATGTACAGAACAGATTGGAAGGAGAGGATGGAAAGAGAGGGTCCAACTGTGGGGTCTGGAATGGCGTGAGGGTTTCAGTTGTTCTTATAATGTCCTCTCACCTGGAGTTGAGGCTAGGGTGTGCAAGTCAGGTACCATATGGTGCAAAATTTGTATTTGCAGGATTCTGACAGTGAGTGTCTCCTTAGATTTTGTGGCCTAGGTGCCTTGTTTGCCTCACTCAAGTCCTAACTCTTCTCTCACCAAACCATCCCAAACAAATATATTTTAGCAAAAACAGTGTGCTTGCTGTGTAAGTGCCATTTTCGAGCAAGTGCCCAGCACTCAGAACTCTTGTTGGTGAGTGCAAAAGAATGTGTGCATGTAGGCTGTTAGTATTTAGCTGGGGTGGTCACGGAGGTTTTTCTGAGTAGGAAATATTTGAGCTGAGACTGGAAAGTGTTATCCACATAGAGTGGGTGTGGAAAAGCATTTCAGACAAAAGAGCATTTAAAAAAAAAACAGCTTGTGGAAAGACTCTGAGACAAAAATGCATAAGGTTGTACAATTATGTATATGATCCTCTTAAGCTATTAGAGGAATAAGAAACGGTACAACCAAGAGCTAAAAAGCACCCTAATCTGTTTGGCTTTATGACTAAAGAGGCCAAAACAATAAAAGAAAATGGGGCAATTGGTTATCCTTTTAAATGCCAAGGCACTATTAAGGTTTGATCAAAATGTAAATATAAACTGCTGAACACAGTTGTGTTAGAAATGTGAGAGAGATAAAGGCAGGAGGAGCAGGATAATCTGATCCAAGTGCCTTTATTTTATGCTGAGCTTACAGATGGATTGAGTCTGGACTGACTGCAGCCATGGGAGAAGGCAGGAATGGGGTTTTTAAAAGAAAAAGTGCATGTTTTGTACGGGAATGAGGGAAGGGTTAGTCTCTTGTTCTTCTCAGCAGTTGCCTCAGGGTTTCAGGATGTGAGTAGGGATGGGTAAGGTAAGGGACCAGGCTGTTCCAAGGTACTGAAGGTCATTCTGACCAGCAGCCATTACAGCTGGCATCAGATGTCTATTGTTCTCGGTGGGAGAGAGTTTGAACTAAGCTGTGGGCTACCAAGTGAGTCAGGACAACTGAGTCATGAGTAGCCCAGTGGGTTGGAAAACTGGCCTGACTGGGTCATGAGCAGTCTGGCAGGTTGGGAAACTGGCCTGACCCTTTCAGTTTGCACTACAACTTAAAGCATAAAAAGGGAAGAAGAGTGGGAATATTGTTGAAAAGAATATAATCCTTATGTAGGAAAGCATATAGAATAAAGTTACCTAAATAACAGTTACATTCTTCCCCCTGCAGGGTTATGAGCCAGATCCCAGTGTAATCAAGTTGGCAGAGCAGTATGCCAAGGAGGTATGTTCCTATATATAATGTTGTTATTGCCTTTATCTGTCCCACATTTAATTGGCATGCTTGTTTTTTCTAGAACAGTACCAAGCTGTCACTGACGAATGATCCATTGGAAGCAGCTCATGGAGGCAATGTATTAATTACAGACACTTGGATAAGCATGGGACAAGAAGAGGAGAAGAAAAAGCGTCTTCAGGCTTTCCAAGGTTACCAGATTACGATGAAGGTACAAAGTGATGCCTTTCTGAAAGTTCATTAAGTCTATTCATAAAGGCCAGAACCATCTAATCACTCATTCACTTTAGGAAGAGTAGACTGTCCTTTCGTTCCCTGTGAAGGACCCACTGACTATATCCCCTAAGGAATTCTATACCCCTGAAGATTAGCTATATCCTTCAGAAAGACACTTCTGTCCTGGTTGAAGAAATTTGAAATCCAGGCAGAAGAAAGAAGCTAACTTTTCTCTCTCACAGCAATGGAGGCTTCAAAATGCTTTACACTTTTCTATGTTTAGAGACATAAGGTTACTTCTGTCACATGCAGTTTCTTATGATTTCTTCTCTAAGCAATGCCCCATAACTATGTTCTTCAGGCCAGTCCTTGCATGTTTTCTAAGGACACAAGTCCAGTTGAGTTTTGCTAACTTCCTCCAGATCATTCCCAGGAGACTCCTATCTATTGTGATGCCTTTCATGAATATCTGAAGCAATGCTTAATGTTGAGCATGCATTAGAATTGTCTGGAGGAGGTGTTAATATACAGCTGGAAGGACCTCACTCCTACAGGGATACTGAATCAGTAGGTCAGGGGTGAGACCCAAGATTTGCATTTCTACCAAGTTCCCAGGTGATGCAATGCCTCTGTTCAAGGGTCACACTTTGAAAACCACTGTCCTAGAGGAAAACCCTAAAAGTCAGGTGGACATTGGGATTTTGTCAGCAGAGTAACTAATCTGTTTTAGTGAAGAAAGGGATTAAGTAATTACAGTAGATATTTTATTGATAAAATATTATATAAATATAAGCTCCTTTTGTATATATGTCAATAGAATAAAGTTTGAAAAGTAAAAAGTGAAAATGTCTTTCTCCCTCCCCTTAACAGTGACTATTCCCAGAGGTAGCCAGTGTTTATCAATCTGATGTGTTTCTTTACAGAACTTTTCTGTGTATTTACATATGCCTATACACACAACTATTGATTTATCATGCATGGTATATTACTCCAACTTACATTTTCCACCTATCCATTCATTTGGATATTTTTCATTCTTTTAAATGGTTGCATAGAATTCCAAAGTATGGACTATAATTCACTTAAAATGCTTCCTATTAAAAAATTAGGCTATTCCCCCTTTTTTTTTTTGCATTTTATGTGTTTCACATTTTTTTATTGTTGTACAAGTATACTTGTCTCCATTTTCCCCTCACCGCATCCCCCACCCCACCCATCCCCACTTCCCACCCTTGATCCTACCCCTTTGGCTTTATCCCTGTGTCCTTTACAAACAATACTGCAATGAACATCCTTATATATATATTTCTTTTTAAAATATATTTTATTGATTATTGCTATTATAGTTGTCCCATTTCCCCCCCTTCACTCCCCTCTGCCCTGCACACACCCTCCCACCCACATTCCCTCCCTTTAGTTTATGTCCATGGGTCATACATATAAGTTCTTTGGCTTCTACATTTCCTATACTATTCTTACACTTCCCCTGTCTATTTTCTACCTACCATTTATGCTACTTATTCTCTGTACCTCTTCCTGCTCTCCTTCCTCCCCCTTCCCTGTTGATAACCCTCCATGTGATCTCCATTTATCTCTATGTGAAAATATTACTGGAGAATAGATCCCTAGATACAGAATTTCTGGGTGAAATGGCATATACATTGTAAAACATGAGAAATGCTGCTAAATTGACCTTCTGAAAAAGATTGACAACTTAATACTCCCTCCAGACTTTCTCCATCCTTATTTATTTACATTTTTAATTTAAAAAATTGGTGTCTTGTGTTTTTTAAAATTTGCATTTCACTGATTACTAATGAAGTTAAACATCTTTTTGTGTTTATTGGCCACTTACATGTCTTTTTCTATAAGCCACTATCATACCCTCTGCCCATTTTCTATTTTTTGCTTTTTATTCTTGGTTATAGCAGTTATTTATAAATTATAGCAAATCCCTTGTCATATATGTGACAAACATTTTCATGGAGATATTTTTTATTTTTTAAAATTGAATTTATTGGAGTGACATTGGTTAATAAAATTATATAGGTTTCAGGTGTACAATTCTATGATACATCATCTGTATATTGTATTGTATGTTCCCCACCCCAAGTCAAGACTCCTTCCATCATGATTTGTCACCCCTTTACCCTCTCCTACCTCCCTCCATCCCTCCATTCCTTTCAGTAATCAACTTACTGTTGTCTATTAGGATTTTTTTCTTAATTCCTTCACCTTTTTCACCCAGCTCCCCCACCACTTCTCCTCTGACAGCTGTCAGTATGTTCTCTGTATCCATGGAGAATTTTTAAATTCTCTGTGGTTTACCCCATACTTCCCTTGACAAACTTAGACATTTTTCCATTGCTGGAACTGTAGACATGAAGAGCATTAATCTCACTGATGTATGACAGGTTCAAATGTTATTATTTTCTCTTGTCACTTTTCCAGTATTTAGAAACTCAGAAGGTTCTGAACCTAGACCTAGAGTGGGAGGTAAAACAAATTTTAAATACAAAGGCAGTAATTTTAAGGTAAGAAATTATGATGAAATGTAGTTTTGAATCTGTAAGTGAACAATGGAAATGGATAGAAAATGTAGCTTTCAGGAATTAACTGTTGGAAAATATTAAAACTATTAGACCATTTGCATTAAGAATGAAACATCTAGTATAGTGCCCCTAACCCCATTTAATGCACTCCTATCTCAGTGCTCTTTTACAAAATTGTTTTAACTGGTGATAAAGTATGCTTCAAGTGCTAAAAAGCATAATTTGGAGATAAGCTCAAAATACAACACGATCACATAAAAGCAACTGGAATGGGAATAAAAGATTGAAACTGTACTGAATAATCTAAAATTAAAAAAAAAAAACAACTTCTAAAATATACTGGGGTCTAATCAGTGACTTTTGCTATCAGCCACATACTATACTGGTAGAGTTCTTTACTGAAATGTCCACTATCCCTCTAGACAGAATACCAGAAACCTGAGTTAGTGGTTTAATTGAGAGTGATGACCTCCCAAATACAAAAATGACAATAAATTTTCAAGAGTTGAAAGTACCATATACATTTCCCTTGGATGCCTTGAGCTTATACCCTTCTTTATCTCTTTGCATGCTGCTTCATCTTTCACTTTGCAATGATCTCTGACACCAGGCCATATGTGTTGTTAAATATTAAAGAAGATAAATGTAATAGCCACATATAATACTGACAACACAGTCTTATTCCCATCTCTTCCTTAGACTGCTAAAGTTGCTGCCTCTGACTGGACATTTTTACACTGCTTGCCCAGAAAACCAGAAGAAGTGGATGATGAAGTGTTTTATTCTCCACGATCGCTAGTATTCCCAGAGGCTGAAAACAGAAAGTGGACAATCATGGTAAGCAAAGAATAGGGAATGGAGAATAACGAGTTCTGTCTGTGGCCCTAAGTAGGTCATTCATGCCTTTTGGCAAACCATTAGCAACTGAGATTATCCACCTACTTTACTTGCTTATATGGCATCTGTTTTCTTTCCAGAAAGGTCATAACCAATTATCATTGCTTATTATCATTTACAGTGTATTTTAATTGAATAAAATTAACCCCAGTCCAAAATTATCTATTTTAATTGAAATTCTTACTCCTCTTGGTCAGTCTGAGCACCAGCCACCATTGCCTGCCAACAGTTGCAAGTCATATAATTCTTATTTTACAGTCCCCTTGTTAATGTTTATAGAGGCCTTTATTCCATGCCTACCACAAAATAAGCATTTAAAGTAATCTTGTTTCCTTCTTCCTCTCTTTCTTGCTTTCATAACTTGCTTAGATAATTGTTTCTCTACTTGACTTTGGCCACACAGACACATTTGCTTTTAGGTATGGAACATTTCTAGAATTGCAGCAAAACTAACAAAAATTATTGGTCCCTTTAACATAATGCTGCTAATTTCATCTTCATCACTGCTATTCTGGGCAATACTAATCTCAAGTCTCTGCTTTACAATATCCCAAATGTCACCTTCTTTTCTGGAAAACTGAATACCTAAGCGCAATAATTTAGTAGCATCATTTTTTTGTTTTCAGCATTTAGTAATTTAACTG
The DNA here is from genome assembly GCA_028533065.1 of Trachops cirrhosus. Taxonomy (NCBI): domain Eukaryota; kingdom Metazoa; phylum Chordata; class Mammalia; order Chiroptera; family Phyllostomidae; genus Trachops; species Trachops cirrhosus. The sequence goes on from CM052552.1 coordinate 49,544,583, forward strand.
ATCTTAATTACTATATTAGCCAGGTTTTACTGGCAAACAATAGAGTCTACTCTAGGTAGATAAATGGAAAGAAATTTATTGAAAGACATTAAGCAGCTCCCAGAATATCTGGGGAAAGAGGGTGTAGCAAATCATTCTTAGATACCACACATTCAGAAACAACACAGGCAGGAAAATTGCCCAACAAAACTGTGGTACTTTTATAGCCAAAACACCACTGACGCAACAATCCATAAACTGGTAACTAAGGCCTTTGAAACTAAATACTAGATACTGCATTATAGCTGCCCCAGCTGAACTAGATACCTCTACCTACATATGTACTATAAGATCCGGTCTCCCAGAGGAAGTCTTCCACTGCATTTAGTTCACTTATGGCTCCAAGTCTTGAGTAGATGCAGCTAAGTGGCTCACCTGCCTCCTAACTGCTAGGTAGTCTGGGAAATGTAGTTTATAGCTTTCAGTCTCCAGAGTAGTGAAAAACAAGGTGGCAAGCACTATCTGCTAATTATCTATTCTATCAGTGAAGATTTATAAAATTACTGTGAACATTAAAATAATACCTATAAAACAGTATGGCACCTAATAAACTGTAAATACTCTTATTATAATTATCACCATCGGCACCTTCATTGTTGGTCAAATACAGTGATGAGCAGAAATTCAAGGTCCACTATGGCTGTTTGGAAGCCAATAATGACTCCCTTTGCAATGGAAAGTTGTATATCAGGCCTAAATTTGTCATATTTAATAAGAAGGGTGATTTTTTTTTCCTGTACCTTCTAGCTTGCCACTTCAGGGTGCTAATTGTGACTAGCTGGCAATGCCATGTCATACAGATCAGTGCTTCTGAAACATTAATGTCTATTTGAATCACCTAAAGATCTTGTTAAAGTGCAAGTTTGGATTAAGTGAGTCTGAGGTGGGGGCCAAGGTTTAACATTTCTAACAAGACCCAGGTAATGCAGATACTGCTCTCCTGTGGACCACATTTGAGGAGCAAAGATCTAGCTGATGAGAAAGAAACTGTGTGAGCAAACAACAGAATATAAAAGGTAGAATCACCATAAACCAGACAAGCAGACCACAGCAAGCATCCACAGACAACATTTTTTAAAAATGATCCTTTGATCACTGTTCAGGCAATATGCCTACTCAGAAAAGGCTTGAAAAAAAATGTGAGCTGTCCAACCATATAACTCAGGAAGCAACATAGCAAAAAATACTTTCCTCAAGTTCTAGTTTTTATCAGAATATGATTGGAGTTACAAAAATAAATCAACCTAAATCTGCTAAAATAGTTTCTTTTAGAAATTCAGGGGGGCAGAGGGGAAACTAAAAGAAAGCTTTCTAAAACATAATTTATGGAGAAGCTCTGCACTTTCTCAATTTTTAAAGAGCTTATTTAACAACATCTTGGAATTTACCTTAAAATTAAATATATAATATATTCACATGGTTGAAATCTTTATAAGAATATAAGTATATAAATATATATGTATACATACATACACAGAATGAAATCTTCCGCCTACCCATTTTCCATCCTTGTATGTTCTAAAACTATTTCTCCATTCCCCCAAATTCCTGAGTTACCCACTGTTATTAGGGGAAATTATATTTTAAACAAGAAGCATAGCTATGTTAAAATAAAGGTGAAGAGTCTAAAATACAAAGAATACTTAAGCGGGAGTGAGAAGACTTGAATTCTATAACTTTCTTTAATACTCGTCAGCTGTGTCATCTTAGATAACTATTACCTCTCTAGGGTCCAATTTCCTCATATATAAAATGAAGAGATCAAGCTATATAGATGGGAAATGATTTTTAAACTTAGGTCCTCGATACCATCAGTAGGCTATTTGGAGTGCTATATTTGGAAGGTTCTAAGCTTGCTTGAGGTTTTGTAAAGAAAGAGTGGCATAGCTGGCTAGTGATGCCTGACATAGATTCTGGAAAAGAAGTGATGACACACATGCTGCACTCTGTGTTTCTAAGCTAGATGATTTGGACATTCCACTGAGTTAAGCTCACTTCAGCAATCATATGCTGTACATCCACTGTGTGCCAGATTCTCTGCCAGGCATTGGAGATTTAAAAATGAATATTGGGTCCCTGCAGCCTGCACAGTTCATAAAAGCAAAATATTTTCAATTGGGATGAGACTTTAGAGACTGTAGAGTCTAAATTCTTTTTTATAGACAAAGAAATTATTCTTAGCTTATTTAGAATGGCATTTAGGCTCAACACTTCTCTGTTACATTTTTCTGGGATATTCTAAAGGTACAATACTTATTTTCCTTTACAATTGTCTTTTTAAAAACTTACTTTATTGTTCTTCAATTACAGTTGTCCGTATTTCCCCCACCCCACCCCCTCCAAACTGACCTCCCTCCCCTGCTTCCACCCTCCCCCTTGGTTTTGTCCATGTGTCCTTTATAGTAGTTCCTGAAAACCTTTCTTCCCTCTGTTCCCTTCCCCCTCCCCTCTGGCTAGGCTATTGTTAGATTGTTCTTAATTTCAATGTCTCTGGTTATATTCTGTTTGCTTTTTTCTTTTATTGATTATGTTCCAGTTAAAGGTGATATCATATGGTATTTATCCCTCACCCCCTGGCTTATTTCGCTTAGCATAATGCTCTCCAGTTCCATCCATGCTGTCGCAAAGGGTAGGAGCTCCTTCTTTCTTTCTGGTGTGTAGAATTCTGTTGTGTAAATATACCATAGTTTTTTGATCCACTCATTTGCTGATGGGCACTTAGGTTGTTTCCAGCACTTCTCTATTGTAAATTGTGCTGCTGTGAACATTCTAGAATTTTCTTATCCAATACAGTAGCTACCAGGTGCATGTGGCTATTTAGATTTAAACTTCTACTAATTAAAATATAATAAAATTTAAGATTCAATTCCTCAGGCATACTAACCACATTTTAAGTATATTTTATTGATTACACTATTACAGTTGTCCATTTTTTCTCTCCTTTACCCCCCTCCATCCTGCAAGCCCCCTCCCTCCAGCATTCCCCCACCCTTACTTAGTTCATGGCCATGGGTTGTACAAATAAATTCTTTGCCTTTTCCATTTCCTATGCTATTCTTAACCTCCCCCTGTCTATTTCGTATGTACCATTTATGCTTCTTATTCCCTGTACCTTTTTCCCCCATTCTCCCCCTGCCCCCACCCCACTGATAACCCTCCATGTGATCTCCATT
>CM052552.1:49548294-49591371 GCA_028533065.1 Trachops cirrhosus
ACAGGAAGCAACCATACATTGATATTTCTCTCCCTCTCTCCTTCCCTTCCCCTCTGAAGATAAATAAATAAAATCTTTAAAAAAAAAAAAGAAAATACCACTACAATCCTCCTTCAGCCACTGAAGGTAAAGGTGAAGTGAAATCAGTGATGTGGGGGAGGAGGAGCAGCTTCCAGGTAGTTTTCACATTGGAATCGCTTGGGGAAACAGAGGTATTAAAGACCTTTAAGTAGACCATTAGTTCATATTGCTTTGTCAATGATATTGCTTCCTACTTTATGTTAAAAATTGATATAAATCATGGAGAAATCATCATTCTTATTTTTCTCATTTCAGGCTACTAAACATCTTTAAATATAAAAAGCCTTTTCACTGAAAAAATAACAAACCTGTAAATAGAGCTGGACTTACAGGCACATTAACTGTAATCTGGGCTTTCTGTAGTTCTACATCAATTTAAAACCCTTGCTTTAAACATTATAAGAGGGGTGTTATATGTGCTACAAATGAAAAGTTGACAAGTTAAAAATACTCTCTGGCTCTATAACGACTTTTCCTTTGGCCTGTTTTCATTCCCATTGATATATAGAGTTCTGTTTGCCTTCCAGTGGATTTCTGAAATTTTGCAATCTTCGATATCTGTCCACAATGGTAACAAAACAGCTTTTGGAAAATCCAGATTACCCAAATTTAAAATTTGTCACACATATCAGTTTCCTCCGGATGTTTAATAGCCAATGTTAGGATTAAAAATAATTAACAAGTTAAAAATTTATTCAACTTAGTTTTGCCTAAAAGTTTAACATGTGTTTAATCTTTGCCCCATCATCTCTTTTGCTGCTGTTTAGAAAAAAGAGAAGCATGGCATAGGACTTTAAATGGAAAGATGGTTCAGGAGATAAAATGTTAACATTCATTATTTCTAGATGATGGCAGTATTGGTGGTTCTCTCTACATTTTAAAAACATCTTTTAGTAGTTTCTACCAAAAGCAGTATTATTGTAATAATCAGAAAAACATATTATTCAAAAAAGCATACTTATGATAGTAAGTGAAGATAGACTAGGGCTTCTTAGAGCAATGGCTGATTCTTGGCCTTGGTAAAGAAATGTGCAAGATGAGTTTGGAATATGATGCCATATCAAAAAGCAAGGGAACTAATGAAGACTAATAGAGTTATGTCAAAATGACCCAGCAGCCAAACTGGAATACAGAGCACATTGGCTAAATATGGGACAATTTGAGCATCAAAAAGAATAACTACAATGATCCACACATTTACTGATGGGCACGTAGGGCTGCTTCTAGCACTTAGCTATTGTAAATTGTGCTGCTATGAGCATTGGGGTGCATAGGTTCTTTTGGATTGGTGTTTCAGGATTCTTAAGGTATAATCCCAGCAGTGGAATTTCCAGGTCAAAAGGCAGTTCCATTTTTAGTGTTTTGAGGAAGTTCCATACTGTTTTCCACAGTGGCTGCACCAGTCTGTACTCCCACCAACAGTGCACTAGGGTTCCCTTTTCTTCACGACCTCTCCAATACTTGTTTGTTGATTTGGTTATGATGGCCATTCTGACCAGTGTGAAGTGGTGTCTCATTGTTGATTTAATTTGTATCTCTCTGATGGCTAGAGATCAAAAAACTATGGTACATTTACACAGTGGAATTCTATGCAACAGAAAGAAAGAAGGAATTCATATCCTTCACAACAGCATGAATGGAACTGGAAAGCATTATGCTAAGTGAAGTAAGCCAGGTAGTGAAAGACAAATACCATATGATATCACCTATAAGTGAAACCTAATCAATAACACAAACAAGTAAGCAAAATATAACCAGAAACGTTGAAATAAAGAGCAAACTGACAGTAGTCAAAGGGGAGGGTGGAGGGATGTAAGGGAGGAAAGGAGGGAAAGGGTCATCAAGGAACATGTTGAAAGGACCCATGGACAAAGCCAAAGGGGGAAAAGATAGAGCATGGGAAGTAGGGGTGGGTGGGGCAGGGGAAAATGGTATGGGAAAATGGAGACAACTGTTCTTGAACAACAATAAAAAAATACAATTAAACTAAAAAAAGAATAACTACAATGAACTGAAAACTTAAATATGTTAAAATGGATGAATTTCTAAAGATACTAAAAAAAGAACATTGAGAAGAGTCATAGCAAGACCATTTTCAACTCAATTTAAAAGTGAATTCTTGTGATGACATGGATGGAACTGGAGAGCATTATACTAAGAGAAATAAGCCAGGCGGTGAGGAACAAATACCATGTGATCTCACCTTTAACTGGAACCTAAACAACAAAAGAAAAAAGCAAACAAAATATAACCAGAGACAGTGAAATTAAGACAATCTAACAATAGCCAGAGGAGAGTGGGGAGGGGACAGTGTGGGGAAGGGTTTTCAGGAACTACTATAAAGGACGCATGGACAAAACCAAGGGGGAGGGTGGAAGCAAGAGAGGGAGGTGGGTTTGGATGTGGTGGGGGGGAGTGGTGGGGGAAAATACAGACAACTGTAATCAAATAACAATAAAGTAATTTTTAAAAAGTTAAATGAAGAATTTAAAAAAATTAAGAGATAGGAAATGATGGTGCCTATTCCCTGGTTTCACCTTCGATCTGGCTTGGTTATTACCATCTTACTGATTTGTTTGATCTTCTTATTCCCAGTGTTTACCAAAACAGATCAAATAAATCCAAAGGAAGAGTCACTATATTGACCATACTGGATTTTGCCTTATATCCTGATTCAGGAATTTTGGATTCTATGGAAATATAAAGGACATATCATTTAATATATTTATACCATGACTTTTCTTTGTTTATAATGACATCTTTTTAATTTTTTTCTTTTGACAAGTCTTTTTTAAAAAGTAAATATTTAGTTTAATTTGGTTTACATATGACACATAAAAATTGCATGTTATAATTAGTATTATTATTAAAACTACATTTTACAACAATTTAATACTCATAGCAAAATTGAGGGGAAGATACAGAGGCTCCCATATGTTTCCTGTCCCTACACATAATTATTTATTTAAAATCTGTTTAAGAATCCTAGTTTCCTTCTCCCCACCCTCACTGCTGCCCCATCTCCATATAGAAAACCTGTAGGAAAAAAAAAAAGAAAAAAGAAAGAAAAAAGTGAATTCTTAGTCAGTTTGTATAAACTCTCATCAGAATAGTCAGACTGCATAAAATGGAACAAGATAGTTCAGTATGTAAAGAGTGCCCAGATACTGGATTTTTTCATTTAGGCTCAAGGACAATTTCAAAAGAATGGTGTGGAGTCATGAAAAAAAAAAGTTGATCTAAGTAATCCATGAAGACCTTCCAACCTCAAGTTTCTATTATTCTTTGACATTTTGTCCTTTGGTTTAAGATCAAATTTGTTTAGAAATTAACTAAAGTACCCAGAGGCCAAAAAAAAAAAATACAAAGCAACACAAAATTAAAAACACCATATACAAATTCTTCCCCCATGAACCCAAAAGGCCTGCTGCATAGTCTCTATGGTTGACTGAAAAGATACTTAAAAAACAAAACAAAACAAACAAAAAACATAATAATATGCTGGACCAGGTCATAAGAGCAGATGTGGATATTGATGGGATAGACAATCACAGAGCAATTCTGTTTCTCTTAGAGGCACTTGAGTTGTTCCTAAACTATTGGAACTTAGTGAATGGGTTTCAAAAGACAAAGGCAAAGGCAAACAGATGTTACATTCTAATAGGGTCTTGTCATGTATTCTTCCCTTTGTCCCATTCTGCCTTAAATAAGACCATGTGCCCTTTAAATTATAGTTTGTTATCAATGGTATCTCTTATCAGTAGAACACCTCACTGGCAAACAGTTGGAGGGATTTTTTGGCTGTGCATAATGATACCATTGAGAACTCTGTAATCATTAAAAAGTATATTTCCTATTTTTTATTTTTTTTATCAAAGCAGTCCAAGGCCCTAGAGGAGACATGGATTTTTATCCCCAGTGTAAACTGGTAAAGTAGTAAACTTGCTGACAGTCTCCCTCTAGAAGAATACTCCAGCACTCTGATATTTCTACCCAGGTTATAATTTTAGTTATATTGATGTAGGAATGACGAAAAACAGATAACAGCGTTAGGAAACCTAGATGGTCTCCTCTCAAATGGGCTGGTGTCAGAAGAAGCCCAAGGATGTTGAATGAAATTGCTGTGTACAATTTATTCACAAAGCTTCTATAATACCCAGGTTATTTTTTGTAAAGATCTTATTTATTTATTTATTTTCAGACAGGGGGGAAGGAAGGGAGAAAGAGAGGGAGAGAAACATCAATGTGTGGTTGCCTCTCAAATGGCCCCTATTGAGGACCTGGCCCAAAACCCAGGTATGTGTCTTGACTGGGAATCAAACCAGCCCCTCCGTGGTTTGTAGGCCAGTGCTTAGCTCAATCCACTGAGCCATACCAGCCAGGGCTAGCCAGGCTATTTTGACTTAGATATTAGTTCCTATCTTTGAGGACCTCAAAGCTAAATGGGTAGGGCATAATGGCATTCAGAATAACCTACTGAAAATGTGCTTTAGGAATTTTAGGTTTGTGTCAGTGTAAACCAAGAGACCACAGAGATGGCCAGACTTGAGTCAGAGCTCATCCTGGGATTGATTTAGGCCACCACCAATTCAACCAACATTACTTGAATTTCTTCTGTTTGCCTGCCCTTCACAAGCATGATCTCATTTATCCTCATATAACTCACTGAGATAAGTATTTCTATCTCCATTTTACTGCTGAGAAACCTCAGACTCAGAAGCAAGGGGTCCAAACCACAGGGTCAATGTAATAGGAGCTCTGAATTAAACTGAAGCCTGATCCTGCTTAAGAGCCCCTGTCCTTTACACTATGGCGAACTGCCTCTAAACTATGAATATATAATATTTCATGCTGGGAGGGACTGCCTTTTGTTAACATTTACCCAAGGACATACAACTACCATGGCTACTAGCTTCTTAGTGACTTCTGTAAAAATCATGGAGATGCCATATTTCCTATTAGATACCAATTATGTACCTAGTTAGGTGCATATTTCCCACCAGATGCCATTATTTTAAAATATTTTACTAAGAAATATAAGGCAGGTTATTTTTCATGTTAACATCACTGCTATAAATATCTTAATAACAGTATTATAGGTTTTTAAAACATCTCTTTCCGTATAACAGTGGTTCATTCTTTCTCTTGAGGACCATGACTCATCCACAAATCCCTCTATAATTTCCATTATTTGAGTTATTAGAATGACAATGATTTGAAACCCTTTCATGTCATTACAGGAGCATGTGCATATGCGGTTTATAGTGGTTGAATGATGTCCCCTAAATTCATGTCCACCTGAAAAGTCAGAATGTGACCTTGTTTTGAAGCAGGATATTTGCAGATATATTTAGTTAAGATGAGGTCATACAGGAGTAGTGTGGGCCCTGAATCCAATGACTGACATCCTGATAAGAAGAGAGGATACATAGAGACATACAAAAAGAAGCCCAAGTGGAGATGGAGGCAGAGTTTGTAGTGATGCATCTATAAGCCAATCAATGCCAAGGATTGCTGGAAGCAACCAGAAACTAGGAAAAGGCAAGGTAGGATTTTCCTCTAGAGCCTTCAGAGTGAGCATGGCACTGCTGACACATTGAATTTAGACTTCTAGACTCCAGAACTGTGAAAGAATAAATTTCTGTTGCTTTAAGTCACCAAGTTTGGGTAATTTGTAGCTCTAGGAAACTAACAGTGGTCTGTGCTGATTTTCCTTTCTACTAATTTTACATTCACAGAACAGACTTTAGCAATCACTAAGTAAATTACATTTATAAGGAAAGTAAGTAGAGTAGAACAACATTACATTATTTGGTTTTATATGGAGCTTTTCATACACATAGTTCCTGAAGCTGCATTATGAAGTAGTGTATTAAAGTGAAAATGACTGTGAAGCTATTATGCACCTTTCAATAGTGGACTCAGAGCATTAGGCATGAACAGCTGTTATTATGGGAGAAACAGAAAGCCTTGAAACTGGAGTGATAATGTCTGTCTGCTGTTCCTAAGTTCCACCAAATTTTAAACTTCAAAAAAATCAGTGATCTGAGTCATGCTAAGGTGTCACTTCTGGTGTCACATCTGAAAAAAACAAGCCCAGAGCAAGGAAAATATAGAATAGCCAACTCTTAACCACAAAGAATTAACAACATCTGAAGATACCATCAAATCTGAAGCAAATTTAATTGAATATATATGTATATATTTTGTGTCTTCTGATATGTTATGGCATGGGAAAGAGTTGCTAAGAGAGGCTTTTCAAAAGAGGAAAATGAGCAATGGTTGATTCTATCTGATGCAAGTCTGGCCCTAGGGACCCACGACAAAATTCCAATCTTAAGGTGGTCCTCCTGTGGGTGTAGGATACACTGCCTTACCAGTTAAAGTATATAGAGGTAAAGGAAACTTAGAAAAATCCAAAAACAGATGAAAGCCCTACTGCACAAGGAAGGAAGGAAGGAAGGAAGGAAGGAAGGAAGGAAGGAAGGAAGGAAGGAAAAGGAGGGAGGGAGAAGGAGGGAGAGAGAGAGAGAGAGTGGGAGGGAGGGGGAGAGAGAAAAGAAAGAAGGAAGGAAGGAAGGAAGGAAGGAAGGAAGGAAGGAAGGAAGGAAGGAAGAAAAGAAGAAAAAGAAAAGAAAGATCAAATAGTCTGCTTGCAAGGTTGGTCCTTGGCTAGTCTCTGGGAACTTGGACTTTGGGAGGGTTTCCACCATTCCTAGAAATAATAAGGATGGATCACTGCCTAAACTGTTTGTATAAACACTATGGATTATGCTGAATGCCTGCTTTCTTTTGGGAAATCTAGAATTTGGGTTCATGAGAGGCAGAAGATGCCTATGTGACCAGCCCCCAGTAAAAATCCTGGGCACTGAGTAAAGGCTGGTAAACAACGTTTCACATGTGTTGCCACTACTCATTGCTGGAGGATTTAAGAATGTCTTGTGTATCTGCACTTGGAGAGGACCCTTGTACCTGATCTCCCCTGGACTTGGCCCCATGTGCCTTTTTCCTTTGCTGATTTTGCTTTGCATTCCTTATTATGTAATGAATCTTAGCCATGCATAGGACCATATGCTGAATCCTGAGTCCTAATGAATCATCAAACCTAAGGGTGGTCTTGGAGAGCCCTGACACACCAGCTTCTCCACAATAGCAGCCCACAGTTGCATCTCAGTGCTCCTACTCTCCCCACTAGCACCCTCAGATTACACAATATTTTTGAGAGTGGACAGCTTTTATTATTTTAATCAAGAAAGAAAAGAGCAACACATTCTATTTTGAATGTGTATTTAAGACTTTTACTCCTTGATCTGATTTCGTTTCCTTCTTTTGGTGCTTGTGACAAGACCAACTCATAAGGGTACTTTTTTCCTTAATCTATGCATTTTAAAATATGTTTATTTGCAGACTTTAAAACATTGCTAGCTGTCCTTCTGTTCCTGAATACATCAAGCTTGCCTTAACCTTTTGTACCAGCAGCTTTTTCTGTCCACAATGCTCTTCCCACAGCTTTGCATACCTGGTTATGTCTTTTCAGTGAGTTCTCAACTTAACTGTCACCTCCTCACAGAGGCCTTCCCTGATCACCCAATTTAAAATAGTCTTCACTCCACCCACAGCTCACCTTGCTTTACTTTCACCATAGCACTTATTTCAACCTACAACTCTATTCATACTTTGTTAGTTTTTTGGGTGAAAGTCTCCTCCCTCTAGAATATAATTTCCACTCAAACAAGGCTTTTGTTTGACTTTATTGGCATTTTATTCTCAGTGCTAAAACAATGCCTGGAAGAAAAACTAGGCATTTAATAAATGTTTTTGAATAAATGAATAAGTAAATCATTTGAGTAAATAAGAGACACTTTGGAAATTGTACTTAATAGCTTTCAGGAGACTAGCCCAATTTTGCCTTTTTTTCCTGTCACCACATTCACTGTATTCCTCCACCTATGTTCTTTTTTCACCAATGGGCAGTCACTTTTATATTCCACTAGGCCCCAAAAACTGCCAGACATGCAGATGGAGAAGCAACACCATCAATCATTGTCAGGCATGCACTCTTCTCTTGATTTGAAAGTGAGAGCACTGTTATTTAAACATCATCCAATCTCTTTGCATCTTACAGTTTAACTTCCACAAAAAGCAAGAAGGCAATTGCTATGGATTGAACAGTGTATATTGGCAGAGTAGATGCTATTAAGATTCACTTCCTTTCTTTCCCTCTTCAATTGGTTCTGTGAAAGGCAGTGGGTTTCTCTTGTCTTCTTCAATTTAGATTTGTTGAATTTCTGAATCTCAGCTATATCTTGTTTGTCAGATATTTTGGCAGATTAAGTAGTAATGGAGTACATAAAAGAAAGTCAGATTTCCACAATGGCTACTCTACCCCACTTTCTGACACTCTCATGTCCCATTGCAGCCTCATCTGATATTGCCTTATTCTCCTTGTATCCTGAAAATTTCCTCCTGCCCTTCCTTAACTGTACCTGTCCTCAAGTTTCAGCCTTCTGCAATTCTCCCACAGTGAAACTCTGCAGTTCATTTTCTACCACTGAGCTTATACTTCTATTTCTCCAGCTTTCAACGTCACCCAAAATGTTTATCTCCAATGGTCTATGGCCAATTGTATTTGGATATCCAACCTTTAATGAAGTATGTCCGATACCTAATCTATCACCTTCTCGCCAAAGCAAAAACTTCTTTTATTTTCTTTCTTCTAATATATACATACATATTTATGCATAACTGTCTGAAATCATTTCATCTCCACAATCAGTGTAACCTTCATCATCAGTTATGAAACTATATAAATAGCTTATTACCTGTCTCTTCTTTACCATTCCCTTCATAATGCACTAGCATAGATTGACAGCACAAGAGCCCAGAATTACAATACAACCTCCCAATTCAGGGTCTCTCAAAGTGTGGTCCAGCCACCCTTGCAGCAGAATCATTTGAGGAGCTTGTTAATATACAGATGCCCAGACACCATCTGAACCCTAACCTGCAGTATTAGAAATTTTCTCTCAACCTCCTATGTCTACCCCAATCCAAATTACTCTGCAACTGTCTATACACAGTTTACATTAGGACACACCTCTGTTTAAGGACTACCTCTTTGTATCTAATATATTTGCATGCAAATATATATAATACATTTGCATAAATTGAGAGTATAAAGTTAACCTTAAGGATCAGAACTCCCTCACATTTTAAAAAAGGTAATTAAAATCCAGAGAAATTTTCACCCGTGGAGGTTACAGAGTAGGTAAGTGGCAAAGATTGGATTGGATCTTGGCTTGTGATTTTCAAGCAATGAAGAAAAGAGCTAACATAGCAGACTTAACTGCTATCCTTTGAAAGCCCTGCTTATAAGATGCCCCGGGATGACATCTGGGAATTTTGATTGGGACAGGGTTTCCACTATTCCCAGGACTGGTAAGAGTTACTCGCTGTGTCTAAAATGTTTTTTTTACCCACAATATGGTTTAAAGCAAACACCTGCTTTCCTTCTGGGAGTCTGGGATTTGGGTACATGTCAAACAGAGGATGCTATGTGACCATCCCCCAGTAAAAACCCTGAGCACTGAGTCTCTAAGGAGCTTTCCTGGTTGGCAACATTTCACACATGTTGTGACAACTTGTTATTGAGGGAATTAAGCATGTCTTCAGTGACTCCACCGGGAAAAGACACTTGCAAGCTTGCACCTGGTTTCCCTTGGACTTTGCTACCTGTGTCTTTTCCCTTCGTTGCTTGTGATTGGTATACTCTCACTGTAATAAATCACAGCCATGAGTATGACTATATGGTGAGTCTTGTGAGTCCTACCAGTGAATCATAAAATATGAGGGTGGTCTTGGGGACCTCATGACCCAGAAAACAATGATTTCCATAACATATTTTATTGACTCTCTCTTGGGATGTTTAAAAGAGGCAGTAGGAGTAGTCAAAATAAGATAGCCTGAAGAAAAAGCAGCATGATTTAAATGCTGACTTAGGTGCTCGCTTCGGCAGCACATATACTAAAATTGGAACAATACAGAAAAGATTAGTATGACCCCTGCACAAGAATGAAATGCAAATTTCATGAAGTGTTTCATATTTTTAGGACTGTGTGTGTTTGTGGGTGTTTTAAAGGACTTTAAGATCTTAATGAAGACATTAAGTCATTACTCTAACTCTGTATAACTTTTTGAATAAATAATTCCTTCCCCTTTCATCAAAAAAATAATAACAAATGCTGACTTAGCTGCTAAGTCTGAGTCATGGTATCATTGTCTATAAAATTGGACCAGTAATACTTACTTTGTAAAGTTTTTAAAAAGATTTGGAGATAATAGTACAAGAGATACATAGCATACACCCTTTAAAGAGCTAATATTTTCATTCAGAATCTTTCAACTAAGATGGAATGATCAGAAGGAATTATATGGATCAAATTTCATGTTTCCATATATTGATGAAGCAATGGATCTAATTATGTATGTGGACTAAAAGGTCCCAGTCATGTTGGAGCTTATGAGCAGATTGCTTTTCTCAGAATCTGGGTAGAGCTCCTCCAACTAAGGACTTGCAGTGGGAATTGTGTGGAGAACAAGCACAAAAAGAACATGTTTATATTCATCCTCAGCTTTCAAGCTATGCTTAGCTACTTGTCTCTTGCTTTTGGGGTCCTGCCCTCTCTTCTGATTTCTGGGCTCTGACCTCTTTCTGGCTGCCAAGCTGCACTCCTTAACTATTTATCGAATGCTCAGTTGTTCCTCCCACTATACCCTTTTCCAACAACTGGTTCACAAAGACTCATTCACTATCATTCACTTGGTCCTATATGGAGGACCCCCACTGAAACTCTCTCCTGACTGAGTCCCTGGCTTCATCTCTTGACTGGCTTATAATATTTGCTCTTGAATAAAGCATATTTCTCTTTAATGAAAGGGGAATTACTAGACAAATATAATTCCAGTCAGCACCAGCATATTTGGAAGAAAAACTCATTTATGCTTATTTACTCTTTTTGTCCAACACTTGTTTTTTTATAAATTTTAAAAAAGATTTTGTTTATTTATTTTTAGAGGGGGGTGGAGAGAAAGAGAGGGACAGAAACATCAATGTGTGGTTGCCTCTCACGCGCTCCCTACTGGGGACCTGGCCCACAACCCAGGATGTGCTCTGACTGGGAATCGAACTGGCCAACCTTGGTTCACAGGCTGGCACTCTCCACTGAGCCACACCAGCCAGGGCTCTAACACTTCTTAACACTAACATGTTTCATCTGAAATAATGTAACAAAAAGATTTAAAGTTGAGTTACTTCAAATCTCTTCAACAATTCAAATGAAGTGGTTTCTTTAGTATACACTAGGGTAGCTGCCATAAAAAGCAGAGAGTATCTGCAAGGAGTTGTTTTATGGCACATCATTTTCAGAAAAAAAAAATCATTAGTCCTCCATATCAAGGGTAAAATATCTAAACAAAGACATTTGCTCTGTATTTCTCAACCAGACATGACATAATGGCGAGAGTATTGCATGGGGAATCAGGTGATCTATGTTTCAAACTTTAACTGTAATCTAGTTGTTACAAGCCTTTTCCCACCTCTACTTTCATCTGGGTAGGGGTGAGCTACTAGAACTTGTGTGTGAGTGGAAGTACCTACTAAAGTGGCTTTGAAAGAAGTATCCCCTCTCCCTGCTCTCTTCCCCTAGGTCCTGGCTGGATGTTGACACCCAGGGTTACCTTAGAGGTCACATGTTTAAGACTGTAGCGCCACTCTCATCCGGAGTCTCTCAGTGGCTACATAAATAATCAGCCTTTCCCTCTTACCAATCAGGAACATCTGCACTATTTTAAGTCACTGACATTTTGAAATTTTGTGTTATAGTAGCTAGTATATCCCTAATTAAGTTTTTTCCCTCTTTATGCCAATCTCTTTGGGTTGTTATCAGGATTAAATGAATTAGAACAATGCTGACATATAATAAATGCTCAATAAATGTTAGCTATTAATATTATTACCTGCTTCAATGCTAACTAGTTATGAGTCATTGAACATGCCAATTTCCCTGGACCTCCATTTCTTCCATTGTAAAATGTTGGAGTCATGCTTGATGATTCCTAAGTTTCCCTAAATTTGAAGTTCCATAATAACAAGCCTCTTCAAACTGCTAAGAAAAAAGTTATCTTAACTTACAGAAAGTGGCCAGAAGATGAAGTACAGTCATTCAGAATATCAAGTAAGGAAGAAAAGAAGAAAAACAGACAACAGCACATAGGACCCTAAGAGAAAAATACATTATTAAAAGAAAAGCATATTTTGTTTTAGAGATATATCCATCAATTTTGAAATAAGTTTTGAAGAGAAGATTTACAAACCGGGCTGTGTCCGTGAGACTTTCATTCACACCCAAGTGAATATCTTGTGTGGTAAGAAAACAAGGGTGACCTCCCAGAAGTGCAAAGCCTATAATAAAAGAAAGAGAAAACAAAAAGCATTTTGAAAAAAAGCACCAAAGTAGGTAACACAATTATTATGAACTGACATCATGGAGGCAGGGATTTTCACTCATGTATCAATCTCAAGAATCTAGAATAAATAATGGTATATAGTAAGTACTCAACAAACACTTGTTGAATGAATTTAGGAGGGATTTTGACTCTGGAGAGAGGACCCATTCTTTTCACTTGCAAACATCTAATTTTGTTAACAGAAAGAACAGTATGTTCAGTTATATGTGAAGTAAACTAATGGGATTTAGTGATGATTATAATCACTAATCATTCTTCCTGAGTACTTCATCTGTTTATAAACAGGAAAATTCACCTAAACAAATATGAATACTGTGAATTCATCAAGAAAGTATTTATTGTGTGCCTACTATGTGTCTAACACAGGGATAAATGTCATTGAGGGCTGGAGACTATGGAAGAATGTTTCACACAAAGTTTAAGACCTCCTGGCAAGTCTGCTCCAAGTCACTGTCTTACTTTGACTAGAAGTCATTTTGCTGCAATAACCCAGGATTAGATTGTTACGTTTTCATTTTCCTCTGTGTGCTATAAAGAAGAGACACATCAAGCCTGGACTTATGAGGTAGGGGGAGGAAGATGGGTTACAGAAAGTGTTTAGAAGTAGGAGTCAAAGCCTTCAGACTCTAAAAAGGAATTTCCCTCTGCAATTTAGTCACTGATCCAAAAGAAGCCTCAGACCCCATTCCAAAAGCACAGGTCAAGTATTAACCAGTTTATCAGACCTGGGTGGCAGTAACTGCTTCAGGAGGATGTCAGATGTTTTGAGAAGTCACCAGGAGCTGCCATTGCTAAGGAGAGGGAGGCAGAGGGACAGGTCTCTACTCTCCCTGTTACATTCATCCAGAGAAGTCTGCTTTTATCTGTTCCATTTGTTTATGCATTCACATCAGTTATTTTTGAACAAAGGGTTTCTTTTGTTAATATCTTAATTTATGTCTGAGAAAATAACAGTATATCTTACTTTGTTCTTTCTTTTTCTCACAGACCCCTGAAAGCTTTGGAAGAAGAGGTATAAAAGAATTCATGCACTGGAAATCTGAGGGCTCCTAAGGCTCTTGCTAGTAAAACTAATGCAGTCATTAACCTCTCTGTTCTTCACTTTCCTACCTGCCCAATAGTATAGTGATTTTTATATTGTCACCTTTGTAAAGGTGATGAATTTGGAATAGCTTGGAAGGCACCAGCTTCTATTTTACCTTGAAAGTCAAATACCAATGTTAAATAATGAAAAGAATCATCTCTTAGGAGGCCCTGTGCATTTTTCTATCAGCTACTGCACTTATCGAGATTAATAAATGTATCTGTCTATCTGCTCAATTAAATTGCAATGAAAGAATATAATCATCAGCAAACACACAGGAGAATTGCACGGTTTGCCATGCAGGCGTAAACAAAGAGTGGGTGAGGAACAAATGATCTACATCTACACACAGTGACATTGATACATCTCTCAAACCTAATGCTGAGCAAAATAAGCCAGACACAAAAGAGCATATGCTGAATGATTCCACTTATATGATGTTGAAAACAGGCAAAACTAATCTGTGATGTTTGAAGCCAGCATAATGGTAACCCTAGAGTGGGAGTAGTAGCAACTGGAAGGAGATACAAGAGAAGACTCTGATTGCTATTAATGTTCTGTTTCTCTATCTGGGTATTACTTACAAGGATGTGTTCACTGTAAGAATTAATTGATCTCTATGCTTTGTGATTTGTATGTTTTCTATAGGTGTGTTACATTTTAATAAAACATTACATGAGCAATTAATATGGCCTAAGTTGGATGGGCAATTTTATTATCCCTTGGGATAAGCAGAAATACTGCTATATCTCTGCAACTCAGGCTTTGGATAGAATCCTCAAGGACTGTCCTCTGAGGAGCACCTCATCCTAGAGGGTGGTGCAAGCCGGGACAATAATACACAGTTTTAATTACATCCTACTTTCATTCTAAGTACCAAAGTAAAAGGTTTTGATGAAAAATTGTGCCAAGGGACAACTATTAAGATGCGCATATACACAACAGAAAATCTCTACCACGTTTTTGGTTGAGGGTTACCATTTCTGTAAGCATTTAAAGCAGCTACTTACTCTGACTGATTCTCCTAGTGTTGAGCTTGGCAGAATGCCATATGCAATTAGGACCCAGGGTATTTGTTGAGGATAATGGTGAATACTCTGTGAACCATAACTTTTATGGTCTTATCTTCCTTTTCTCGTGTATTTGTTGTTACAGTTTGCAATTTTGTACAGGTTTCAGAGCCCTTCTTTACAGATGGCCATCATTTAACAAAATGCTTAATGCCACCTATAGAAACAATTTTACTGGAATAAAACATGACTATCACATGTCTAAATTAAATTAGATACTGACAAAATACATTTAATAATAGCTTCCAATCCTGCACCTGCCATTTATTAGCTATGTGTCTGTGGGCTATTTGCTGAACCTGTTTCAGCCTGTTTTCCTCAACAGGCTCACCCCTGTAGACTGATCATGAGGACTAAGTGAGATAATCCATGTAATTAATGTATAGTACTTGACACAGGGTCTGCAGGCAAAGGCTTATTAAATATTTGCTCTTGGTTTTATTAATAGCTTAACGAATACATTATATGTGAACGGTAAAACTGATAACTTATTCAGGGATATTTAATAGCAAAAATAACATCTGAACAGAGAAAAGTGATAGAAAACACCATCGACTAAGAAGAATTAGGTTTAAGAAACTTAAAATTGACTTAGCATAATGCTCTCCAATTCCATCCATGCTGTCTTGAAGGATAGGAGCTCCTTCTTTCTTTCTGCTGCATAGAATTCCATTGTGCAAATGTACCACAGTTTTTTGATCCACTTATTTACTGATGGGCACTTAGGTTGCTTCCAGCACTTGGCTATTGTAAATTGTGCTGCTATGAACATTGGGGTGCCTAGGTTCTTTTGAATTGGTGTTTCAGGGTTCTTAGGGTATAATCCCAGCTATTTGATTTCACCTATAAGTGGAAACTAATCAACAAAACAAACAAGCAAGCAAAATATAAACAGAAACCTTAAATTAAAGAACAAACTGGCAGTAACCAGCAGGGAGGGAGCAGAGGGATAATGGGGGAAAATACAGGAAGGTCCATCAAGGAACATGTACAAAGGACATATGGACAAAGTCAAAAGGGGTAGGTTCAAGGGTGGGAGGTGGGGATTGGTGGGGCAGGGGCTGAGGTGGGGTGAAAATGGAGACAACTGTACTTGAAAAACATTTAAAAAAAGAAACTTAAAATTGAGAAATTTCTATATATTAATTAATTCTTTTGATAACTTCAAAAAACACTCCTCATAATAATGATGAAAAAATGATAACATAAAATTCTGCCCAACTCATGGAAGATCCATGTTGAAAAGATGCAGAATTTGATAATTACTAACTGGTTTATACAATATTTATTTGTCTTTATTTAATGGCAGATGTCCTCATGATCTCTTAAAGGAGCCAACTTTAGAGAACAAAATGTTCTCATCTGTTTTCTTTCTATGACTTTAAAGATAAGGTGACACCTTATGTTTCCCTTCTTCCTCCTTCCTTCTTTCAGGGGACAATGAGAATGCATTAATAAGAACAGTGAACTTGGCATCTGAACCCTGGTGCTATTTGTATTAATTGAGCGAACTTAGGAAGTCAGTTAATCCTTCTGAACTTCATTTTGTTATGTATTTTAACTTCATTACTAATCATTACAAGGCAAGAATGGCAAGAAGCAGATGTTTGCTTCTAAGCCCTAGAAAGCTCTGATGCTTGTAAGTGGGATAAGATATTTCAAGACTCAATGTGTTTTTGTCTGTGGTATTTCCTCCTCAGTTCTATCCACTTGCCCATTTGGGCAGTCATATTGTTTATTCAAGGAAGTTCTGATAGAACAGAAATGCAGAGAGAAAGAAAAGAAGCAATGTGTGGTTTATAACTTTCAAAACAGACTTTTTGAAACTTAGTAGAGGTAAGCATTTGAGAAAAAAAGAAATTTTTGTTTTAACAGCCTAGGATTCCAACTACAAACAATAGATTTGAAAGAATACATGGATAGTCATAGTGAGATTTTTTTCTCCTACTTTATCACTGGGCCCCCAATACTGGGAAGTGGAAGGGGAAGAAGAGGAGCAAGAGATAAACAGAAATTGGTGGGTCTTGGACACTGTAAACTCCTGTCTGTACCCCAGGCCGAGTACTTCAGGTTGGGGAGCATAATGGAAATTTTAGAAGAGCTTGGAGAACCCCAGAGTTGAGAATACCTGTGTCATGCCTTTAAGAGAGATCTAGAAGCAACAAATGCAGAATTCCCTGGAGCCCAGTGTGAGCAAAGAACAGTATAGTAGAGAGAACCTTGTAGTATCTCTGTGCCCAGTGTGGTGTGGAGAGCTGCCAAGAGATTGAGAGAGCCAAACTAAGATATATTTGAGGTCTTGTGATCAGAGTGAAGTAAACTCCACAGTGAATGGGAGATAACCAATGTCCAATAGGGATACAGAAATCTCAGCAGACTCCAGCATTAACCTTTCATGACCAGACACCCCATAGCCCTAGATGTCTTGAGATTCGTATATTTTTTAGGAATTAAGCATGACTGCAATGCAAGGGATAGGAGACTCTAAATTCACAAAGCAACCCCTGGAATGACTGAGGATTGCCTAATATTGCAGAAATTACGTTTCCACCAAACAGCAAAATTGGTACAAATAAGATAAAGTTCTTTGCATGTCAGAAAAATACACATTTCTTGACCACATGAGTTTGAAGCATGAGAATTTGTACCTACTTACATTTTGTACTTAACATTAAGTGCTATTTGGGACTTCTATTCAAGTCCTCATTGAATTCCTATAGATGAAGCTAATCTTTCTGCTTTCAGCTTCTTCAAGAATTGGAAATGGCATTGAGAAGCTTGCACTGCTGCTCCCAGAGACAGTATTTCCCCTCTGCGGTTGCTGAGGAGAAAGATAGGCTCCCCTTACCCGCCACCCTACACTGGGCTACTCCTCCCAGGTCCTCACCCTCCAGCTCCTTCTTCAACACAAGGGTGAGTTTGCTGGTGGACTCACCTGTTTCTGTGGACAGTCTTGTTCGAGTACTTCTTTTTTCAAAAATCATGCTTAAAGCCTTGCCTTGCAATAAAGGCAAATACTGAAAATCAAGGACAAGAATACAATTAAGATGAAAAATATCCAATATCAAAGATTATATTTCAAAATTCTTTACATTATCAAAATATATAATAATTAATCACTGCTTCCAAATAAGTATTCAAATGTCACTTAAAAAGTGAAGTTAAAGTTTTTTTTTTTCACTTTCTATACAAATGGGGAAAGGGAATAGGAACTCCCACAGATTATTGACATATAATTAGAAAGTATTATTAGTTGCTTTGGGTTCAGTCTAAACACTTGTTCAAAGTTTATTAATATTTCACACTGGAACCACCTTCTTACTTAAATCCATGTAAGTCCCCATCAGTGTCCAATGACCTTGAAGATGCTAGGTTTGGAAATGTTTTCTCAGCTAAGAACATGCTGCTCTGTCACAAAATGGGGCACTAAGGCTCCTAAAGATGAAGCCTCAGAGTGTCAGCTACACTTTCATTATGCATCTTCATAGGAGTGCAAAGGACTTGTTTCTGAAGGTCATGTAGAAACAATCTGGAGAGTTTGGTGTGGGGTGGGGCTCTTCTTCCTTCCTCTTCTATAGATGGACTTTCCTGATAGGATGAACTCTGTACCAAATGGATTCCTGCCAGTTAAACATCCTCACACACAACGTAAAGAATAAAGGCCTGGGATCTTGGGGGACCTTTTCTCCTTATTTCAGATCTTCTAAAGGGATGCCATGCCATAACAGTTGCAGTCACTCTGTTTTCAGTATGTTCATAGGAACTTGAAGAGCTCATGAACTAGATAAGAAAATCAAGGTCGTGTAAAACTTTCCCAACCTGTAACCAACTTTTTAAAAAAATTTTTAAACAAGCTTGGAATATAAAAATGATTTCACAATTAAGCAGTCTAAATGAAGCCACTGCATTAAGTGTGTTGCAAACATAAATTGCTCAAAATGCTGAATAACGATTACAGCTAAGCACCATATCCCATCTTTTCTCCTACTTGGTTACCATTTAATTGTTTTTTTCCACTAATCTTAATTTTTAAAACACTGTCACATCATTGTAAATTTTTTTGACATTATCCTAATGATCATATATCTGATACTCATTCACAATCAAAATTTGTAGAAAGAATATATCATCCTTATTTTTAACTTGATAGAAAATGCACAGAGAAAAGAAAGGAGGTATAAAAATAAAATCTCTCCAGAGAATGATTCTTTAAGTTCTGATCCAGTTAATAATGAATTTCAACATTCCACATGAAAGAAGTGCAATGATTTGTCATTGAATGACTTATTTTTATGCTTTTTATATTTCTGTACACTCAGTGATAATCAATTACCTTGACTGTGTGGTTTCATTTCTTGTTACTGTTTGGGAATTTTAATGTTCTCTTTTGCCTCTTTCTTTGTAAGGCTGATTTTTAAAAAGTTGATTGGTAGTAATGGAAGGTGAAAATGCTACATACCTCTCCTTTCTGTTTTATCCTAAATTTCAAATCTGCTGATAGCCATAGCATATACTTAATTTCTTCTCCTGTAAAGTCCTTTAGAGTGAGGAGGTCACGACCCTTGAGCTGTACTTTATTTTGTAGTGGTTGTCCACATCTAAAAAAAGAAAAAAAAAGATAAATATATATTTAAGAAAAAATCACATCCTGTGATGACTCAATGTTTTATTCTTGAAACAAAACAGTAAATCACATGTAGCCTTATGTGTCTGTGCAAAGTGCTTAATGCACTGGAATTGATATGGCTGTGGCTGACATTTTAGATATTCTGTTTTTTGATTGTTGATAGAAAAAAATTTGGAGAGAGAAATTGAATTCTTATTTGCTGCAAATAGCCATATGAATAGCTTTGTCACTTACTAGTTGTGCAACTTTGGGTAACTTAACCTCTCCCTTATAGGATTTGTTGTTAAAATAAAATAATTTGTTACATGGAAATCAGACAGTGTTGGGTATATAATAAACATTTGATAAATTTTAGCTATTGCTATTGAAACCATTAGATTGTTCAATCAGAATTTGTAATATACATACAATAGAAAACAAGGCCATTCTTTTTTTCCCCTACTGTCCTTCAAATGTATTCGAGATTTGTTCTTTTTACTTGTCCCTGGTCAAATACAATGGACATAGTGGTTTTTGTAGTAACTTTCAGGGGGGAAAGAGTCCTCTGCTTGCTTGATTCCCTCAAAGAGTCTCGGTAGAATGATGTATAATAATAAGAATGATTTTTCAACTTTAAGAGATGTACTGCAAGTTAATACCTTTTGCCTTCCAGCTCAAGCCTAACTCAAGCTGTCCTCCTCTATAAGCAGAAGAGGGACCACAAGCTGTTCCCTCTGATTTTCTGCCATCAGTTCATTCATGTAAAGCCAACAGAAGGTGAGGAGTTAAGGGCCAGGCAAACTCTGGTTCTGTTTTAGCAATCTAGCATTGATGTAGATGGCTGAGTCTGACACTTTCTCTCATGGGGTGCTTTTCAGGGTCCTTTCGAGTACTCTCTCATCTGGGAATTTCTCACAGCAGTCCTTGATGGTGGATAATTACATCTCCTCTGCCATCCAAGAGGCTACCTTCAGACTCTTCCTGCTGACATTTCCCCAACCCCTCAGCAGTCTCTCGGTCATGATGTGAAATACTACCATGCTAGGTCTCTTGGGTGTTCCATGTTGGTTCAGGAGAAGCCCTTCATGTTCTATATGAGAGTCATCCCAGTATAGACTCCTCTTTTTTTCTGCCATAAAAACAGTTAGCCATCCAGTCCCTCTTACTTAAGATTTCCCAGGTAGAGGCCTGAGATTAGTGTATTGTGTCTACAAGTTCTCCCATTGATTGATGCCACTGGAGCCACTGTCCCTAGGTTTGAGATGAGGAAAGAGTACCCCTCTATCTGGGAGACATCATACACTTCAAAAATGCTCTTCCGACCTACTACCTGTTTCTTGATTTCTGCATACATTTTAGAAGCTGCAGGAAGTCACGGATGCTTTGCAAATCTAACTCTTAAGTATATTCTTTGCAAGTCCTGTTTTAGTGATCTGGCATCTCATTTTGGAATGAAGGAAGAATCAGCACCTACTGGGCCTGGGCAGAAACTGAGACAGACAGTCCCCTTTTAATATTCTGTTATATTGTGATGACAATGATTGTTATTTGGGATGATCAGCATATAAAATGCACAGCATTTATTCTTTCAGTATTCCCAGTGTTATTTCTACTTAACAATAATTAGTGCTACATATATATGTAGAAATTGTGAATAACCAAGGGCAAATTATGGTTTATAACATCTATTAAACATTAATTTTACTAGGAGTAGAACAACTGTCACAAAATGATCATGCTTAAATTCCAGCCTAAGCACAGAGCTTGGGCTACTTGAGATAAAGAGTGAATTCTCTGGTGGGATTTAGTTGTATCTTTTTGCAATGATGATACTAAGATTATAGGTAGGAAAATCATAAATTTACTCAACTTGTTGTTTATACTGCATGATGTGAAATAACTTTAAACAAATGAATGATTTTAGAGAAATGATATTTCTCTAAATACCCAACTTTCTGGCAGAGTTGATTTGTTCATTTATTATTCAATAAGTAAGTAGATTTTTTTCAGTAGACCTTTTGTGAGATTAAGCCCTTTAAAGATTTGAGTTATTAAGGAAACTAACTTCCATAATGATGGTTTGTGGGTTAGTTGGCTAATGGTTGATAGAGTGATTTAATAGAAGGTCCTAATGACATATTCAACTCCAATAGAAAGTAGTGTTCTCAACTTGTGTGTGAATCAAAATTTTGGTTCACATTTCTATTTCAAAGATGAAATATTTTTTAAACTTTTAAAATATGTGACTCATATATTCTCCAAATGGAAATTTCTTGAAAGCATCTGTCCTTAGTTTTTTTACTACAGGCCCCTCATATTTAAAAAATTTGAAATGGATCTACATTACATACATATTAGTTTATATTATATGTGTTAGTATCCTAATAGATTATGTACATAACAAAACATAAATTAAAATAAATAAATAATTAAAAGCTTAGACTAAGAAGAACCAAATATTTAAAAACTAAATTGTAAATATGAAAAATATTTTGCTGGTTACAGAAATTTCTACAATAGACCTTCATTTTTTTCCTTCTATGGGAACCCTAGTAAAAAGCTTACAAAATGGTGTCCAAGATCTGGACAGTAGTAGTCAGCGATTTAATAACCTTAGAGACATGGCATGAAGCAGGAAATATTTTTTAATATATTTTATTGATTATGCTATTACAGTTGTCTTGTTATCCCCCCTTCATTCCCCTCCACCCTGCACACCCTCTCCCACCCACATTCCCCCCTTTAGTTCATGTCCATGTGTCATAAGTTCTTTAGCTTCTACATTTGCCCTACTATTCTTGCCCTCCCCCTGTCTATTTTCTACCTACCATCTATGCTACTTACTCTTCGTACCTTTCCCCCTCTCCCCTCCTCCCACTCCCCTGTTGCTAACCCTCCATGTGATCTCCATTTCTGTGGAAATATTTTTTTACATGTGTAGTTTGGTTATGTGTTTGGTTCTGATAACATTAATTAATGATAAATATTAAGCAATACTTAGACTACACAAGTACTGATATTATTGAGAAGTAAACCATTTGACTGATATTCATGCATTTTTTAGGGTCAACTGGATTTGTTTTCTGAGGATCTGCAAAAAGTTTTAACATGTCTGGCCTGGAATGGAGGCATGGCAGCTTCATCTTTCCAAATTCACATTTAGGGCAGTTTTGAAAATATTTCTTTCTTCTGGAATAAAGTGCAAGCAACATCAAATCACAGAAGATAAACTCTCTTGATTTTGTGTCTTACAATAATACATTAATATTCCTTGGCTTAAGTACTTCCTCCAATATTATTTTAAAGGGGGAGACACTTTGCTGGAAAGCTCTGCTCCCCAGGATTCAAGAATTTGGGAATCATCACTATAGCTGTTGAGCTTATATTTATCAACAACAGGAAAACAACCTATGTGCTAATTTTGAGGCTTTATTTTTTGCCTGGAGCTCAAGCAGTATTTTTCTGGTTATTTTGGAGCCCACAAAAGCTGACTCTCCGAGCTGCCACACTTAAGAGATTCAATACCCTCCTCCAATCTCAGTCCCTGCAGGGTTTTGTTTTATCTATTCCCTTCTAAATAATCACAAGACCACATGTTTCATTTAAGAAAATATTGTAGATCTTAAAATTGTGTTATTGTTGAATCACAGAGAAAAAGAATTAGGAGTGAAAATTTTGCAGGGAATTAAACTATTTTCTCCCTTTTCCATGCAAGGAAATCAGAAAATAATGGTGAAAGAGGAGGCCCAACAACACCTTCAGCTAGTTCAGGAAAGCTACTACCCTGCCCTGGCCTGGTAGCTCAGTTGGTTGAAACGTCCTGATACGAAAGTTGTGTGTTTAATCCCCAGTCAGGGCACATAGAAGAATCAACCAGTGAATGCACAAATAAGTGGAACAACAAATTTGATGTCTTTTTCTCTTTTTCCCACCCCCTCTCTAAAATCAAAAAAATAAAAATGTTTTAAAAAGTTCCAATGTTTAGCCCTTATTATTACCCCAATAGAAGACAAATTAGGGTTTTCCCAAATTTGTTCTTATACACTTCAAGAAGTTTCTAAGTTGGAGGTGTGGTTAGAGTTCATTTTAGGGTTAAGGTTAATGTTTTGCTGTTGAGATCACATTATGAGATGCTGCTTTTTATTTTCACATTTACAGATTTGAGTTTAAAAGTAGAAAAAAGACACAAATATCCCGCATGAATCTTCCTTTTTGTCCAGACCTTTCATTTTCAAATTTATATAGCAACAGAAACTTTATTTCAAATTATTTTTCTTAGACTACAAGTGCTCAGAAGAATATCTCTTTGTGACTCTAGTCACCAAATGGCAGCGACTGATTCTTGTTGCCCTGGAATTGCACCTCCATTAAATGTTAGCAGAAAAGATTTTATTTCAGACAGTTCTGGCTTTGAATTGTAGTGTGGGACTGTAAATAACCATTAAATCTGAATAATCAATGGGGAAATTACAATTATTCTGTGACTTTTAGAAATTTGTCAAAACATTAAAAAGTCTGTTATTGTCAGTGTAAATACATGGGGGAAATTAAAAGGATAGTAAAACATATATAGAGAGAGTACACTGTAATTTAAAACATTAGAAACATTGAGAATTATAGTGTTTTATTTCTTTGTAAAAACTGTCAAGTAGTTTCAATAGTGCATGCCATCTCCTTATTGTATAACTTAAGATACCAAGCAAACATCCTTTCTATGCTTTGGCAAATTGTCATATTCCTAAGTTTGAATCAACTTCCACTATTTATTCTTTGCATTTTCAATGTTGTGAAATATCACTGAGAATTCCTTTATTTATTTGTTTTATATTTTATTTACTTTTAGAGAGAAGGGAAGGGAGGGAGAAAGAGAGGGAGAGAAACATCCATGAGTGGTTGCCTCTCATACACCCTCTACTGGGGACCTGGCCCGCAACCCAGGTATGTGCCCTGACTGGGAATTGAACCAGTGACTCTTTGGCTTGCAGGCCGGCACTCAATCGACTGGGCAACACCAGCCTGGGTGAGAATTCTTTTAATGTGAGGTGTTTTGCTGGTGACACTTCCTCTGGAACATCTTCATACCTTTTGTCACAACCACTTTCTTCATTTATATTGATAAGTTTGTCTTCACTAAGTTCCTCTGGCTGCATATCTAGAGCCTCTCAAACAGTAGCAGGGTCAACAATCCCACAGTCAGCTAGTTCTTTCATAAATGCATTAACATTTGATTCAAATTTAACTGCCAGTGCTATTTTTTGTTTATCTGCTGCACTTTTATCTCTGTCGGACAATTCCTTCTTTTAATTATCCATTTTCATAAAACATCACATGTGTTTAAAAGTGGGCAGCACAACTATGCTTTTTTGCTATATGTATGTGAACTGAATAACAGATGCACAGTGAACAACCACCAACAGACTTTGAAAGAAGGAATGTGATTGGTCACTGATCATGATGTGTATCTGTTATTTACATAGTGATTTGTGAACTGAAGAGCTAGCAATGGAATTTTTACTTTATGCAACTACTCAGAATTAATATACCATGACAACTGAAATTTGAACTGTGTACTTATTTAACTAAACTGTAGTAATTGAAATTCCTACATAATGGGACCACGCAAAGGAAGGACTGCCTGTATTCCAAATGTTTTCCCATTACAAGATTATTTTTTAAAGATTTTATTTATTTATTTTTAGAGAGAGGAGAAGGAAGGGAGTAAGAGAGGGAGAGAAATATAGATGTGTGATCGATACATTGATTGGTTATCTCTCACAGGCCCCCAACTGAAGTAGGCATGTGCCCTGATTGGGAATCGAACCGGTGACCTTTTGGTTCACTGGCTGGCACTCAATCCACTGAGCCACACCAGCAAGGGCCCCATTGTAAGATTCTTATATGCCATTCCTTCTGTCCTCTGAGTTCTCAAGATGGGTTTTTTGTCTTTCTTAGACTGGAGGCTTAAATACCACCTCCTATAAGATTCCGTCCCTGACTGTACTGTGTAGCCTCCACTTTGTCTTCATTTTGTTCATAATACTGATCACAACAATTTTTAAATATATACATATGTTTCTGTTTATTGCCTACTTTTTTATCTTCCCATTGGATTATATGATCCATGATGTCAAGGTCCCTGACATCATGGATCATGCCTGTTATATTCATTAATATTCATGCAGTGCTTATTGAAATGACTGGGATATAATAGGCGTTCAATAAATATTTCTTAAGTAAATGGCTGGATGAATATCTCTGGGGCAAAGGTAAATCAGTTTGTATAAGAAATTCAGCAGATTTCCAGGAATTAATTTAGAGATTTGTCGTGATGGATTTTCAATGCTGTGACCAAGGTCTGATGATAAAAGAACCCCAAATCAGAATTAATGTTGAGGTAAAACAAGTATGGGCCTAGTGTTTTGCTAAAGCTGAAGTCCCTTAGGGCTCAACCACTCTAGTACAGTGCTTGCATTACTGAAAATAATGGTTAGCCATATGCATGTGAAACAAGGAAGTTTTAACCTTGGATCCTAAGTGCAACATTCTGAGTCAAGTACAAAAACCTGGAAAACTGATGAGAGGACATGATGGGACAAGTTTTTGCCCATGACAGCATGAGGGCCAAATTCCAAGTATCTTGATAGTGAACTACACCAATATTTGATTCTCTCTGTCCACTAACCTCTTTTGGACATAATAAGTTGCCAGGATTCTTGGTAACAAAAAGGGTTAGAATGTCATACTGGCATTTGAGGACTTCAGTGATTAGCTAGAAAACTTCAAAAAATTGCATCTTAAGTGGTAAAGGGGGTTGTACTGTTTACACAATTGAAAAATCATTACAGTAGTCACCACCTTTCTCAATTCTATCTAGGAGGTGGGGCAGGAAATGTTTGCTTGGGAAAAAGAGCTGTGTTTTAGAGATACCAAAAGCTAACCAGGGAAGTTTATCACTGGAAGGAAAGCAAACACAATGGTCTCAGTTTAAATTCCTATCCTGTTTACTATCTCCTCATAGCACCCCACCTTCACTCCAAAATGAGATCGCCACACCTCTTTCCTAAACTCCTTAAGCTGTCACAGGGGAGGGGATTTAGGGGGGACTAGATGAGAGAAGGTGAAGGGAATTAGCCAAAGAGTATGTATGTATGACCCATGGACACAGACAACAGTCAGTGTGGTGAGGGCCTGAGGGAAGAGTGGGGAGGGCAGGGGGAGGTGGGCAAAAGCAGGGAAAATGGGGCCATCTGTAAGAGCGTAAATAATAAAAATAAAGTTTAATAAATTATAGTAAAGTAGAAGAGCTGCGCAGTTTCGCCATGCTGAAATGCCTCCACCACAGTCCCCTTTTTTTCCTATTCCTTATCAAGTAGTTCTTACTTTCTGGTGATAAACCCACACTGGAAGTAGCCAATTAAAACCACTGGCATAAATGACTATTAAGTTCTCCTAGAGACCCCATGCCGCAGTTGGAGACAGCCTAATCTAGTTCATGAGCATCCAGATCAGGGCTTGAGTAACTATTTTATTGTTTCCATAAAATGCATGGTCTTCTTGTACTTAAATGTGTCTCCTTGGTAAATCAGACCTAAATCACATTATTATTCTTCAGCCAACACATAATAAGGAAGATACAGTATTGGAGAAAACAATGGTAACTACGTACAGATTTTCTGGCAAAACCGTCATTGTCATTACAACCTGATCAAAACCAGAATTTTGAAAAAGGCAAGACTAGTTCCTTACATTAATTTTATCCTTTGAAAAAATAATTATAGTGATTTCTCAACCCCAAATCACTGAATACTTAGAAGTTAAGCCAAGGTAATAGTAGATCCTTGTGTTAGCTTTACCCAAATATCTTCCCAGCTAGAAAATTGAAGAGTATTCTCTATTGGAAGAATGAACCTTTCATTGCTAGAGTCTACATTTTCCAACTCTGGTAAATCATTTGGAGCTTGGGGGGAGACCTGGATATGTTCCCTTGTATAACTGTATTTTGTGGGAAGAAAAAGTGCTTGATTCGAGTAAAATGTGGTCAGTCAGAAACAGACTTTGCCAGAGTAGGAAAAAATTCAGTGTTAAATGGTATTTTGATCACCGTGGAGAATTTGAGATAAAGACTTTAGCTTCTGGAGGCATAAGAGAGGGCCAAAGGCTCCTAATGCTGAGGCTTTGATGTTACTTTAACATTGGAGATGGATGCAACAGTTAAGGCTTATTTACTTTGTTGTTGTTGTTGTTGTTATTGTTGTTGTTGCTGTTACTGAGATATTTTGGCTATACCTAAAAAAAAGGGATATTGTACAAGGGTACATTGGCCAACTTGATCAATCTGGAAGGATCAAAGTAATCAGAGCAGTATAATGAATAGAACATTGGTTTTGAATTCAAATTCTAGTCCTAGTTCAACTATGACCTTTACAAGGTAATTTCCCATCTTTGGCCTCAATTTCTCATCTGAAAAACTAAGAAAATGTACTAAAAGAAAGTGGTCCTTTATGTCTTTGTCTTCTACAACATTTATAAGCACAAGATTTCCTTATGGGCTATACTGGAGTCATTAAATTCTCAGTGGCCTAACTTTAATTCTTTCTCTTTCTTTCTCTTTCTTTCTCTCTTTTTCTTTTTCTTTCTTTCTTTCTTCCTTCCTTCCTTCCTTTCCTTCCTTCCTTCCTTCCTTCCTTCCTTCCTTCCTTCCTTCCTTCCTTCCTTCCTTCCTTCCTTCCTTCCTTCTTTCTTTCTTTCTTTCTTTCTTTCTTTCTTTCTTTCTTTCTTTCTTTCTCAAAAGGCATATTACAATGCATACAAAGGACAGTGACTTTGTTTTCACAAAACTCTTGAATCTGACCCTACTGATTTGATCCTACTGAATCAGATCTTACTGAATCTGATTTGAGAAAAACAAAACAAAACAAAAAAAAAAGATTTCTAAACTTATTTTATGATTAACAACAATAACAGTAATTCAGTAATAAAAATGTACTTGAAAACTTTCTCACTGTTGCCACATACTCACATGTGGTATAAATTACTATTGATAGCTGGGTGACTATGTGGTTTCTAAAATATCTTAGACTGTCAATATTTTAAAACCGTGAAATTTCCCCTCATCTGAAAATTGATGAGTGAGATGATGTTTCACTGTGTGCTAACCTATTATGAAAGGGTTGGAAACACAAAACTGATGAAAATCTGTGGCTGTCTCTACTTCTTTTATCTTAGTTAAATTACTAAATTACTAAAAATAACAAACTGGAAATAAAACCCAAATTCTATTGTTGACCAAGGGGAACATTTAAACATCATTTCATTCCTGCTCTCATGCCCTGTATAGTTTTCTGAAGTCAAGAAGTATGTTTTCTTAAAGGCATTCATTTTTAGTTATGAAAGAAAATGTGATAATCAAAGAGGATTGTTTTTTCTCCTCTATGCAAACTCATGGATGGACTGGAATCACTTCGTCTGTATCCACGTGTGTAGCTGGGCATGAGCATGGGATGAGGGGAACATAATGAGTTATGTAAGCCCTCAGAGAGGTCTGGAATGAAATACCTGAAAACCAGTCACCTCCAGCTCTAATCCATAACCTCTACAGAATTGGGTGGCTTAGCTCAATATTTTCTGAAGAAATTTCTATTTGTGAGATAAAATTGAACTGCACTTACAAAGTGGTCTTCTTTGATAAAGAAAGAGATTTTTAGTGGTTTCTTTAAAAGATATAAGTGGTTTCCCTAATAGGCAACAAATCACAGGACACTATGTATTATCCAAACACAGCCAGGCTCTAGAGCCTCGTTTGTGAGGTGAAAAGACTATGTATTTGGTGTTTTTGGTCATCTTGGTATCTGATCTTATTGATTTTATAAAATAATTAATAATAATAATAATAGACTAAAAATGATTGGTCCAGGAGCCAGCATGGATGGTTTCAGCTTCACTTAAGCTGTAATTTTATCATGTCTATGGTGACATGGCTCCTCACTTCAAAACTGTGCAGTCCCTGTTTTGTGGCATTGTGAAACCCTAACTACATGTTTCCTATAACTCTCTAGTCATCAAAGACTATAGGTCTTATTGGAGATTGGCAATTCTGAATTTATCTAGCTGGCAGCTAGTGTGGCTAACTAAAAAGGTAGAAAAGAAAAATACCCATGGTACATGAGAATGACACCATTTCAATATTACCCATTTTTCAATAGATTACTCATGCTCTTAACTTCCTAATAACATGGGTGATTTGATGATTTCACATTTTCAAATGGCATACTTTTTTGCCTCAGCCCTCATTCACTATGACAGATGGCTAGCCAGGATTTTCAGAATTGTAGTCTGGTGCAGCTAGATGTAGACAATAGAATATTAGTAAATATCAAAAAGCTGGAATATTTTGAAGAGGTTTTGCAAAAATTTATAATAATTGTTTTTAAAAATCAGTAATCACTGTACTTTGCAAAGAATATATGTTTAAGTTCCAAGCTTTGGTATTATTTATTTAGTTGATTGTCTTCAGCTCAGTGATGACTCTGTTAAAAACTATGGGATAAAATTTCATCACATTTTTATCTGATGTAACTCAGTGAGATGGAATAATAAATTAATGAACATTTGTCTGTCACTTTATAGTTTTCTCACACATTATATCACTGATTATCAGTAGCTGTGGCTTCATGTGTCTGGAATAAAATATCTTATTTACTACTGTATCTCCATCACCTTGCCTAGGGTGTGGCACAGAGTATGTGATCAATATGTATTTAGTAAATGAATGATTGAACTACTCTGTGATGGAAGCAAAACAGGTATTACTCTTTTCTCCATTGTATAGGTGAATCAACATCACAGAAAAGTTAAGTGACTTGCTCAAAATCATAGCCAGTAAGTGGTGGTGCCAGGCCTTGAACATAGTTCTTGAGACTCCAAAACCCAAGCTTTCCTCCAGATTCTTGAATATATGGTCTAATTCTGAAAGTAATTGGTAAACCCCATAATCTCTCTGGACTTCATTTAATTTATCTGTATAAAAAGAGAAGGCATTATTCTCTTGCTCTGAGGTCCCACTTAAGTCTACTACTATGGACTTAATTTACAATAGCTTTTATAATGAAATTCTGTCTTCTGAGAGTTTTATATTAACCAAAGAAGTGATGTAGTCCAGAGAGCTCAGAGCTGTGAGGTGGCCCAGAGAAGGGAGGCTGAGGGCCACTGTCATAGGGTCACTTCCTAACAGTGGGAAGAAACTTCAACTAGAAGCTTCCTCCTTTACAAAGTCAGTGATGTTGTTTTGAGGTTGGTTTAGGTTGTAAAGAGGCCCTGGAAAATTATATCTGATTTTTAACATGCTTTAATTACTCTAGAAGCTTTCTAGCAACAAAGTCCACATTTATGACCTTGCTTACACAGCTAGCTCACCACCTTCCCCACAGACACACCATGCACCATTTTCTACCACATGCTCCATGGCTCTAATCTGGATGTAGCTTTTATAATGAATCCAGTGGAGACAGCCTCCTTTGTACATGCTACCAAGAATTTCAGGGATAGATATCAAATTTGGATTTTATTTTACTTATTTTTATTTTTTAATATTTTATTTATTTTTAGAGAGGGGGATGAAGAAAGAAAGGGAGAGAAACATCAATGCATGAGAGATACATTGATCAGTTGCCTCTCACACACCACCAACTGAGGACCTAACGCAAACCAGGTATGTGCCCTGACCGAGAGTCGAACTGGTAACCTTTCAGTCCCCAGGCTGGTGCTCAGTCTGCTGAGCCACACCAGCCAGGGCTTGGATTTTATTATTAAAAAGTCATTCTTCACATCACACATAAGGTTCCAAGTGATTAATTCCTATGCCCTGGACTAATTCATTGTTTTCAAGAAAAACCATTGAACACAAAGCTGAAGGCCCTGTGTAAATTAGTTCCTCTAATTTTCTTCAGCCAGTTGCTCATTTGAAATATACACAAACAGAAGATGTCAAGAACTATGCCTGCTATACCTGCTGTGGATAGTCACCCCAACCCCCAGAACACAATGAAATCTGATTACAGAGAACTGAACAATGAAAGCTCAGCCAGAATTAGAGACAGCTGTCTCTAAGGGTCGAACCTGGCATTACACTCTGCAGAAAGAGGACTTTTGAGGCTGCATTACTCTACAGAATAGATAAATTTCATTTATCACCATGGTTCCTAAATCACACTGAAATATCTGGCCATCATCACTTACCGAAAATTTCGAACCACAAAACTGTGACCATTTCTAAGAGCTGCATTGTTCAACAGGATCCTCAAATTAAACAGCATCTTCTTTTGCTAGTGAAAAGGATGATTCTATGCTCTTGAAAATGCCTCACCAAAGTAGTCAGTGGGGTTCACCTAAAAGCTAAGAATGCTTTTGATTGCAGTGAGAGAGCAAAGGTAATATTAACCTTCAACTACCTTATCAAATTCCCCTGTTTAGAGATACTGCAGGGCAGGGTTCAGGGGTATTTGAACTTTAAGCCAAGCTTCAGCACTGTATATATTTTAGAAGGAATTCTGAGTCTTTTGGTGCACAGACTCCTCATTTTTCATAATATATTTATGCTGTCACATACTGGTACAAAATCAATTGACAAGTACTCATTGAGCATATAATATATGCAAGGAAATGCAGTGCTGGCCACTGTGAAGACACATAGGAATAACTCATTCAGAAAATGTGAACTGGCAGTGTCAAACCCCAGATGTAGATGTTACAGCCTTGACTATTTCCAGTGATATCACCTTCCTATCTCTAATTCCATAGCCTTGACACCAAAACAAATAGAAAGAAGTGCCCTGGAAGCTTTCAGTTTTAGCTTTTAAATTGATGAGGATGATGATGACAATGATGATGATAATGTGGCAAGAAGCTGGAGTGAGAATAGAGGTATAGTAAAAAGGTCTCAGTCCTAGAGCTCCCATTGTGTTTTGCACATAGTAGGTCTTCGATAAATCACTGGCTGCCTATTAATTCTAGCAGGAACTCAGAATCAGTAGGTGTGGGGAGGGTGGTTCCATATGCTTCTATAGCAGCCCCTCTAGATCACTAAGGGGCTATCCAAAGTTTCATGTTCATTCATTCACCCACACTTATAAATCAGATATTTTCAAAATCTATTTTGTGTCATGTATTGGGTTAGGCTAGAGTTTCAGAGGAGGAAGAGGAGCTCACCTTTACAGAGTTTATAGTTAAATAAGGGTGTTAAGACTTGTAACTAAATATCCCTAACACAATCCCATAGGAGATGTCCAGATGAAGTGCTACCACATCATAGGAAACACGGGATGCCCTAAGCTGGGAAGGGCAGGAGGCAGGGGAAGAGGTAAAGCAGTGGGGGTTGCCTCTGTTGGTCAATATATTTGACTTTAGCAAACCCAGGTAAGCACTTGCTAGAAGTTTATATAACACAAGAGAAGTACTCTTTAAAAAACAACTATGGCCACTTCAGGGTCAGGGATGGTTGTGATGTCATCATTAATATCAGTAGGGAAATAAATCCTGGCACTATTCCCTTCTACTTATGGAGAATGATATGGAATAAAGAGTGAGAAAGACCAAAATTTCCAAATCTCTGCTAAATCTTCTGTTTTGGAAAGAATATTCCAGGTAGAAGCAAGTATTTACAAAGCTGTGGAGGTAACAAGGTATAGAGTGAATGCTTCAAGTGGGAGAACAGGTTGATACTTTCTTTGAAAAGATCATAAAGCATCTTGGAAGAGGCAAAATGGGCAAGTTGTTGGATAGGGTTCAGAAAGCGAAATTGATCTATGTACTACAAAGAAACCAAATGTTTGCAGGGAAACCAAGGGAGAAGACATCAAACTACATGCTAATATAAAGTCCATATCTTTAATCAACTGTGTTACTTACACAGCCAACTCATGTGAGCAATGTATGGTGAGAAATCAAGAAGTGTGTGCAGTGCTGTGGTAGAGAATGTGAGCAGCCCTTCTGAGATGTCAAAGTAACTCATAAACCCTCATAATTCTATAAATGTAGGCACTCAGTGCACCAGAGGGATTAAAAGAAAACCTTAAACCACCCATTACCCCCAGAGATATTGGAAGAGAAATGCTACTCCACAAATGGAATGAGGTTAAAGGCAATTTCACTGAATCTCAGAAGACAATATATCTCAACTGACATCTGGGTCACACGTGGAAAGGCAACTTATGAGGTTTTCATTTGTCCTCTCACTCCATGACTCTAATTCCTGTTCAACTACCTGGTTTGGCTCTCTACCAAGTTCCCTTTCTCCATTCAGCCCTGCATTCACTCATTTTTCTCTGCTGCCAACAACTGTGCAGCCACAGTAGACTAGGTCCCTGTGCTGGTGCGCTCTTGATGAGTCCCTTCCTACGTGTTGTTCACCATTTGAAATGACTCCACAGCACAACTTCTGTATCTGTCCCCTGACCCCATGTGCTCTAACCAAGGAGGAGGGACTTGTTCCCTGCTCCCTTGCTTCAGGCCCCATGGGACCTCCAGCTTGGCTTGCTCCTCATCCAGCTTTCAGCACTGAGGGTGGGAGTAGGGGTTAGATGGGGTTCCTGGAGAAGGTGGCACTAATCCTTGATGAACTGGGAAAAAATAGGTAATTGTCAAACTGGAGGGACCTATAAAGGATATTACAGCAAAGGAAGGAACTTGTGAGTAGACCCAAAAGAAAGAAACAAATAGGGTGTGTGGGGTAATGACAAGTGATTCACAATTGGAAGCGTGGATCAACCCCATTATTGACAATTAAATGAAGCCATGCTACCACCGAACAAATTATAAAAAAAACATAAAACCATGAGTGTCTATGTGTCATCCATATCCCCTTTGCATTTGGTCTTCCCCTACATACCTACCACTTCTTAATGCAACAACCCATGGCTGTCTACCTGAGGATAAATTCCCATACTCCTTGCCCTTGTGTGGGCAACCATGATATGTGTTTTACTCACTCTCCCAAAGGTCTCCAGTGGGACTGAGCCTCAATTGCCCACAGTAGAAACCTGCTCATCAGTGTGCCCTTCTTAGCTGTCTTCCCTTCAAAGTGTCATTTCTCTTACTCCCCTACCAGTACTTCCTGGGGTCATCTTCCACATAAACTAAATTCCTTTCACAATGTCTGCTTCTGTGGGAACTCAATTTTTGCTCAGGTCTCCCTTATAAACATTTTTTCAGTGTTCTGCTTCTTGTTCTCTTCTCTTGGCCCCTCTTATCTCTGATTTGGTACCTGGGCTTTCAGTATCAACATCTTTGTCCCCCATATCATAAGGAACCCCCACTCTCAGATTTAGTCTTTATTACCCTGCAACTGGTAGTGTGCTGGTAAATTTTTAATAAGCAGCTCTTCAAAAAAAGGAAAAAGGTTTTGATTTCTGGCATTGACTGATTTGTCTGGTGTAAATGTTCCTACCATGCCATGGTCAGCCTTAAACTACCACAGTGGCATCACTTAATACAGAGTTGGGAAGAGAGGTATAAAGTTGGCTCTTGCAAGCCATTGTGAGCTGGCTCCAGTACACCACTGACTACAACCCGCATCCTGAAAGGAGGTTTTTTCCAAGATTTGAAGAGGAATATTGGAGTCAGATTGTTGAAGGATTTAGAAAGCCATATTATGGAATTAAGAATTTACTCTATAGTCAAAGGAAGATTATTAAAATTTTAGAGCTGGAGCAGACAAGGGGACATGTGTCAGTATCCACGATGTGTTTTGAAAACACTAATCCAGCGCCATTGTGTAAGAAGTACAGTGGGGGTGGGGGATGGAGACAAGGAGACACAAATTACTGTGTTATAATGGCCTGAGTACATACTGGGGCTGTGGAAATAGAAAACAGGTGATGGGTACAAGAGAGATTTAGGGATTAGAATCCACCTATAAGAAGAACAGTTGATTAGATGTTGAGGGCAGATGAAGGAATTAATGAGTCTCTAGGATTTTAAGTTTGTGCTATCACATTTGAGTCTAAAATTCCAAATAGCCAAACTGGGAATATAAACATTGTGAGTTTCCTGACATTTAAAGTTTGTGAGTATCATGTATGAACTT
The DNA here is from genome assembly GCA_028533065.1 of Trachops cirrhosus. Lineage (NCBI taxonomy): Eukaryota > Metazoa > Chordata > Mammalia > Chiroptera > Phyllostomidae > Trachops > Trachops cirrhosus. The sequence continues at coordinate 49,583,739 of CM052552.1, forward strand.
GTAATATTTCTTTGAAATTGTTACTGGGCCACCCTAGTGAAATCTAAGCACTGAGGAAGGAATCAATGTGATGTAAAAGAAAGAATTATGAGAGGGATGTTTGAAGTTCAAATGTGACCTCTGGCTGGGTTCCTAACTAATGGTGAACTTGTCTAAGTCATTTGACTCCTCTAACATCCTCACAGTACTCATCCCTTCAACTAAAGGTATTATAAAATGAGCTGTTACATTGCTTGGTAAACTTTAACATGTTGACCAAACAGAAGATACAATGTCTAAGAGCCTCAGCATAGCTATTGCCAAAGATCTATCACAAATTTGAGCTCTGTGCAAATAAGACATGGCTGTTACTGCACTGAGAAGCTCTGCTTATCTCAGAATGTTACTAATTACATAAAGACTTTTTATAGCTGGTTATCTGGAATCTTTAAGACACTAAGAAACCACAGCATTTACATGCAGTACATACTTTAGTTACAAGCTCTGTGAGATTGTTGCTGGTGATCTATCTTTCACTGGATATGAACAAAGAAGCACATATCCCTGTCTGAGACCAGTAGCCATACTGTGACCATGAAGAGAAGCAGCCTTAGAATGAAGCTGTGGTTTGGCAGAGTGGAAGAAGGATAAAACCTGGTCATGTATGACATCATTTAGTTGCAAAGTCAACCAACCTCATGACCCTCCTTACCACTGGAAACCTTGTTATGTAAAATAATAAATGTCCTTTTTCTTTAAGTCACTCTGAATTGGGTTTTTTGTTACTTGCAACCAAATGCATGCTGATACATTATTTGGGTTAGGTTTTTGAAGGTTTATTTCCCAAGTAAGAGGTAGAGAATGATGTCTTTCAAAGCTGTGTTTCTAGTTCAGGACCTATTGTTTATTCATTGAATAACCTTGGGCAAGTCAGTTTCCTTATCTGTAAATGGAAACAATATTCTTATTCTCTCCTTTATTTTTTATATTTTGGTTAAATTAATATATTGATATGTTTTCTTTTAATTTTTCAGGCCAGATTATATGTTAGATATATATTTAACTTTAGAAGAAACTGGCAAAATATTTTCCAGAGTGGCCATATCATTCTACAGTTCTCCCAGGAATACATGAGGGCTCCAGTTGCTCTGAATCCTTGTCAGCAGTTGGAATCATCAACATTTTTCATTGTTGCCATCCAAATAGGTATGTAGTTATTTCTAATTGTGGTTTTAGTTTGCATTTCCTTTAAGGCTAATGATTTTAAGCATCTTTCTTTGTGCTTATTTGCCATTCATATATCTCTGATGAAGTATCTGTTAAATCTTTTGACAAATTTATTTTTAACTGAGCTGTTTGTTTTATTGTTTAATTTTGATAATCTTTATATATTCTAGATACAAGACCATCATTAGATGTGTAATTTGTAAATATTTTCTCCCAGTCTGTAGCTTGTCTTTTCATTCTCTTGATAGTGGCTTTTGTAGAGCAAAGGTTTTTAATTTTGATCAAGTTCAACTTACCAATTTTTCTTTTTATGGATTACAATGTTAATGCTATATCTATGAACTCTTTGCCTAACAAAGGTCACAATGATTTTCTGCTATGTTTTCTAAAAGTTTTATAGCCTTACAAGATTAATATTAAGTTTGTTCAAAGTATAGGTTTAGGTTGAGATTTTTTTGTGGAGACATATGGATGTCCAATTTTCCTTTGTTTAAGAGCCCTTTATATCCTAGGTCATACAAAATTTGCTGAAGAATCCACAAAATTCTTTTGTGTTAATTCATTCAACTGCTTCAGAAACTGTAAACTTGTATCATATTGTAAGAATGTATTATTATGTGGCTTGGATCTGCATGGAAATTGGCAAGAGGAAATAAGTTAGAATCATGATAGTAAAGTAAATCACCCATGAGTTGGCTACTAATTTCCTCTCCACTTGTACATATATCACCCACAGAACTCCAATTTACAGATAATCTAAAAATTAATTTTTAATTAACAGATGGCAATGGGACTTTGTAAAACCCCTCTGCACCCCTTTTGCCATCATACCCTTTCCTTTGAGGCATTTAAAGAAGGTAAAACAGGGTCTTACATGAAGACCAAAATTCTGAATAAGAGCATAAAATGCTGATCATCAAATTCAAATGTAATCTCTCTTCTCTTGTCATATAAAAACCACAGTTTTGTTGAAGTCACTCTTCTGTTAAACATTTACTCTGGCAGTTATTGATTTTCAGTGGAGGCTAGCCTTTTCAGAGCTTAGTTAGGGACAAAAATCTCAAGTTTTCATACATAGTGTTTTTTATTTTGTGATCTGTTAAGTTTTGGCATTATAAGACAAGACTAAGAAATGCACACACAATTTATGAAGTAGGAAAAGGATAAATAAATATATGGTTAATGATCTAAACTTTAGTGTCAGAGCCAGCTGAGATGTAAAAGTTGATGTTATCTTTCATGGTGCCCTTTTATTTGCTCAGGCTCCCATCCAGAATTGTAGAGACATCTCTTCCCCCATAGGCTGATTCCAATTCCTCCCCTGGGAAGCACAGAGGTCAAGCTGTGCATAAAGGTGATTTATTAGCTGACCAAAGGTTATCAGGCATTAAACAAACAGGGAGCTCACAGAGTTTCAAGGTTTACCAGTGTCTCAATGATCATCCCTGATGCCCCTTAGTATTGCCAGATAATTTTAGAATCTGAATGATGTGGGAACCCTGTGAGGCTATTGTCATTGCTTTCTACTGCCTAGGGCTTGTCCAGAAGCACTGTTTCAATACTAATCTCCATGACAATATTTTCCCCTTGAGCCCAGTACACATATCCTGATGTTCTTAAAATCACTGCTTGGTGAATTCCCTCCCTGCCCATTTCTAGTTCTTGAAGATACCTTCAATCATCTTTGTGGTTGGCGCCTCTGTCAAGACACCAATTGGGAAGTCCTCTTGATCTGTTCAGGATTGTTTTATTAGGCCTCATCTGCTAAGTCTTCTGTCCTCATCTTAAGCTACTAGCTAGACACAGCCTTCTTCTCTTAACAAACTAGTAACAAACAATTCTGTGCACTGTGAGCATGGGACCTGCCCAGGGCCCAGAAGATAGACTTTGAGAATTATGTCCCAAGACAAGAGAGAAATGAGCCCATTTCCTGGAGCTTCGTTGACTCTTTGGACTCTGCATCATGGAGATTGGACACTCATGATTACCAATTTCATCCTCCAATTAACCTCCTTGGGTGTTAATGATGGACTCCCAGATCACCCTCAATTGTTACCCAGTGTATTACCATCAAAGAACAAGCTAATCACCTGGAAGCCATATAAGAAAAATTAATCCAGGGATTTGGGGAGTCAATTAAGGTTGAAGATCTATTTATTGTGAGAAAATTCATCTACCTCTTTAAGCTCCAATTTCCTCTTACAGTTGTTCTTATAGCAGTTACCTCATGGCTTTATTGTGAAGATGAAATGTGATAATGAATAAGAGTACTGTAGCACAGTAGCTGGCTCAGTGTTCAATGTTAGCTTTTCTTATTTACTAGCATCAGTACATATAATGAGAATCCCAACCCCATCCCAGGTAGTTGTTGGCTTATTATAGTCACTTTTCCAGAAATAAAAGTGTTCTGATGCCCTGCTTTTTTCCCCCATCATTGTCCTCTAAACCAGTGATTTTCAACCTTTCTCATCTCATGGCTCACATAAACTAATTACTAAAATTCTGCAGCACACCCCCAAAAAGTATATTTTTTGCCAAACTGACAATAGGTATAATTTTCACACCAGACAGCTATTGTTGTGTTGGCTGTTGTCATTTTGCTTACTTGACAATGTAGGTGGGAAATGGTCAGTGCCCCTGACTAAATAGTCAGGTCTTGCATGTTTTAAAAATTCTTGTGGCACAACAGTGTGCCTCTTGCATCACATTGGTTGAAAATTGCTGCTCTAAACTAATCAAAAATAAGAAAAAAATGTTTCTCAATGAGGGCCCATAATGTTTTTTTTTTCTCTCATTTTCCTCTTCTCCCTAAATGATGGGAAAACCAGGGACTTTGTTCTTAGTACTTCAACTGCCTAACTTTCAAGTTTCTAATCTTTTGTCTGCTACTATTTTCCTTCTGTAGCCCTGCCATGCTAACCAACCTATCTTATTTGAGCTGGAAACGAGATAAAGTAATTAGTGATTGCTAAGTGCTTTGAAAATACAAAGGACTCTATAGATGTCATGGGTCATTATTGCCTTCCAGCATAAGGAAATAGTATAACAAAAATAGATCATAAAATATCTTTGCTATCATGGCCACTACTCTTTTTGACAGTTAAAATTTACAGTTGCAGCCTGTTTGTTCAAAGCAATGAGGGACATGAAAACAATCCAGTCATTTTCTTTTTCCATTTTTATTTTATCCTCACCCAAGGACTTTTTTTATTGCTTTTAGGGATAGAGGTAGGGAGAGAGGAGGGGAGAGAGAGAAACATCGATGTGAGAGAGAAGCATCTATCACTTGCCTCCACTATGTGTCGGGACCAGGAATCAAACCTGCAACTTGGGTATGTGCCCCTTTGCTTAGAGGATGGTGCTCCAACCACTAAGCCACACTGGCCAGGGCAATCCAGTCATTTTCTAAAGTAGGTAACCCTGATCAATTGAAAACAAAATTACTCTGGAGACATCAGTAATACATTTTGTGAATCCATGAGAGAATATCTCATCATGATCACGTTCAGTTTCTAATGATATCGCTGACTCTTCATCCACCCACAATAACTTTCTCTGCAATGAATATGCTATTCATATCTCTTCTGCACAAAACAGTTTATATCACTACCATGTGTTTGTTTTTATGCGTCATAAATCATAGCAGCAGGACTGTGGATAGGGAGAATAAATAATCCAGGTAACCTTGCGTTAGGTAGGGGGGAAAGTGTAAATGCATTATTGAGTTTAGAAAAAACTTTCTGATCAACTTAAATTAAAAGCTATTTGCTAGTTTTCCTATTATAATTGCAAACGGGACAGCATTTTAAACTTGCTGAGTGTAACTGCCATACCTGGAAGCCCACCTATTTCTTTGTGGTTGGGGAAGCCTGAGGATGTTAGTAAGATTTTACAAATGATTAAGACATATGGCCCTGGCTGGTGTGGCTCAGTGGATTGAGCACTGCCTGTGAATCAAAAGGTCACTTGTTCAATTCCCAGTCAGGGCACATGCCTGGGTTGTGGCCAGGTCCCCGGTGGGGAGTGTGTGAGAGGCAACCACACACTGATGTTTCTCTCCCTGTCTTTCTCCCTTCCACTCTGTCTAAAAGTAAATAAAACCCTTTTAAAAAATCTATAAAAGACATATGGAGGGATGCAAAGAATTGGGTTTCTTTTTTTTAAAGTCATCCCAATTTTTTCCCCTTTGCCCCCTCCTCCCAGCACCCCCTACTCCCTCAGGCAATCCCCCACCATTGTTCATGTCCATGGGTCATGCATGTAGGTTCTTTGGCTACTTCATTTCCTATACTGTACTTTACATCCCCATGGCTATTCTGTAACTATCTGATTGTACTTTATTTAAAAAAATATTTTATTTATTTATTTTTAGAGAGAGGGGGAGAGAGAAAGAGAGGGAAACATCAATATGTGGTTGCCTCTCACATGCCCCCTCCCACTGGGGACCTAGCCTGCAACCCAGGCATGTGCCCTGACTAGGAATCAAACTGGAGACCATTTGCTTCAAAGTCTGGCGTTCAATCCACTGTGCCACGCCAGCCAGGGCCAGATTGTACTTCTTAATTCCCTCACCTCTTCAACCATTCCCCTACCTGCCCATCCATCTGACCATGATGAAAACATTCTCTGTATCCATGATTCTGTCTCTGTTCTACTTGTTTGCTTAGTTTGTTTTTAAGATTCAATTGTTGATAGACATGTATTTATTACCATTTTATTGTCCATAGTTTTGATCTTTTTCTTAAATCCCTCTAACATTTTATATAATAATGGTTTGGTGATGATGAACTCCTTTAGTTTTTTTCTTGTCTGGGAAGCTCTTTATCTGCCTTTTGATTCTAAATGATAGCTTTGCTGGGGAGAGCAATCTTGGCTGTGGGTTCCCGCTTTTCATGATTTTGAATATTTCTTGTCAATCTCTTCTAGCCTGCAGTTTCTTTTCAGAAATCACCTGACAGTATCATGGGAATTCCCCTGAAGGTAACTAACTGCTTTATTCTTGCTGCTATTAAGATTCTGTCTTTATGTTTAACCTTTGGCATTTTATTTATGATGAGTCTTGGAATGGACCTCTTTCTTTGACTGGAACTTTTTATGCTGTTGAGGTCCTCACTAAGTTCCTTGAGCATCCTTAAAACCAGTGTTTTGAATGCTGCCTCTGATAGATTGCTTATCTCTCTTTTGTTTAGCTCTTTTTCTGGAATTTTGATTGATTCTTTCATTTGGGCCATGTTTCTTTGTCTCCTTGTTTTGGCAGCATCTCTGTGTTTGTTTCTATGTACTAGGTAGAGATGCTATGACTCCATGTCTTGATAGTGTGGTCTAATGTAGGTGTCCTGTAGGATCCATTGGCACAGTCTCTCCTATCCCCCAAGCTGGGTACTTAAGACATACCCTTCATGTCAGCTGAGTATACCCTCCTCTGGTAGTTGAGCCTTGGTTGCTACTGGCAGATCAATGGGAGGGATTTATACAGACAAGTCAGCTATAAGGACTGGCTGTGACCACGGACCACCAAACCCTGCTTTCCATGGAGGATCAGCTGTGCAGGGGCAGGGTGCAGGTGTTCTGACATGGTCTGTAGCTGTCCACTGGGTGCACAAGTCCTGGGGTTTCCTGGGTGGTGCAGGCCAAAGTCATCCCCCATCTATGTTTTGCCTGGGGCCACCCTATCTGAGTTATAAATCAATCTGAGATGGCTGCTACTTGTGCTGAGCTTGGAGATTTCATGGTGAAGCCAAGCTGTGAATCTAGGCTGGCTGCTGCTTATGCCACGCCTGGGGCCACTTAGCAAGAAGTACAGGGGCTGGGGGCTCTGAGGCTGGCTGTTGCTTTTTTGAGAGTATTTAGGAAGTTGTGAAGCATGAGCTAAGACCAGGCATTTATATGGAAAAGCAGCCTGAGTGACCCATAAGTTGAGTGGGACGAAGTCTCTGGGGATCTCCAGGGCCAGACAAATAGTGTTAGCTAGGTTGATGGAGTCTCAGATACAGCACCAGCATGCCGGCTCTATGGCTCTGTTGTCGGAGGGTTCAGAAAAGGGAGATTGGCCTTTGCCAACATTTCTGTCTGGGAGAAAGCTGTCCCTGAGCTCTTGCCTTGATGTTGGACATTTCAGTTTCTCCCTGTAAGCCACTGGTGCCTTTCAAGCTGCTACTCTGGTACTGGAGCTCAGAGGGAGTGAGTCTGAGTAAGTCCATGTGTGCATTCTTTAAGAGGAACTGCTTGGGCCCTGGCTGGCGTAGCTCAGTGGATTGAGCGTGGGCTGCGAACCAAAGCATCGCAGGTTCGATTCCCAGTCAGGGCACATGCCTGGGTTGCAGGCCAGGTCCCCAGTGGGGACCACATGAGAGGCAACCACACATTAATGTTTCTCTCTCTCTCCTTCTCCCTCCCTTCCCCTCTCTAAAAATAAATAAATAAAATC
>CM052552.1:49591871-49635875 GCA_028533065.1 Trachops cirrhosus
CTGGAATGGGAATAAAGGATAGAAACTGTACTGAATAAACTAAAATAAAAAATTTTAAAAAAAGAGTGAGAATGTTGATCTCCCTTGTGAATGCACATGAAAAGAGACACCATGTGTAAGAATCTCTTATGTCTCTCTCATTTATTACTCAATCCATTATAAAAATGTTACGCTGCATTTTAGGGACATAAATGTAGATGTTTCCTATATAAATAAGAGCTGAAAAATACCAACATTGTATTGATAGAAATGTTCAATGAAGTTTAGGTATTAACAGCCTAATAGGTAGGTGTTCTGTCAGGAAAACTTTGATTAGGGTATTTTATTGGGTGGGCTTATATATATATTTTTTGGCTTCCTAGCGTTTGAACCCTCAAGTCGATTTGAGGATCTTAGTCTTGTTCTCTTGTATAAAGATCTAGAGAGATAAAGGGATCTTCCTAAGAACAGGAAATGGAGGAAGGAAATGAGGGAGAGAAGATAGAGAACTGGAAAAAAATTTTTTTACTCTTATCTAGTAGTCTTACTGTTGCACAGTAATAAAAGAAATTTAGAGAGTCATCTGTTAATGGAGATTTGTCTTTTTTAGAAGAGACAGAGAACTGTCTTGTTTTGTAATTGTTTTTATTGATGTAATAATGGTTAATAACATTATATATTTTAGGTGTGCAACATTATAATTTGATATCTCTATACTCTATTGTGTGCTCACCACCAAAAGTCTAGTTTCCTTTCATTGCCGTATATTTGACCTGCCTTATTTCGAACTCTTTCTTAATATTGACAAATCCTCAGATGTTTGAGTCTTGAAAGAAAGCAGCAGCCCAGTTCCCACTAGGGAAGCCAAAGGCAATAGTCTCTGTTTCCAGACCTTGGCAAAGAGGGCAAACTAGTAGGTGAACTAGCCTCAGCCAATTGGATGTTTCCTCCACCTCAGGACTTTGCTCTTGAGAATGTGATGAAAAGATGATGGGACAATGGGATTAGAAGCATGGTGAAAGCACTGGCTACATCCAGCAGTGGTGTCCTAGCCAGATTGTTCCTGCTGGGTAGCCTTCCTCAAGCTCTGCATTTTTATGAGCCTTATTCTCTATTATTTCCACTGATTCTGTGCACTACCTAATAGCTTCAGTGCCAGATATCTACCTAGGGAAGTGGATTTATATGGGCTCCCTCAATGAGCTCTCATATCTTCTAGCTTCTGGTGGGATTTGGCCATTGGAATCCCAGCTGGAGAATGGAGGGAATAGTGAATTCAGAATATTTATTCTAATGGTTTCCCATGAAGTCATCTTGGGTTGGCTGTTGTTCAACAGAAATTCACTGTTCCTCTCATGGTGGCCTACACTGCATATCTCTCTCTCTCCTTCCATGTTCTAATAAACTCTTCATCCCTTCATCTCTTTGAGTCAAGGGATAGTAACTGCTCCACTGGTGTTAATCCTGAGTCCTTGCACAATGCCTTGTTGCTGCCCCAATCCCCTCCCAACCCTCTGAAATTAGTTTCTTTGTAAGTAAACCCCTCCCAAATTATCCCAATAGGAGTGTGTCATCTGTTTGTCAGAAAACTTACTGAAATGCCTTTAAGTGCATTTATTTTCTGTTTAACTTTATGCCAAAGAAACCCAATGAACTTAGCATTCTAAGAGGAGGAGAAAGAAGAAACAAAATCCCAGAGTTGGGATCAAAGGTGAAATTTTCAGTGAATAGTAATAAATGACACAGAATACAGCCAAGAGGTCCTATTAGGAAAAAGTCACCCATGGGAAAGCACACATAAAAAATAGCTCGAAATCTGCTTAGAGAGTCTTCAAGCCTGGTTGCCAGTCATAAAATGGCAATGGCTACCAGCTGAACGTGAAAGGGAGCTTCTGTTCACAGACATACAATTACTCAACAGTCAGGCCATTTATTTTTGTGTCTGAACAGTCATTAAGCCCTTCCTTATTCCCTCCCAATCTATATGGTATTTTGCACAAAGTAAAATGTACATAGGTTTTTCCAAATGTCTCCTCCACAGTTTCCTTCACTGTCAGAGAGACAGCTGCATCATGGAATGCTGGAATGCTAGAGCACAAGAAAGCTATTAATCTGGCTCCATCTAGATGTACCAAGTCTAACTGCAGGGCTGCCTCCAGTGTCATTAAAGGAGTATGTACCAAATAATACACTTTTAAAAACACAGACCATAAAACAAAGAATGGGAACTAAAATTATAAGGAAAAATAATCTGTAAAGATTTTACTGTAATCTAGGCACTACTGATTTTGTACACATGATCTTATTTAAACCACACAATCCTGCAAATTAGGAGTTATTATCCTAATTTAACAGATGAGAATTTAGGGGCAAAGAGTAAGCAACTTTCCTAGATTACTCAGGTAATAAGTGGTAAAGCCAGAATTCTAAATCATGCTACCCCACAATACTTGTATCAGACAAAATAGACTTAAAAATAAAGGCCATAACAGGAGACAAAGAAGGTCTCTAAACCTCTAAATCTCTATATTACTAAAGAGAATATAACTGTTATAAACATGTATGCATCCAACAAAGGAGCACCTAAATATATAAAGAAAATCTTGGTGGACAACAAGGGAGAGATTGACAGCAATATAGTTATAGTAGGGGATTTTAACACCCCACTGATACCAATAGATAAATATTCCAGACAAAAGAAATTAACAAGGCAACAGTGAACTTAAATGGCATGCTGGACCGGATAGAATTAATTGATATTTACAGAACACTTCATCTCAAAGTAGCAGAATATATGTTCTCAAGTGCACATAAAACAGTCTCAAAGATAGACCACATGTTAGGACACCAAAAAAGTCTTCATAAATTCAAGAAGTTTTAAATCATATCAAGTATCTTCTCTGACCACAATGGTATGAAACTAGAAATCAATTACAATAAAAAAAAAACCTGGAAAACTTTTAAACACATGGAGGCTAAACAACATATTATTAAACAATGAATGGGTTAACAATGAGATCAAGGAAGAAATAAAAAATTACCTGAAAATAAATTAAAATGAACACACAATGACCAAAAATCTATGGGACACACAGCAAAAGCAGTCTTGAGAGGGAAGTTCATAGCATTACAGGCCTACCTCAAGAAGCAAGAAAAATCTCAAAACAATCTCTTATTCAACAGAGTACTGGAAGTAATGGCCACAGCAGTCAGATGAGAAGAAGAAATAAAAGTCATATAAACTGGAATTAGAGGAAGTAAAACTGTCATTATTCACAGGTGACATGATATTGTATACAGAAAACCCTAAAGTCTCCACCAAAAAACTACTTGCTCTAATACATGAATTTAGCAAAATAGCAGGACACAAAATTAATATTCAGAAATAGGTGGAATTTTTATATACCAACAATGAACTATCACAAAGAGAAAGTAAGAAGACAATCCCATTTACTATTGCAACCAAAAGGTAAGGTACCTAGGAATAAATTTAACCAAGGAGGTAAAAGACCTATAGTTGGAAAATTATAAGATACTGAAGAAAAAAAATTGAGGAAATACACATAAGTGGAATATATGCCATGTTCATGGATAGGGAAAATTAATATCATTAAAATATCCATGCTACCCAGAGCCATCTACAACTTCAATACAATTCCTATTAAAATACTAATGGCATATCTCACAGATTTAGAACAAATATTCAAAAATTTATATGTAAACAAAAAGACCCCAAATGTCCTCAGCAATCTTGAGAAAGAAGAACAAAGTTGGAGCTATCACACTACCAGATATCAAACTATACTAAAAGGCCAGTAATCAAACCTATAGTATTGGCACATGAACAGACATAGATCAATGGAACAAAATAGAGAACACAGAAATAAATCCACACCTTTATAGTTAATTAATATTTGACAGAGAACGAAAGAGCATATGATGAGGTAAAGACAGTCTCTTTAATAAATGGTGTTGGGAAAATAGGACAGATACATGCAAAAAAATAAAACTAGACCCCTAGCTTACACCATAAACAAGAATAAACTCAAAATAGATTAAAGACTTAAATGTAAGTTGCAAAACCATAAAAATCCTAGAAGAAAACATAGGCAGTAAAATTTCAGAAATTTCTTGTAGCACTGTTTTTTGCCAATGTATCTCCTAGGGCAAGGGGAACAAAGGAAAAATAAACAAATGGGACACTACATCAAGTTAAAAATCTTTTGCACAGCAAAAGAAACTATCAACAAAATGAAAAGGAAACCTTCTGAATGGGAGAACATATTCACCAATGACAAATTTGATAGGGGGTTAATTTCCAAAAATATATAAAGAACTTATACAACTCCACACCAAGAAGACAAACAACTCAATTAAAAAATGGGCAAAGGACCCGAATAGACACTTCTCCGAAGAGGACATACACATAGCCAATAGACATATGATGCTTCATGTCACTAATCATCAGAGTTTTGCAAATTAAAACCACAATGAGATATCTCTTCGTGCCCATCAGAATGGCAATCATAAACAAATCAACAAACAACAAGTGCTGGTGAGGTTGTAGAGAAAAGGGAACCCTAGTGCACTGTTGGTGGGAATGCAGATTAGTGCAGACACTGTGGAAAACAGTATGGAGTTTCCTCAAAAAATTAAAAATGGAACTGCTTTATGACCCAGCAATCCCAGTTCTGGGAATATATCCGAAGAAACCTGAAACACTGCTTTGAAAGAATATGTGCATCCATATGTTTATTACAGCATTATTTACAATAGCCAAGATCTGGAAACAGCCCTAGTGCCCATCAGTAGATAAGTGGATAAAAAAGCTGTGGTACATTTACACAATGAAATACTACTTGGCCGTAAAATGAAAAAGGAAATCTTCCCTTTTGCGACAGCATGGGTGGACCTGGAGATCATTATGCTAAGTGAAATAAGCCAGACAGAGAAAGACAAATACCATATAATCTCACTTATATGTGGAATCTAAATGACCAAAATAAACTGATGAACAGAAACAGGCATGGATACATGGAACAGACTGACAGCTGTCAGAAGTGAGGGATGTGGGGTAGCTGGATGAAAGAAGGTGAAGGGATTATGCAAAAAAAATACATATATATAAAACATAGACACAGACCACAGTGTGGTGACAGCCAGAAGGAAATGGAGATGGAGATGGGTGGAAGTGGAGGTGGACAAAGAGGGATAAATGGAGACTGAAAGAGACTTTGCTTTGGGCGATGGGCACACACTGCAGTGTGCAGATGACATTTTGTTGAGTTGTACACTTGAAACCTGTATGGTTTTGTGAACCAATGTCACCCCAATTAATTCAATATTTTATACATACACACACACACACACACACACATATATATACACATATAAAATTTGTATTGCCAATTTGCCTTTTTAAAAGGGTGTGCCTTTTAAAATTCCCACAAACTGTGAATAAATGTGCTTATGTCTCCTGCTAACTAGACTGGGCAGTTTTTTAGTCACTGCGAATCTAATAGGCAAAATAAATAAATAAATAAATTTTATTGTTCGACTTTCACTTTTAATGGTGGAGTTAATTGTCTTTTCAATGTTGAAAATTTCAATTTTGGGGGATACAGACTCCTTATTTTTGTTTGTTGATTTTTTTGTTGGATTCTTTTTATTATTGTCTTGCCTTTTCTCTTCTTTAAAATTTGAAGAAGGCAGGCCATAGGCTGGAAAAAAGTAGTCTTTTAAAAATAAAAATCCCTGGCTTGGGATGTATGTATTCCTAGTTCATATATCCTGGATCTGTACTACAAAAATTCAGAAATCCAAAAAGCCATTAGAATCTGATTTGTAAATTTGGATGCTTATGGAACTTCATAAGCATGAGACACACCTGTTTATCTGATTCCAAACAGAAGTATACAGTGATGACAGTTGCATTTTAATGCAACTAAAAAAAAAAGCCTTGGATGTTTTGTTGAATGCTGTCAAAAAAGGAAGTAAAAAGCATAATCCATCAAATGTCTTTCTTGTTCATACATGCCTCAATTTTTAGTTGACACAAAATGCTCCAGAAATGAGTATCAACTAGAATTAATAGGGGAAATTGCCAAGAGTTGTACATATTGACTTCTGTATATCAACATGATTTCCTGAGAAGTATATGAGTGGTAGGCCATGGATGAGGGGAGTATCAAATGAGTCATAAAATTATACCCTTTGAACTCCCTGCCTTCTCCAACATGAGGGAGGTGACTCCACAGGCTGATACTATTTGGCTACAGGGATTGTGGCTGAGGTATTTACTACTCACTAAATGCCACAGGCACTACAACATTTCCTAGCCCCACTGTAGTACACAGGGGCACAGAACACTGGATCTGGGCAATGGGTTGTGAGAAGGAGTCACATGTTACCTCTGGCCTGAAACACTGAATTTCCGGCTCCCTTACTTTCTTGCCCTCTTACAGCAACCAAAGAGGTCAGGATCATATATGGTAGAGCTACAAGATAGCTGACCCTCCATCAGTAGCCTGAGCCCTTGCTGTCCCACATTGGACATGTAGCATAAGTAAGAAACTTTTTGTTTGTGTTATGCATTGAGACTGGGGTGTCATTTGCATTGCAGCAGAGCTCGGTTATGCTGATGAATACAATGAATGTAGCCAACTCTGCCTTATTATTAATAGCTAATATTGTTGAGGGCTACTCTACTGTAGGTACCAAGCTATAAATTCTACATGCATTATCTAGTATCTCACAACAACATTCTCAGATAGACAATAATATCATACATATACATCATATATACCATACATGGGTGTGTGTATATATATATATCTATTACACTCATATATATATCAGTAGTAGAAAGGAGATGTTCTTCTTTTCCTCTGGCTATACAAAAAGTAGTGTTCTTCCTTCTGGCTAAACCCATTCCTTCCACTCGAGATCTGGATGCCATCTCTTTCTCCCTTACTGTATTGCTTATTCCTCACTTTCCTAAATCTGTGTTTTCTCTCCTTCTCTTCAGTTTACTCCTCAAAGTCCTCAAGCTTAACAGAAGTCCTCCACCCCTTCCCTTCCTCCTCCAATTACTATCTCCCTCTCTCCTAGACCATCTCCATCTCCTGTTTCCAAAACGTTCATCCTCAATTCTTTCTCTTAGCTTCTCCCACTGACTACTCCAATATTGTTTCCTCCTCCAGCATTCTACTAAACAGAATTTTTTCATTGCCACTAATGATCTCTGCATTCCTAGATTTAGTGGTCATTTAGTTTTTACCTTACTTGATATCTCAGCATCGCATGAATAAAACTGACCACAGTCACCTTGTAGAAACCCTATTCTGTAGGCTGTCCCTCTGGTCAATCTATCTCCTTTTCAGCTTCAGTATCTGTTGCTGAGCATTAAATGTGGGCCTTTGTCACATCACATCCTACTCTCCCTTTTCTTCTCAATCTGTAGTCACTTTGCAGTCGTTCACCTAGCAGTCTTTTCCAAGGTTGCTATCACCCCCTAGATTCAGGCATCTGCCAAAAATGTGCCTCCATTTGGAGCTTATGCTCAATCGCCTGCTCAGCGCAGTACTTCCAGTTTGATGTCATGAACTGTCATGTTCTCCCTGCCTGACCCACCTAACTACAACCCCTCATACTATCTTCCTCAGTGTTCCCCATCTCAGTAAATGGCACCATCCCCCTTCAATCTGCTTTTCTTAGAAACCAGGGAATGCTGTAAAGCTGCATCATTACCTCCCCAAGTGCTCAGTACAAAATGTGCTTAACTCTATTATGAAATAAAAATAACAAATTAAAGCACATTATAACTAAAGTCAAGTCTTTAAAAATTCTGAGTTTCCCATAGCAATTACGATGGTGATTTTTAAAAAGGAATATCCAATTCTTTGCAGTTCCCTTCTTTGCTGTTGCACTAAGAGCTGTTTGGTAGTTCTGCCCTGCCTAGGAGTTAATAGTCAAACAATATCTCCTGTTGAATCTATGTCCTAAAAATATTTTAAAATTTGCCTGCTTCTCTCTGGTGCCAATGCCCCATATTCCAATCCAGTGTGACTGCTTATCTGAATTTCTGCAATAGCCTCTGAACCCTCCTCCCTGCTGCAATTTATTCTCCACAAAGCAGCTGGGCAGAATAATTCCAGGAATACATATAACTGATAATATCAATCCACTGTTTGAAAGCCCTCAATGTCTTCCCATTTTCTCTACAAAGCAGCCAGGCAGAACGATTCCAGGAATACACATAACTGATTTTATCAATTCACTGCTTGAAAGCCCTCAATGCCTTGCCATTGTCCTTAGGATAAAATCTCAGCTTCTTAAGAATCCCAAGACCCTGCCACCTTGCCAGGAGCCAGTGTCACCTATTTCAGATCCTGGGAAGTGCCAAGCTCCTTATGAGCTTTGCATGGAGTTTACAGGTTTACTCTCTGCCCAGAGCTCTCTCACACTTCCAGCTTCTTCTTACATTTAAACTCCTTCCTTCAGATAAGC
Source organism: Trachops cirrhosus (assembly GCA_028533065.1). Taxonomy (NCBI): domain Eukaryota; kingdom Metazoa; phylum Chordata; class Mammalia; order Chiroptera; family Phyllostomidae; genus Trachops; species Trachops cirrhosus. Next base: position 49,600,359 of record CM052552.1, read on the forward strand.
TTTCCTTAACCCCTCACACTAGGTCAATGCTCCTTGTTAAACACTTTCACAGTAACTCCCACTTTGCTTCATAAGTGATTATTTGTATAGTGGATAGTCTAATCTCCCCTCCCAATTTTAATGCAAACACCCTTTAAAATGTCAGTAACACACTTCCTTACACACAGGAATTCAGGGATCCTTGAATCCAACTTTGATTCTAAAGCCTATGCCCACAACTACCATATGTACATAAGTCTACTTATCTTGGAAGATGGCTTTTTGCCAGTTTTATGATGGACAAGTGTTGATGTACAGGAAACTAAGGTTTGACTGAAGAAAAATATAACCTTTCTAGCCAAATTCTAGAGCAATGATGTTCTGCTGTTGGGGAATTCTCTTTGAACCTGTTCCTGTCACAGATTGCTCATCTCAGCCTTCTTCTGTTGGGAGGGTACAATGGGGTCATTTAGCATACAGGCTGGACTGGCTAAACTGGCCCTGAGCTCTCCCATTGTATAATCTCAACATTTGTAAATGGGGTAACATTAACCACAATACAGGGCAGTAATAGGGCTGGCTCATTCAGTAAAGATTTAATGAGCATCTAGTATATGCCAGATTTTGGTTTAAATGCTGGGGATATAAATGCGATTAGTATGTCTAACAAAGCACCTATCTCATTTAGTCATGAACGGTCGCCATTACTGGTGTTACAGTTATACGTGGACGATTGCCTATGTCACAGAGCCTGAGTGAGAGCATGTGATATTTGTGACGTTTGTCACTTTCCGGACAGTGTCCCTGCGGGGCCCAAATATCCACCAGAGTTAAGCTTTAGCACTTCGGTGCACGACGGCGCGACACGTCCACTCCACCCGTCTGGGCCACCAGAGGGTGCGCAGGCTCCTTCGACACTCCGCTGCATCTACGCCTGCGCCTCACCAGCGGCCCAGCCGCTCTTCCCTTTATGGCCACCAGAGGGTGCGCGAGCTCTTCCAACAGGCTGCTGCGTTTGCGCCTGCGCCGCACCCGCCGCCAGGCAGCTCCTCCCCTCAGCTCTGCTCCCGCCCCGCCCCGCCACGCGCACGAACGCTCCACCTTGGTTGCCCTAGGTTGCTGTTTGTTGACTTCCGGGAACGCGGTGGCCTCTGATGCTCATAGTGTCGCTATGGAGGCCCGAGGGTCTTTCGCGGCCTGCTTGGTGGCTGAAGGGCTACTTTAGGAGCAACCGAGTCGACCCCGCTGTCTTCTCGGCCCAGGCGCAGATTCCCCGTATTGCTCTCGGTATGGGGGAACCTGAGGAGGAAGTGCCCGGTGAGTCGCGCCCGAAGCAGTGGCGGCGGGCCCAAAGGGAGGGTCTGCGGGAGGGCGGTGGCTAGGCCCCGCCTCCGGGCGGGCCCCAGTAGGGGACGGTCTCTAGCTGCGGACACCTGATTACTGCCCGGAGCTGTAGTCGCGCCCACGGTAAAGACTGAGGAGCGAGGAAAGGAAGGGAGGGACCTGAGGGGGAAGGACGGGTAAGGGAGGGAGGGTGTAGGTCTTTTTTTGTTCTTGTTTTTAATCCTCTCTACCCGAAGATACATTTATTGATTTGAGAGAGAGAGGAGGGTGGGAAGAAAGAGAAAGAAACATCGGTGGGGTTGCCTCCCGTACTTCCCGGACCGGGAATCGAGCCCTTTTGGTATACGGACGAGGCTCGAAACACCTGAGCCACTCAAGTCTTTTTTGCTCTTTCAAAATAAGCTTTATATGAGTTTCTTGAAGTTAGAGGCGGTTTTCACCTCCCTGTAAGCTCCCCCAAATTCCTTCTAGGTCTCCAGGATCCAGTTATGTATTGAATACCTTAAAGGATGGGTGATTAGGGGGCGCAAGGTAAAAGACGATGATGAAAACGACTTAGAGAACAGAGTTGAAGAGAGAGCCATTAGTGAGGTTTTTTTAAAAGACGTTTTTTCTGAGTCTCAAAATACACTTCATATTGTGACGTCATAATACTGCGTAACAGAAATAGGTTTCATGAAGCAGTACTTACTCTAACCACTTGGGATGTACTCAGATATTTTCTGTAACACATTCCTTTAAAAATGCTCATCGTGACCCACTAAATTGATTTTCTGACCCACTAATCGGTCATGACTAACAGTTGGAACAAAAACACTGGATTAGAGCAGAATTGTGCATTCACTGAAATAAGTACTAATGTTCTATGACGCTCTTGACTCTACCATAGATTCCTGTCCTCTTGGGATTCGCAGCTTAGTGAGGGATACAAGAGAGTAAACAAAATGACAATAGTCATGAAGTTTGGCAATAGGTAGCCAGGGCACCAGAGCAGAGACACCAAACCCTGACTTGGATTGAGGGTATCAGGGAACATTTCCTGGAGAACCAGGGCAGGAAAAGGCAGTTAAAATTATTCTAGGGAAACTCAGAGCCTATTCTAGGCCTACCTGGCCTACCACATCTCAATTATCAGTTAGAAATTAGATGCCTCACAATTGTTTTCAAAAGGTTTTCCATGTGTCTAGTCTCATGCATTAATATTTATTATTAATACTGTGTTCACTGTGTTTTCCTTCCTGGTACCCATTAGTTTCTTTATGTGTGATCATGCTCTGACATTTCCTTAAAGACTGGATCTGGCCTCCTATTTGGGTGTGCATGTGTATTAAATGATTATTGGTGACTGGTAGGGGGTTTTGGCCTCCAAAATGATACTGGGTCAAAGATCCTATATCCTGGTGATGCTGCTGATGAAACTCAATACTGTCCTGTTTCTGTGTGTGGAGAAAAGCCCTCAGTAAGGGGCTAGACCATGAAGTGGTAACCAGACTGAGTAGGTCCGCCTGGTGACAGCAGGACTGTTTGCAATTGAGGACGGCCCTCCTTGTGATAGTATATGTCTTACTTTATACCAGTAAGTTAATAATACATAATTTAGCAGAGTTCATACATAAAATTAGAATGTCTGAGGAGTAAGAAGACTGAATTAAGGGAGAGGAAGGAGGGTATAAACAGTTTCCTAGCAGAGGCAAAGCTATCATGAGACGAGGAATATTAATCAATTACTGAGAAAATGGTACCAGGCAACATAGTAAAAGCTGTAAATTAAAAACTATCATATATTTGCAGATTCGGGTGCTGTGTTTACATTTGGAAAAACTAAATTTGCTGAAAATGTTCCCAGCAAATTCTGGTTTAAAAACGATATACCTACATATCTTGCATGTGGCGATGAACATACTGCTGTTATTACAGGTTAGTATTAAAGTCTTGAATATTATAGATGTACTGTGTTTTAAACATATTGAAAATAACCTAGAAAAAAATGAAAATAATCTAGGTGGTCTTTTTTTTTTTATTTTGCCAGAGAATTTTTCACAAATTGATTCATCAAGTCTTTTAAATTTCAAGTTTTCCTTAGTGTATTTAAATATGATTTTCAATACACACAACTTTCTTACAATAAATCTGTTTTAATAGATCTATATAATCAAAAAATTATTACTGTATATTCTTAGAAATTCTTTTACACCTAACAGAGTCTGGCTGTACGTATATGGACAAGGTAACCTGTTTCAACGTGGAAAACAATGACACCTTTTAAATGTAGCATTTTTATTAATTTGCAATAACTTCATCTCACATTACTTTATATTGAAAATGCTTCAATTTATTTTTTTTTCCACCAGGAAATAATAAACTTTACATGTTTGGCAGTAACAACTGGGGCCAGTTAGGATTCGGATCAAAGTCAGCTGTTTGCAAACCAACGTGTGTCAAAGGTTTGGGATCGTTTCTCCTTTATCACTTTAAATACTTAACAAACTAAAATACTTTCATATTGATTGTGTAGTTTTTAAATATGATATTATAAATAATACAGCCTTTAGTTCTTTATTCTCTGATATTTTCTTGAGATTTATTGGCATTTAAGTTTATTTTTATGATATTTAGAACTACTGTTACATGTTAGGATCTAAAAATCACATTGATTTTAAACCCGGATGCTACAAAAGAAGTAATAATTCTGCTATATTGCATTTGAACATTCTTTTCTTTCACTGTTTGTAAATCTGCTTAACTATTACTATTCTATATACAGAGAACAAAAATATGTTAGAATTTTGGACTCTGTCTTAGTGATCTTTGCAATCAGTTATGCAAGCACGTAGGATATGTTCTATAAAGGTTTTTTTAATGTGTAAATGAACGAATGAAGAACTTTAACAAAGGTATATACCTATCAATATTGGACTTACAGTGTTTCATTGAGTGAGGTAAAAGGTAAAATTGATGATGGTGATCACAGATTAGGAGAAAGATTGGGTTGGTACTGGAGGCAGCATAACAGAATGCAGTGGCTCTCTGCACACATTACTTACCTGTGGAGTTTTTAATAATATATAGAAGTCTAGGTCTTAACTCAGATCTACTGATTCAGAGTCTCCAGTAGTAGGGCTGAGCTATGTGTATTTTTCTCAAAGCTCCCCTGATTACATTTTAAAGATTTTATTTATTTTTAGAGAGAGGGGGAGGGAGGGAGAAACAGTGGGAAAGAAATATCAATGTGAGAGAGAATAATTGATTGGTTGCCTCTTATATGCATCCCGATTGAGAACCAAACCCACAACTCAGGCATGTTCCCTGACTGGGAATTGAACCTGCCACCCTTGGGTTTGCTGGAGGACACCTAACAAACTGAGCCACACCCCAGTCAGGGCTCTCCTGCTTATTTTGATGCACAGCTAGTTCTGAAAACTTTTGGTTTAGTTGACTTTACAGTCAGACAGGCTTGGGTTTAAATCTCAGCTCTACCACTTATTTACCATTTGAGCTATATTATATGTACTTATCACTTTTATAATCATTTCATATTTTAATTGTCATATTTTTAGCTTTAAAACCTGAAAAGGTGAAACTTGCTGCCTGTGGACGAAACCATACCCTAGTTTCAACAGGTATGGCATTCAATTTGTATGACTTCCTGCCCAGTTTGAGGTCTCGCTCCAGTACATTTGTGACTTTGTAAAACTAATAGAAGTGACACCTTGGTAACAACAGTAGGATTTTTAAAAATGTAGATGGATAGTACACTTGCTTGCCTTTGAAAATATGCAGATAAATGGTAAATGGCTGAAGAAAAAGCTTGTTTCCTTGGATTATGTCAGGGGGTAGCATCTCCCCCCTGCACACATCAGTGGGTGGTTGTTCCTGTTCATGTTCTTCCTTTTCTGAGGGTGAGTGGGAGCCAAACCCACCCTCACAAAAACCTCTATTAATGTGAGTCAGCACAATTTCAGTTAAAATCTAAACAGGTTCTGTGTGTGTATAGAAATTGACAAGAAGGTTCTTTTTAAAAAAGTTTTTATTTATTTATTTTTAGAGAGAGGGGAAGGGAGGAAGAGAGGGAGAGAAACATCAGTGTGTGGTTGTGTCTCATGTGCTCCCTACTGGGGACCTGGCCTGCAACCGAGGCATGTGCCCTGACTGGGAATTGAACCGGCAACCCTTTGGTTTGCAGGCAGGCACTCAATCCACTGAGCCACATCAGCCAGGGCTGACAAGGTGATCCTTAAGTTTGTGTGTGTGTAGCAGTTGGCAATGTGATTCTTAAGTTTATATGGAAAAGCAAAGGATCTAGAATGACCAAAACAATTTTGAAAAGAACAAAATTAGAGGACTAGCACTACCTGAGTTCAAGACCTACTGCAAAGATACAGTAATTGAGAGTGTGCTATTTGCAAAAAAGATAGACAAAGATTAATGTAACAGAACAGAACCCAGAAATAGATCTATATGCATATGCCCAACTAATGTTTGACAAAGGTACCGAGACAATTCAATGGAGACAAGGTAGTCTTTTCAACAAATGCTCCTAGGCTCTGGCCATTGACCAGTCCTTCCTACCTCCTTTCCCTTCCACAAAGTTTCTGTCTTTAGGCTATTTTCCTTGCCTTGGCTCCTCCTCACCTCTCTGCCCTGTTCAGACTTTTCTTGCTGAAATGTCTTTTCCTCAGATTCTTATCTTTTAAGATGCGGTGTAAGTCTGACTTCTTCCATTGGAGCTTTTGGTGACTATTCAACTTTTTACTCATGTGGTCTCTGAACTGCTAAGTATTTCACCAACTCTGGTTTGCTCCATATGTGTAAATTGTGTGGTCCAATTCCATTTGAAAGCTAGTCTCATTTCCCTCAGTTAGGTTTGCTTGTTTGTTTGTTTGTTTTTAATCTCATTTTTAGCCCTGGTTGCTGTGGCTCAGTGGATTGAGCGCCCGCCTGCAAACCAAAGGGTTGCCAGTTCAATTCCCAGTCAGGGCACATGCCTGGGTTGCGGGCCAGGTCCCCAGAAGGGGGTATGTGAGAGGCAACCACACATTGATGTTTCTCTCCCTCTCTTTCTTCCTCCTTTCCCCTCTCTCTAAAAATAAATAATAAAATCTTTTTTAAAAATCTCATTTTTAATTTGTACTGATTAAGTCTGATTTTGCCCTCAGTTTCCCCTATTATTTAGTGAGGCTTTGACTTCATACGCATTTTTATGACAGATATCACTAATTTTAATACGTATATGTCTCAAAAAGTCTTTATTACTTCAGAACTTACGGGTGATATTTATTATGTAGGCATAATATACTTCTTATTTAGTTAATAAAGTAATTAACAAACATTTATAGTGCTTCCAATGAGCCAGATGCTGTTATAAGAATATCGTAAATGTTAACTAAGTTAAACTTTATAACCGCTCAGGAAAGTAGGCACTGTTATTAGCCCTGTTTTGCAGATAAGGAAAAGGAGACAGGGAAAGGTTAAGTACAGCTTGCTCAAGGTTACGGAACTGATAAGCGGCAAGCCAGAATTTGCACCCAGGAAACATGGCTCTGGTGTCCTTTCTCCTAAATACAATGTTGTACTGCTTTTCTAGTTAGCTATAAAATTTTTAAAAAAATTATACAACATACACTTTCCATGTTTCTAATTATATTCTTCTTGGATTTGCCTCATTTTACTTATTTGTTACTTATTATATCTTAGCTTTAATGGGTATGGAAGTTAAAATTAATGAACCATATCTCTTTTAAAATAGTTTGATTTGGATTGTAAACTAACTTGGAAATTACTTTCTTCTTTTCTGCTCTGAGTTAATAAAGTGCTGCATGAGTAAGAAAATACATTCCACACATTCTGTGCGTTTCAGTTGCTACTAGGACTCTGGAATGATTTGTAAAATCTCACAAAAATGGATAGCCTTGCTTGTTTTACTTCATTTTTGACAATGAAATGAAGTTATGCACCAAGTTATAGGATAATGTCAACTTTCAACTTTCTTCACTGTTAATAGAGGAAATATCTGGTGTACACTGGCTTTTCTCATAAAAATGATGACTGCAGTTTACTGATGTTTTCTGTGTGCAGAAGGAGGCAAAGTATATGCAGTTGGAGGAAATAATGAAGGCCAGCTAGGACTTGGTGACACTGAAGATAGAGACACTTTTCATCTAATCAAGTTTTTTACATCCCAGCATCAGCTTAAACAGCTCTCTGCTGGATCTAACACTTCAGCTGCACTAACTGGTGAGACTTTTTTCTATTTCAGGCTAGGGCACATCCCTTTCCTTTTGACCAGGATGTATGATCTCAGTAAATTGAAGAGAGCACTGCCATTTAGTTTTCTTTCATTGATGATGTGTTTTCAGAAGGCATTTAAAATAGAACTTTAAACCATGACATATATTACAATTTTATGCTTATTTAGAGTTAGATGTCAACATACACTTTGAAGGTAATTGTTAAATAAATTCTTAGCTATGTTTCTATCTACTCATATTCTTATGAGTAGGTATTCTTAAATATTATTTTCATTGAATGTTCTGAAAATTATACTTACAGCTTTAATGAAGAAACATCATAGAAATCCATTGGATATATGTTGTTAAAGTAAAATTTGTAATGGCCACATATCTCTCTGCCTCCTTATTAAAAGTCTATATGAGGAACTTCTTTAAAATTTGGATCTAAGATAAACCTGGTCTCACTAAAGAAGCTGCTGGTGTACTTCTTTGTTCCAGTCTGGAGAACTGTTCCAGAACTTACGGTGTTGCTCTGGCTGTCAGGAGAGCCAGAGTCAGCTCTGAGGCTCTATTCTTCAATTCAGTCAAGTAGCACAGTTAACATTTTGACATCTTTCTGTTGGTTCTTATTTTCAGTTTTTCTTTTATTTGCCTTGTTATTAAATAAAAAATTGATTTTTTTCTTCAATTTTTTAAAGATTGTATTTATTTATTTTCAGAGAGAGGGGAAGGGAGGGAGAAAGAGAAGGAGAGATACATCAGTATGTGGTTGCCTCTCACACACCCCCAACTGGGGACCTGGCCTGCAACCCAGGCAATGTGCCCTGACTGGGAATCGAACTGGTGACACTTTGGTTCGCAGGCAAGCACTCAATCCACTGAGCCACACCAGCCAGGGCCAAAGATTAATTTTTAAATTAATTAAAAGGTAAATAAGTCTCGATGATTTCTTTCTAAAATACTTTCCTCATTTAGCTTTTCCACACATCAAAAACCCTATCAGAAAGAACGTAGCTTAACCTGTATTTGAGATAGTATGCGTGCTAATATATTTCCTGATCTTCTGAAGCTAGGTTATATGTTTCAAGTGTAAATTGTAAAAAAATAAAATTAGGGAAATCCATTTATTTCTTTTTTATTTAAAGCATCATTTCCTCAGTGTTCTCAGAGCCAGGTCTTCTAGGCCCTTTTGACCTGGGACTTGCTTTCCTAGGAGATGATGTCCAGTGTGACTCATGGTGTCATTGAGTTCAGTTGCAGGTAGACTGTGCAAAAGGAAGAAATCATTTTCTGTTTAGAGGCATTAAAATGAGAAAAGGTTATATTATAGGAAAGGACATTCTGCCATTGCTATTAAGATAAAAATACGGACATGACTAAAGTGATTTACATCAGGTTAGTTTCTGTCCTTTATCATTATAGAAGCATTTTGTACTAGAAATTGAACTGTTAAGTAGCTAGATGGTATAAATGTCTTAGGAGTACTTTTCTTTCAAGCATATAATTTTTCTAAATTACAGAATAAATGAGGCATTATAAACACAATAATTTCATACCCCTGCCACTTTTTAAAACCTTTATTCCTCCTTGTATTTTCTTTTTAGAGGATGGAAAACTTTTTGTGTGGGGAGAAAATTCTGAAGGGCAGATTGGCTTAAATAATGTATCTAATGTGTGTGTTCCTCGTCAAGTGACCTTTGGGAAACCTATTGCCTGGATCTCTTGTGGATATTACCATTCAGCTTTTGTAACAAGTAAGACAGAACATTTTGGATTCATCATGTTATCTCCCATTTCTGAGTTCTTAGTTAATAATAAAATGATAATAGCATTCTAAAGTTCCATAGAAATGCCATGTTAGTCAATGTAAAGAAATAATTTTGGTCTGCTTTAACAGTGTTTCTCCATTTCAGTAATGAGAGTTTATCATTTCAAACTCTCTGACTTGTTAACTTTTTAATGAAATTAGGTACATTAGAAAAACAAAATTTATCTGTTAAAAACCCTTTTAAGTTTTGGATCTCAAACGTGTTGGAATAATTTGGCATGAAAAATAAGACCTGTGGCCCATTTTCCTCTGGATCTACTTGCCTATGTACTTTGACCTATTCTACTCTTGTCCTGATACTTTGCTTTTATTGTTTCAATAAGTGAAGCATAGGCTTTCAATGTGTGAACAAGGATAAAGACTAGATGGAAAAGAAGAGACGTCAGCATGGGATATGATTTCCTTTGGTGGGATTTTTCTCAGCATACTCAATTTCCCTCTTTCCTGTGCTCACTGGCAACTGTTTCTACCTTAGTTAAAATATTTGAAATATTGAACTCTATTATAGTCTACATCTACACTAGTAATAATAGAAGTGTGATCATGGCTTTCCATCCTATTGATGGTTTTTCTAACAGTAAAATAGCTAGAGGAAATAGTTTTGTGGTCCCTCTTAGACCTCTCTCTCCCTAAATTTTTGCTTTATACATTTACTCCTTATTCCATATACCTCGGGTTTAGTTTTAGAAAGTTCCAATAGACTCATCTCAGTGCTGCTCAGACTTACCAGTGAATTGGAAGCAGCTTAGTACCAAGATATGGCAAAATCCACCTTGGTTGGTATTGTTCACCACTGTATCAGTTTGCATCTTGAACAAACTGTTAATCAATAAATATTGTCAAATGAGGAAGTAAATGAATGAATGACCAATTAATTGTGTTTCTTGGGACAATACTACCTACAGACTTATTAGTAACTTTAGGGTCCTGGGTTTGGTGTAGTCTATGCTTACTTTGTTCATAAAACAAATCAAAAGAAGGAAAGAAAAACACACATATAAAAATCAAAAACAAGCAAAAGCATTGTCCTATATTTAGGTTTTAATAAAACTTCCAGAATCACTTTTATGATTAGATTCTGCCTTAGCCAGTAAGGGAAGAAGTAGAATTGAATTGTTCATCTGAACCAACAAGTCTTAAATGAAGCTTTTTTGCTTTGTTTTATTGTTTTCATGCCTTTAAAAAATAGTTTTATTGAGATACAGCTCACATACCATACAATTCACCCATGTTAAGGTATGAGGAGCACCAGGAATTTATAGACAGAGGTGCAATGGGACTCTTCTGGACTTAGTAATTCATTTCATGTGAGAGGCAAAAGGCATGGGAAAAGGGAAGGGGTGCTGACTCTACTGAACACCTCTTCTGTGCCAGTGTTTGCTACATACTTCATTAAAAACCTGTGAGAAATCATTATAGTTATGTCTGTAGTATTTTCCCAAGTTTTTTAGGTAAAATATATTTGGCATACATTATTATATTACTCTCATGCTTGAGCAAGTTTTAAGTACTGCATCCCATGTGTATTGGATGTCCTACAACGTCCCTAAGTTCTATGACTTGCTGGAAGGACTGTCAAGCTTCAATAGCAGGTTATACTCATGGCTAAGATTTATTACAGCAAAGGATACAGAACAAAGCAACAGGAAAAATAAATGTATCAGTGGAGTCTAGACAGGTCCAACATGGGTTTTAGTTCTTCCTCTTCCTAAGTTACGTAGGACATGCTTTGTCTTTGGCAGCAAACTTCAGGGACATGTGTGGAATGTCTCTGCCCAGGGGAGCCCACTTAATCTCAAGGTCTGATATGCAGGGCACTGGTTAGGTAGGCATATCCTACTAGCAGCTGGCCACAACATATGACACTCAGGTCCCTCAACAGTGAAACCAGGTGTACCTCATCAATGTTGATGTTTGTGCACAGCAACCCTAAGAAGCTAAGCTGGCATAATTCATTGCTCCAGGTGTGCATAACAAAATCACCAATCACTGACCTAAAGAACTATTCAGGGGCCATATTTCCGGGGGTTGGTCAGTGGTCAATCATGGTTCTCTTGGAGAGATGCAGTTAATAAGCAATAAGACCTGCTGTGTTACCTCTTTCCTCACACCAATGGTGATACATTCTGTGTCATTCTTTAGACTAGATTGTATATTTACAAAGGTTTTTAAATTCCTACTTTATAGAACTCACTTCAGTTCATAGAAATAAATAAGAGAAATTTCTTACTTTTAAGAAGTTCATAGTCATAGTGCAGTAACTGTAATAACAGAAGTGAGCCCTGGCTGGTGTAGCTCAATGGATTGAGTGCGGGCTGTGAACCAAAGTGTTGCCAGTTCAATTCCCAGTCAGGGCATATGCCTGGGTTGCAAACCAGGTCTCCAGTGGGGGCCACATGAGAGGCAACCACACATTGATACTTCTCTCCCCCTCCTTCTCCCTCCTTTCCCCTCTCTAAAAATAAATAAATAAAAAAATTTTAAACAGAAGTGAGTCAGTAGTGTTGGTATTGACAAGCCAGTGATTAAATGTTGGTTTTCTTGATAAGAATCTTTGTGAAGGAAGTACTATGTATCAGTAAAATATGTTAAGACTCATAAAATACATTTACTCAGCTTTCTGAACTGAGTAAATATATTGAATTTACTGAGTTTCCTGAAACAAATTTAATAAAAAGCAATTATTCATTCATATATTCAACAATTAGTCATTACATGCTCAGTGTATTAGATAGACACTCTGCTAGGTTTTTGAAATACCTTAATGAGCATAACAAAATCTGTGTCCTTGTGGGGGCTTAATGTCTAGTTATTTTGATTTATTTTTTTTAATTTAAAGATTTTATTTATTTTTAGAGAGGGGAAGGGAGAGAGAAAGAAAGGGGGAGAAACATCAGTGTGTGGTTGCCTCTCATGTGCCCCCTACTGGGGACCTGGCCCACAACCCAGGCAGGTACCCTGACTGGGAATCTAATCGGTGACCCTTTGGTTCATAGGCTGGTGCTCAATCAACTGAGCCACACGAGTTAGGGCTCATTTTGCTTTATTAAAAGGAAGTAGAGGTAAGATAGTCCTTGCTCTTTTGTTAAACAGCTGAAATGATTTTCCAGTTGTTTCTTAGTAGTAATGGTTGTGAATTATTTGTGAAAATTTTGGACTAGAATAATCAAAGGGAAAATAAAATTTGGCTTTCTTTCCTCACCATATACTAAAAATATTTCAAGAAAAGTCAAACTTATTAAGTTGATGTTTTCTACATTTTTTATTGAACATGAGAACATGTACTAAAACAGCCAGTGTCTTGTTCATATTTATGTCATCATTGATCACTGTTCTTTTCCTTTAACAGTGGATGGAGAACTCTATACATTTGGAGAATCTGAGAGTGGGAAGTTAGGTCTTCCCCAAGAGCTACTGATGAATCACAGAGTGCCCCAGCTGGTGACTGGAATTCCTGAGAAAGTGCTCCAAGTAGCTTGTGGTGGAGGGCACACTGTGGTTCTCACAGGTATGTGGGGACCCTGCTGATCTGTTTCTTGCTTTCTGTGGTGGCTAATGAAAAAATGTTTAAATATATTTTTTATTGTGGTAAGAACACTTATCATCTAACTTACACTCTTGAGTGATTTTTATTTTTATTTTTATTTTTATTGTTCATGCTATTACAATTATCCCTGCGTTTTCTCCCTTTGCTCACCTCCACCCAGCCCCAACACTTCTACTTCCTCAGCCAATCCCCATATGGTGGTCCATGTCCATAGGTCATGCATGAATGTTCCTTGGTCAATCCCTTCACCGTCTTTCATCCAGTTCCCCGCCCTCTGGCAGCTGTCAGCCTGTTCCATGTATCTATACTTCTGTTTGTATTTTGTTCGTAAATCTATTGTGTTCCTCAGATTCTACATATAAAGTGAGTTTGTATAATACAGTATTATCTATAGGCACAATGTTGTATGGCGAATTACTAGAACTTAACCTTGCATAGCTAAAACTTTTATACATGTTGATTAGCAGTTCTCCTGTTCTCCCTCCCAGCTCCTAGCAACCACAATTCTAGTCTCTCCTTCTATGAGTTTGGCTAATTTAGATAGCTCATATAAAGTGACTTTGGATCTTTTCCTGTTAGATTCTCACCTTTTATTCCTGTAGTTAATATACATTTCTGGCCAATGGAAGAATTTCTTAAGTAGGAAAAATGAATTCTGAATTGTTTTCACTAACATAACTGATGTTTTCATGATCTTAACACCTTTAATGGCAACATATGCCAGTGCTTTTAGCTCAGTTTCAAAGACAGACTGTTTCCATATGTATATAGAAATACATGTTCTTCCTATGAATTGCAAATATATGTTTTATATATATGTGTGTATATGTATTCCATATTTATCAAAAATTGACTTTTTCTGAAATATTTTCTTTTGGAGAAGCTCCCTTGTCATGCTGTTTTCTACAGTCATTGATAATTCTTTTCTTTGTAGCATTCACCATGTATAACTTGGTGATTCCTTTGTGATTTTTATGTTCTGTTATAGTAATTCATTAAAAATGTTAAGATTTTAAATTACAGGTAATAAAAGAAAGTTAGAACCTTAATAGTAATATCAGTTTTGGCTTCTGAATTTTATATTTGGTATAACATGTCATTTCTCAGGATTCTAGTTAATATATTAAAACATACTACTTGATAATATGCTTACTAAATTGATGTTCCTATATTTGTTCAGCATTATCTTTATTTAAATGAGTAGTATAGATGTAATGTAATTAGGTAGTGAATTATGAGGTTTTTTGGTTAGAAAGAAGTGAACAAGTTTCTGAAATCACCGTTAATCTTTAGTAACCCAAAGTTAAGAAGTGTTCTAGATAAATGTTGAATAATATCTAATTCTCAGATGATATGCTTAATATTGCAAGGTGATTGAGCAATATTTTATCTTTAGATTTTCTTCTCTCACATAGCTTTTCCTTGGCTTCTTTTTCTTTATTATTTTCTTAATCCTCATCTGAGGATATGTTTTACTGATTTTAGAGAAAGAGGAAGGGAAAGAGGGGGAGAGAGAGAAAGATAAACATCAGTGTGAGAGAGAAACACCAGTCAGTTGCCTCCTGTATGTGCCCTAAAAAGGGATCAAACCTGAAACTTAGGTATGTGCCCTGACCAGAAATCAAACCCATGACCTTTTGGTGTATGGGATGGTGCTCCAGCCAACTGAGCTGCCCGGCCAGAGCTCCTTGACATTTTGTCGTAGTTCTAGTCATGCTTATTAACATATGGTTTACCAGAATTATAATTTCCAGATGGAATCTTTTTCCAAGTTAGAAATAATTTTTTCAAGGGAAATACTTTTGAGGTTTAAGATTTTTTTAAATTTTTGCTGACAAAATGAATTTTCATATACTTTCCAAAAGATATATTTTAGGAATTAAAATTTGAAATTAATCTTTATAATAATTATCTGAAAATTCATTGTATAGCCAGAAATGCAACTTTTTCTTTATGTTATGTATTTTATGTAGTTTATACAAAGATCACAGAAAATATTAATTTATTAGGTGATTGAATGTTCTAAAGGATACAAATACTGATTATTATAATAATGTTATTCAACCATACATTATAAAATATACTCATATATTATAAAATGAGCACCAAGATCATTTATGGTACTTTTCATTATACTTAAAATTAAAAATGCTGTTAAGTGTGATGTTTTCTTACAATATTATAAACATTTAGCTTCCTGTGGACTTTGTTTTGTAGTTCAAAACTATGTTGTCAGAAATTGTTGTTTTGGGTAGATTTTTGCATACTTTGCAATCTCATAGACCAGTAAAATGTTTATATTTTAAATTTTTTGTTTTATAAAATATGAGGATGAACATATGGTTGCCAGCTTTTGATTTTCATTTGGCTAAAATATGGACATTGCAAACAATACAATGTTTTCACCATTATATCATAAAATAAGGGGAATTTTCATAACAAACATTAAAAAGCTTTTAATTTTATAGTAAAAGACACACCCTTAAATTTTGTTTTTTGTATGGAAAATTTAGTATTTGCTTATTTTTCACATTTCTCCATGGACCCATGAGAGCTTTATTTATGAGCTTGCCCTGGTGAGAAAGCTGTATTCTCATTACAGTGGACACAGTGTGGCCAGAAAGGTTAAATATTTAGTCCTGAGAAGAAATGAATCTGAAGAGTGTATTGACAATTAGTTTTATTAAGTATGAAATTGAATACCTGAGTCATAGAATACTTTGCAAGACCTTTAAGGAAAGAATAGGAAACCTTCTGTTCTAAATTATTCCCTTCACTAAAGCAAAGGGCTTGGATTAGATGATTCTGGGGGTGGGTCTTCCCCAGTATTGTTTTTCCTTGTGTCTATAACTCTGATCTTAAAATCTATTTAGATATCATTCATTAAAATACTGCAAAGGTAATTTAAATCATCTCATTGCTAATGAATGTATTTAAAACATTTAAATATGACTATGATAGGTTAGAAAATATAACTACTGGTTGTAGTGATGGGTGATAGTATGATTAGTTTCTCCTTAGAATTAGGGAAACAGTGGATTTCTATTGAGAAAGTGTCAGACTGGAACTTGGACAACCTAAGTGAGGTAGAGTGATAAAGGCTATCTTGTATGTCATCCACAGCAGTTACAAAAAGACAAGAAAAGCCTGATTATAAGGTGGGGTCCTCAATGAAATCTGGATCCCAAGAAAAATAAGAACTTAAATTCTCCAGATTATGTTTGGACAAACTAAGATCTCTGCAGGGTAACAAATTACTAATCACAAAATCAAATATATTCTGTGAAATTACAGTAGTATTGATCTGAAGCCAACTAATAAAAATTGTTTTTCTAATATAATTATTATTTTTAACATTGAATTACATTGTTAAATGTTATAAAGATGATATGACCAAAATTTATAATAGTTGTTATATATAATGGTCTTAAATGAAAGAGTCTTAGGTCATTGAAAAACACAGAAACTATTGTCACCGTTAATCATCCAGGCACCTGAAAGTGAACCTAACAGGATAATGTGAATCAGACTGCCTGAATGGCCTGGTTTTATAAGCCAGTATCAAACAACTTAAGAAACTTAACAGTAATTGTTGGCCAGCTAGAGATAGACAATTGTTTTAATTTACCTGCCATTTTATATTAAGCTGAACATGTAGAACTGGAGATATGCCATGTGATGATTAATTAAACTAAGAGATGGTATTTTTTATACTAATAAGCATTTGTTTTGTAATTGTTTCATTGTGGCTTTATTTCTTTGACACAGCCTATCGTTTAAGAATTAATACCTATATGTCTTATTTATGAAATAAGCATTCTTTTCAGACAGAAAAATGTAAGGCCATGATAGTAGATAGTTATATGTTCATTAGCATCTTCTATTGTCAGAATAAGATGAGTTTATTAGAGAATTACTTTTTAGAAAAATATTCTTTTTCTAATTTATTTTTTTATTGAATTTATTGGGGTGTCACTATCTAATAAAATTATATAGGTTTCAGGTATACAGTTATATAATACATCATCTGGATATTGTATTGTGTTTTTACCACCCCAAATCAGGTCTCCTTCATCACCATTTATCCCACCCCCCTCGCTTACCCTCTTCTACCTCCCCCTACTCCCTACCTTCCCTCTAGCAATACTTTTGTCTGTGTCCCTGAGTCTTCCTGTTTTTCTTTGCTTAATCCCTTCACCCTTATCACCAAGCCCCTAAATTCCTCCTGTCTGAGAGCTGTCTTCTGTTCACTGTATCCATCAGTCTCCACTTTGTTGGTTTATTTGGTTCATTAGATTCCATATAAGTAAAATCATGTGGTACATGTCTTTCTCTGACTGGTATATTTCACTTAGTGTAATACTCTCAAGGTTCATCCATGTGGTTGCAAAAGGTACAATTTCCTTCTTTTTTTATGGCTGAGTAGTATCCCACCGCAGCTTTTACAACTGAATGTCCTATTATTTTTTTAAACCTGTCTGAATGTTTTCTCATTTAATCCTTACAGAAACTCTGTTAGAAAGGGATTGTAATATCCGAGAATTTTAGTACATTTCCTACTTGCCACAGCTAGTAATAATAATGCAGATTTGGGCTCCTGCCGGAATCCAAGGCTCTTTTTCTTCTTTGAAGCAGGAGAGGCAATGTATTGAACTCTGGAAAAGTAAACTGATATAAAAAACACTGTGCTGCTTAACGTAGTGACCAGCGAGAGTTATGTGTCTAAAATGACTCTTTCATCACCACTCATTTTTCCTGTTTTTGTGTTTTCCCATTTCTAGAGACTTATATGAGCATAATATTTACTAAGTTATTGGAGGTTCTTTGGAATCACTTAAAAACACTAATATAGATGAAAGCTTTTTTATCCTCTTTTCATCATTATTGAATTTCCTAGTAAATGTACTTTACCTATAAATAAATCTAGCATTATCTACCGTGTCTTAAGTTCTCCTGCAAATTCTCATGAAATTGTTTTACAAAATAGACTCTTCTATTAAACTACCTTTGGAAGTAAGGACTTTTTCTACAGGAAACACTTAATTTTTTTTTTATTTAAGGCAGTGAAAGGAATTAACTTAATGACAGTTGATACTTTTTAAAAAGCTGAGTGGTAGTTATAGGGACATTTTAGATTGTTCACCGACTTACGTATTTTTAGCAATTTCTTTTATAGTTATGTGTAAAAGATGAAATGAGGCCCATGCCATAATTTTTACAGTTGTGTATCTTGTCATTTTTCCCTCTTCCTTCATCATTGAGAAATGTATACTTAAGTATTAGGTATTCTTATATGGGCATTTCTGTCAGAGATACATAACCTTCATTGTGAAAGGTTGACTATTACAATTTTTCTAGATATAATGGTGACAGTGTCTGCTTCCCTGCAATCCTTTTTTTGTATTTGCCCCTTCCTTTTCAGAAAAAGCTGTGTACACCTTCGGGCTGGGACAGTTTGGTCAGCTGGGTCTTGGCACTCTTGTCTTTGAAACTACAGAACCCCAAATCCTTGAGTCTGTTAATGGCCAGAAAATAACCTCCATTTCTTGTGGAGAAAATCACACAGCTTTGGTAACAGGTACAGATCATATTTCTGGTATATATTTATAGAACTGGGTATGTTTTACAAAGTAAAGACTATGTGAAATTAACGTGTCTAACTTAAACAAAAGAATAAGTGAGAAAATTGAATTCCTTGTTTAATATGCCAAAATACAAACTTTGTAAACTCTTTTTAAATTTTAATTCAATTTAAAATCAATGTAAATGATCCAAACATTTAGAACCTCAGAATGTGTCAGTGATAAGACCATAGTATTATACTTTGGCAGAAAGGTGGAATCTTTTTGAAACTTTATGAGTTTGAAGATTCTTAACTCTGCTCAGGCCAGAGGGAAAAGTCATGCAAGAAAAAAATTTATTTTGTGTATATCCACATACCTATTATTTTTATTACTATTTTAATTTTTATTAAACTTGTTGTAAAATTGCTTAATAAAATTAGATGGGTTTCAAGTGTATATTTCTATATTCCCCACATCTTTTTGCTAGAAAAGAAAAGAACTTATATTAAAATATTCTCCCTGTTGAGTCTGATACAGCTACATGCAGACTAAGTTTTTATGATGCTTTTGCCACCAGGAGGCATTTTCAGGAGTGACCCTTTCCAACCTGCTCCACAATGATAGAAAGGCACCTCAAACACCACTAAGAGAATACCTGAGTCTCCTAGATCATCCACTCTGTCTTTTCTCCTTTATCTAGAGAGAGAGAGAGAGAGGAGACACTGAGACACTGAGACACTGAGACACTGCATTGGGCCAACTTATCAACCTCAGAAACTAGGTGCTGGCTAATAAAGATCTTTCCCTAAAATGACTGATTCAGTTACTTGTAGGTAATTGACATACTCCACAATTTTGATTTAGAACAAAAGGCTCTGTAATTTCACTCTTTCCAGCTCACATTTCTATCTAAAAACGAAAGATTTAAAAGCTAGAAATCATATAGTGTTTTAGAATAATCCAGATATTGCCATTTCTTTTTCTAATTTAATTTTACTGTTTATTTTATTGCAGTTGTCCCAATTTTTCCCCCTTTGCCTTCTTCTGTCCCGCCCCATCCCCACTCCCATGGTCCAGATATTGCTATTTCTACATTTATTTCCCTTCTTTTAAACAAGCTACTGCTACGGTGGAGCTCATCTAATGGTGTCTGATTAGGGGAACTAGGAGTCAGCAAATACAAGGTCCTATAATTCACTGTCTTTTCTTCCCAAAGAACCTTTCAAAGAGATCTACCTGCCCATTTTCAAGTATTGATGTCTTTGTTAATATCGCATGAAATAGAGCATATATATACACAAATGTTTATATCCAATTGTATGTGTATATATATGTATATATACAATGCAAAAAATTGCTATTCATTCATAGTCCTAGGGTTTTTGTTATGCAGGTATCTCTTACTGCCTTATCTTTATCTCAGTTTCTCTGCCCTTACTGCCATTTTTTCATCCATTCTAAATAGCCATTGATGGTAAATACACGCTTTTTATGGATCATCTAACCTACAATGAGATTATTTGGCTAAACTTTCGTAATACCTTTCCTCCTGATGAAAGACGTTATAGCACAAGTAATTGAACATTAACATGGTTTGCCTTTTTGCTCATGAATCCTCCCCAGGGGCCAGGTGTTATGAATATTTTTTTCTCCAGGATTAATGAGAGGTATGTAGTGGGTTATCTATAAATTCTTGCCAGTTCCCCATTATAGCCAGTGGCTCATATTTTAAAAAGCTCTCTGAGGTTAGAAGTGGAGTCAGGTGGCTTAGATCATAGTTTGTTTTTTTCTGACTAAAGATAATCAAAAGGGCAAACTTTAAAAAGCATTTTGGATAAAGAAATCAGGGTCAAAGGAAGGAGAAGGAAAGATGATAAGGAATATACATAAAGAAATAAGTATTTTATAGTAAGAATTATGCCCTGGCTGGTGTAGATCAGTGGATTGAGCTTGGGCTGAGAACCAAAGGGTCGCTGTTTGGATTCCCAGTCAGGGCACATGCCTAGGTTGTGGACCAGGTCCCCAGTAGTGGGTGCACAAGAGGCAACCACACATTGTTGTTTCTCTCCCTCTCTTTCTCCTTCCCTTCCCCCCCATCTAAAAACAAATAAAATCTTTAAAAAAAAAGAATTATAAGAGTATAAATTTAGAGCATAAACAGTGGTTATTACTAATTTATAAGGTATCTATTTATTTTTGTACATTAATTTTTGAACTTCCCACTTTACTGAATTATGGTACCTCTAATCATTTTTTGGTCAGTTCTCTTAGATTTTCATAGTATGCAGTTACTTTGCCATCTTGAACTAGAAAGCCCCAAATGTGATCTTATAATTTCCCAGCTTAAAACCATTCATTTAGCTTATTATTGCCCTTAGGATAGAGTTCAGTAATTCTTAAGATGAACTAACAGGATCCTCTGTGTTGTGATTCCTTCCTACCTCTTCAGACTCATCTTACAGCACTCCCCCTTTGTGCTTCAGGCACGTTGTTGCCTTTCAATTTCTTGACTATACTATATATATTTTTATTCAGTGCCTTTGTATGTACTGCTGACTCTGTCTGGAAGATTCTTTGTTCCCTTTTCTTGCAGCTAAACTCTGATCATCCTTTATGCCACAGTTTGAAACCCTTCCCTAATCTCCAGACTTTTGGGAGATCATCCCCTTCCCCTGCACCCATACTGGCACCTTTCCCTTTACTTTTGCTTCCATGGCATTTACCCCACTTGAGATGAAAGATAAGAAGAAAGGGCTTGAGGAGTGAAGGTTCAGAATAGCTGCTACAGCAGTGGAGCAACAGGGTTAACTAAAGAGCAGCAAAAAGATTACTTCACATCATTGTAGGTCCACCTATATAGGGAAACCCCAGGATTGATGCAGAGCAGGGACATCAAACTCATTTTCACCAGGGGCCACATCAGCCTTGTGGTTGCCTTCAAAGGGCCAAAAGTAATTTCAACTCCTTAACAGTTAAGGAGTAGTTACATTTATACAGTCCTAAAATTATTTTGGTGCTTTGAAGGCAACCTCGAGGCTGATATGGCCCCTGGTGAAAATGAGTTTGACACCCCTGGTATAGGGATTAGTCAGCATGGTTGGTTTATTGCATTTTCATCCGCAGCATTCCACAGCCCAGGAGCAGAACTGGTAAAAGAGGCAGCTGGATTGATCTAAGCCAGTAGTTTTCTACTGGTGGTGATTTTGTCCCTCCAGGGGACACATGGCAGTATCTGGAGACATTTTTGATTGTCACAACTGCAGAGGCAGGGCTGCAAAAACCGGATCTAATCAATGAATGGAGGAAGAAGAAAATGAGTTGTATTGGGATGTAGGGGGTCAGAATGTAACAATCTCTTTCCCCTTGAGAAGATGGCATGTAACATGAGATCTCATGCTGGTGCTGGTGCTGCTGCTCCACACAAGGCCTCAGAACAACTTGGTTTCAACTTTACAAACCACCAAGGGCTTAGTGATTTATTCTCAGAGTATCTGTTGTCTAATGTTATGTGCAGGACCACAGAGACCATAGAGAGTATGGTAGCATCAATGAATCAGGGTAAATTCAGTGTATAATGTGAGGGGAAAAATTACAACTGCAATGTATGTTAATATGTTCATCTATTTATAAATAAATTAATACAATCAGCACTTTTATAATTCTCTTTTTTGCATTTTAGATGTAGGCTGTATGTATACTTTTGGAGATGGTCGATATGGAAAATTAGGACTTGGAATGGAGAATTTTACCAATCAGTTTGCTCCTGCTTTGTGCCCTAATTTTTTGAGATTCAGAGTTCATTTGGTAAGGGTATTAGCATTTCCCCATTTATATTTTCATATTCCTTTATTTTAGTCTTTCAGTTTTATATAGAAAATAAGCACTTTTATGTTGATATGAAAGTACTTCATGGCTATATTTAATAAATATACTTGTTTCCTAAAAGTCAAATGTCAGACATAATGTCACTCTCAAAATCCATGCCTTTCCTAATTTTCTTCTTTAACATCTTCCTTTGTGCCCTAATCTGGACTCTTCTATTTTATTCTCATATGTTTCTTGAAAGCCAGGACTGTGCCATGCCTGAAAGCTTTGTGACTCTTGCAGCACCCAGCAGAGTACCTTACTCACAGTAGTCATCTATAGATATTTGTTGAATCAGATATTACTAAGACTCTCAAATTCTGCACAAGAGAAAATTAGTGGAGAGTTCTGAAATTACATTTTGTTGGCTAAATGTTTTTTAGATAAGAAGGTATTGTTTACAGTTATTACCAGCAGGCATTTTGTGTCTGTTATTTCTAACACTTTTGCCAATTAAGAACTGTGGGCATAAAATAATATGTTTCTTTGGTGATGATATTACTTGAAATTTGTTCTCCAAAACCTCAGTGCCTAATGCTATAGAACATTTCCATTCTTTGATTAGATACATACTTAGTGAACTCCCGCTCTGAATAAGATACTGACTGAGTATAAGGGATACAAAGCATACAGTGATGGACAAAATAATCAAATCCTCATTCACTGAGCTTATAGTCTTATAGGGAAGATCATTTTTAAAAGTGCTGTACAGAAGTATATAAATTTTAACTTTGAAAATATTACAAAGGACAGGTTAGAATATGTTCAGAATATGCTATCCTTATGCTACCATGGAAAGTTTAAAGTGGCTACAAGTCTGTGTATTGCAAATACTACACAATGGCTTTTAAGCACTTTATTGGAAATCAGTTATTTCTCAAAATCCTTTGCATGTTGATTTTATTTTTCATTGTTCCATCATTGCGTGTGCTTGCATTTTGCTCTAAGGACTTTTAAAAATGTTCGCGTAAAAAAGCTTTGAGCCCTGACTGTCATAGCTCAGTGGATTGAGCGTGGGCCTGTGAACCAAAGGGCCACTGGTTCAATTCCCAGTCTAGGGCACAAGCCTGGGTTGCAGGCCAGGTCCCCAGTAGGGAGCACGTGAGAGGCAACCACACGTGGATGTTTCTCTCCCTCTCTTTCTCCTTCCCTTCCCCTCTCTCTAAAAATAAATAAATAAAATCTTTTTAAAAATCCTACATTCTCCTTTAAAAAGAAAGAAAGAAAAAGCTTCGAGACAATTAGCTCAAGAGACAGATTTATTCTTGGATCACCTTTTTCCAAGTAGAATTTCTCTGAGTAATTTTTTCAACTAATTGACATGTTACTCTCAGATTGAAATAACATTTTCTAACTTGTAAGGAGAATTGTAACATTATATTTAGTTTTTATCTATATTATATCAAATAATTTTTTGTGTATACTATGTAAAATTGAAAGTAAAATTGTATGTTAAACTTGTTCTAATTTTCAGCCATAGTAATTTAATGAAAAGAATATGCGGTTGATTCTTGAACAATGCAGGGGTTAGGGGCACTGACCCCAAAAGTAGAAAATCTATGTATAACTTTTGACTTCCCCAAAACCTAAGTACAGCCATCTCTCAGTATCTACAGGGGATTGGTTCCAAATACAAAAATCCACAAATTCTAAAGTCCTTTCTATAAAATCTCATAGAACAATGCATACAGTCAGCCCTCTGCATCTGCAGATTCCCATTTGTGGATCAGAAATATTTTTTTTGATCCGTGGTTGATTGAATCCATGGATGTGAAACCCAGGGGTATGGAGGGCTGACTGTTTATTTTTTAAAAAGTTAACTTAGTTGGTTAGAGCATCGTCCCAATACACCAAGGTTGCGGGTTCGATTTTGGTCAGGGCACATACAAAAATCAACCAATAAATGCATAAATAAGTGGAACAACAAAGCGATGTCTCTCTCTAAAAATCAATAAATAGTTTAAAAATAAAAACATATAAGTGGACCTGTGTAGTTCAAACCCATATTGTTAAAGGTCAACTGTATATTATAGTTCATGCATTTGTGTGTATATGTGTGTGTGTGTGTGACTGTAGATATAGTCATTCAGTATGGAAAGTCTGCCACTAAGTAAATGTTTTGTAGCTGAAAACTGTTAAATACTTATTGTGTTTAAAGCCAGTATCAATTGATTTTTCTATGGATTTATGTTGTAGGTTGCCTGTGGTGGATGTCACATGATAGTTTTTGCCACTCCACAACACATTACAGAAAAATTTGAATTTGAGGAAGAGAGTGAGCCTTGCACATCAGGAGTAATTTCTGCGCCCATCAGCAACGTGACCTCAGGGAGCATACTGCACAGTACTTTATCAGCACGTGTACGTCGAAGAGAGAGGGTACATTTGTGGTCTATCCTATATGATAGTGTTGTGTTGCACTACAAAGAAAACTGGAAGAAAAAAATCCCTTTTTAAATCAAAGAAGGATCTTGCCTGATATATTTACTAAATAAAATTATTAGAGTTAAGGGCATACAAACTTAAAGGGAACTCAGAGTTAAGCTGTTAAATATAAAAAATAGGAAATTCAGATTATCACAAATAACCTTGGCTTATAGACAATGATACTTACCACTATCTTATCACCTCAGATTGAACGCCGAGTTGTTTTCTCAACTGTATGTGTATTGACCTTTACTTTCCTTTTATCTTTTAGTTATAGTGCATGAGCAATGGAATGTTATACATTGTAAACAACGAAACATGGAAAACAAAGAAATAAGGTCTTCAGTTTGAGAGAGGACATATTTTTTTCTCAATTAAATTTAGAGAGTTTCATTCTGTGCTTTAAAATTATTGATACTAATATATTTTTAAAAAATGAAATGCAAATAATTTTTACAAAACACATTCCTTTTTTAAAAAATTAGTTTAAGTTGTAGAATGTATTCCTTTTTAGGTTAAGAGGTTAAGTTTGACATTTTATTATGAAAAAGTAGCTATTGAGAAATACCCCGTAAGTATTTTGGAGTTGTTGTTTATGTCCCATGAGTAATTTTTTGTTTTTCAAGGAAAGCAGAGAAAACACACACATACTTTTTTCCCTGTCAAGTGAAAAACAGGCTTCCAAATTGACAGTTTAAAGCAACTTATATACAGAGACTACAGCAACATTTTTCAGCCCTTGTGGATTATAAAAAGCGAATTGTGTGGGACATCAGCTATCTTTGAAGTCTCGCTCTTAAATTTTATTTTTTAGCAACCACAGGTGGTTGATGTCTATATTAAATATATAACATCATCTAACAGTTTATTTAACCTTTTATTTTAAAGGAGAAACCCCCAGATTCTCTTCAGGTGACACAAACACTACCTCCAGTTAAAAAGACTACTGGGCCATCTGCTTTTTCCCCCCTGAGTTCAGTTCCTTTCTGTGTATCTACAACTAATCTGACAGAAATGATGACTGAAAAGGAGGGCCACATGAAGCACATGGAACCAGGTAATATTTGCTAGACACTATGCCTGCTCTCAGAAAAAAAAGCGTACCTTTTATTCTTGTTGTTTTCATGTTTACCTTAAGATGTTTTCTACAGTTAAATATTTTTCCTAGTTAAAGACTGACATCTCTTATTTGAACACAAATCCAGGAATGCTCTTACAAAGAGCAAGCCTTGTCACTTACCCTAAAAATTCCATATAACAGCAGCAGCATATCCTTGTAGGGCAGTGTTTGGTATACATAGTACCTTAACTTATGTTATCTCCTTTAAACCCTGCCCTGGCTGGTGTGGCTCAGTGGACTGAGCGCAGGATTGCAAACCAAAGGGTCCCCAGTTCAATTCCCAGTCAGGGCACATGCCTGGGTTGCAGGCCAGATCCCCAGTTGGGAGTGTGGGAAAGGCAACCACACATTGATGTTTCACTCCCTTCCCTTCCCCTCTCTAGAAACAAATAAATAAAATCTTTTTAAAAGGGTTAAAAAAAAAAAACGCTGAAGCAACTGTGAATTAGGTAAGAGTTATATTCTTTATTTTTATAGATGAGAAAAGCAAGACTTGAGATTGAGTGACTTGTCCAAGGTTGCTCAGCTTATAAATGAAGTGAATAAGTTTGAATGCAGGTCTTCTGGACCTATGTGAAGTTCTGTATTTAGGCAGTATACTGTAGAGGTTAAGAGCCTGGTGTATGTAGTTAAGTTGATTTGGGACCAGATGACAACTCTGACATTCATTAACTATGTGACTGACTTTGGGAAAGTTGCTTGATTTTTTTAAACCTCAGTTTCCCTATCTTGGAAATGAGTTCAATAATACCTACTTTGGGGAGTGAGCGTGACAGTTAAATAAGGCATATAATATACTTAGCATTGAGCCTAGCACCTCCAGAAAACTATTAGTAAATATAGTCCTGATTTAGTGTAGTAAATACCTCTACCTCACTACCTACATATAGGTATTATATATGCATATGTAATATGTATATATATTAAATGTATATAAATATATTTATATAAACATTAATTGTTTTATATAAATATAAATGCATAGAAGCATAATATAATACCTGAATATTAAATATATAAATACTGTATATTTAGTATAGTAAATGTAGTAAATACCTCTTCCTCACTACCTATTAGATACAGCTTTCATGTCTTTCATGTTTTAAATTGTAATCCCAGGTCTTTAGCTATTATATACCTCTTATAAATAATTTTGTTTACAGACGTTTGCGTATCTTAGGAGTATGTATATATTACTTCAGGGCATGTGCTCGAATGATAGGGGCAGGACAAGAAGCCAAGACCAGGAGATCTGAGTAAGCAGTAGGTTTGTAATTAAGAAGATAATCTGGGTATCTGGGATTAAGTACTGTGGCACAGATAATTTTTAGCATTTTAGGGATCAGGAACCTAGACAAATAGTTGAAGTAATAAAAGATGAGGTCCTGGCTGGTGTGGCTCTGTGGATTGAGTGTTGGCCTGCAAATCAAAAGGTCACCAGTTTGATTCCCAGTCAGGGCACATGCCTGAATTGCAGGCTAGGTCTCTGGTAGGTGGTACGGGAGAGGCAACCACACATTGATGTTTCTCTCTGTCTCTGTCTCCCTCCCTTCCCCTCTCTAAAATAAGTAAATAAATAAAAAATCTTAAACAAAAAAGATCAGGAACTCAGGCAAGAATTTTGGGTGGTGGTAATAGGATATTGCCTACAACTAGGACCTTGATAATGAGCTAGTTTCCTGCATCTCACCCAGAACTTTTGGATGTTTCCTTTTGAGATAAAAATTACTGGCACTCTTCAGCCCTGTACACAGGAAAAGTAGATTCTGACAACAGTGTGTACGAAGAAAAGAGAAGTTTGTGGTTTGGGGAAGTTATTTCCCACTTGAAGATTTGATTGTGAAGATAAACAGAATTTTGTAGCTAGATCAAAATGAAAAGCCATCCCTTATCTGTTTGTGACTGTTTGCTAAAACTTTCTTAATAAAAAGTATTTTGAAAGTTGTATCCAACATGTTATGTGACTTTTTCTTAGGTATTTGCAGATTTCAGTGTTTATCACAGAGGACAGGTGGTAGGGAATAATACCTTGTTGAGAAGGTGACAATTAAGCTAAAATGTAAATGACACAAAAGATAGCCACACAAAGAGAGAGGATTTATGTATTTCAGGCAAAGAAAATTAATATATGTAAAGATTTGGAGGCAGTTATAAGGAAAGGAAAGACAACCCGTGGGACCAGAAAGTGAGGGAAAAGGCAGGGCAAGATGATGTTGGAGAAAGAGACAGTGACAAATTATTCATGGTTTTACAGGCCATGACAAGCCAATATTATTTGAGTGTCTTAAAATTCCACAGAGTCATTAAAGGATTTTAAACAGTGGGGTGAGATGCTTTTATCCAGCTTACATTTTAAGATGATCAGTTGCCTTTCTGTGGATTGTAGGGAGGCCAGACTGGAAGTAGGAATACTTAGGAGCTTTTTGTAAGCGATAATGATGTTTGGACCAAGGTATTCACAGTGGAGGTGGAGAGAGGGGGGCAGATTGAAAGTACATTTTAGACATACAACCAACTGAACTTGCTAAACTTGTTAATGTATTACAGATAGATGTAAAGGAAAGGGAAGAATCAAAGGTGATTCCTAGGCAGGAAGGTGGTTGACAAGTTTGAGGGGAAAAAACTTAAAATTGAGCTTGAGATACCTGTGAAACATCCAAGCAAAAATATCAAACAGGCAATTGAAAATGCAAGCCTAAAAGTTCAGAAGAGAGTTCTGGACTAGAGATATAAATTTGGAAACTATCAAAATAGAGATGGTATTGACAACCCATGAAAGTTTGTGAAGTCACCTATTAGTAAAATTGGAAGAAAAGAGAGCCCAGGACTTAGCCCTAAGGACATCTAACATTTAGCTACCAAAGAAGCCTTCCTCAGCTTCCTCAGCCAGTTGGGTAGGAGGAGGGAAATTAGGAGAGAGTGGAGCCATGAATTCAAACTATTTTGCAAACATCAAAGAAAAAGCTCAGATAGTCCATGGATTTAATGTCATGCAGATTCCTGGTAGTCTTGACAGGAGTAGTTCAAGGGGAAGATCGGGGCAGAATCCAGAGTGTTAAGAGTTGAGGTGTTAATGGGAGATGAAGAAGTGAAGTGTACATAGGGTGTGAAGACAATTCTCTTGCATATTTTGGTCATGAAGAGGGGTACAGGAATTGACTGGCAGCTAGAGGGAGATGTGGGGCCAATGGCAAATATTAGAGCATATTTGTATGCTAATGGACATAAGCCAGTCCCAGAGAGATTGGTAGCACATGAGAGACGGTATAACCAAAGGTGCAGAGCTCCTGAGAAGACAGGAGGGGCTCACATTCAGAGAAGTCTTTGGTAAGAAGAAAGCCATTCTACATTTTAACAGGAAAGTATAGGTAAATGTGTACATTTGTTGGTGAGAAGATAAAGCAGATGAGATCTGATGAGTACTAATTTCTCAATCCAGTATTAGGCAAGGCCATGGCCTTAAATGATCTACTATTTTTCAAACCTCCATTCTCTGCCCTCAATCTGTCCTGCTTAGCACTTCATACATTAATCTTCCTCAGGTGTTGTTTAGTTCCTATCTACTCCAGTGCCTTCAGAGGATCCTAAGTATTTTTTTAAAAGAAGTGTAAATTTCCCCATATGACTCCTACTTGCCTCATCTTTCAATTGTCTTTTTCTTATAATCCTAACTGAGGTCCCAAGCCTGCAGGCTAGCCCATGAGCCAAATCTAGCCAGACCCCTGTTTTTGTAAAGTTTTATTGGAACTCAGTCATGTCTATTCCTTTAATGTGTTGTCTATGGTTGCTTTCACACTATAGTGGCAGAGTTTGATTAGTTAGGACAGAGACTGTATGGCTGCAAAGCCTAAAACGTTTACGTTATGGTCTTTTACAGAAAAAGTGGTCCAACCCCTGATTTTGATCAAACTGAGCTCTTCACGGTCAAGAATCAGTGGAAAGGCTATGAAAGTTAGACCTGAGATTGACACTTGGTACCAAAAGGGTCACTGAACCTTAATTTATTCATTTATGGAACCAAGATATAATACTTACCTCTCTTGTTGTAATGTGATTAAGTTAACATGTATATAACTTAAAATATGTGTTCCCAGCACATGGTAACCCTTCAATACAAGCAACACTGCTTCTGTTAGCACTGACCTTCATTTTCTTCCTTGTCCACTTTCATCTCTGCCTCTCAGAATTCTACTCATCCTTCTCTGTACCTCCTTAGTGAAACATTTTCTGATTCCCACCATTCAGATGTGATTTCTCATTCCCCTATGCCATATATTTTATATTCCCTTATAGATTACAAGTTCATTAAGTATGGGGCCAGGTGGATACTTGAAATATTAGAGGGACTGCTTCATAAAGTACATGATTATCTAACCACTATGCTATATACCTAAAACTAATACAGTAAATTATAATTGAAAAATAAAAAAGTATAGTGTCCAAAAAAATTAATAGTTAAATTGGTATCACCTGCATCTTACATCACATGGAACAAACACAAACTGATTATTGGCTCATTTGAACTGAATGAGTTTACAAGGGAGAGATCAGTGTGGACTGGCATTTTTAGTGAAGACTTCATTAAGGAGCTCCTCTCAAGTAAATGTACATGTTCTAAAAGGGGGTATAATAATTGAGGAAAATGTAAGGTAAATAGAGCTGATAACTTCTAATTATCTTTATTATATAATAACTTTTCAGTTTTCCATGAAAGTATCTAGGAGCTTGTACTAGTTATCTGTTGCTACATAACAAATGACCCTAAAATTTATGGGTTAAAACAACATTTGTTATCTCACACAGTTTCTGAGGGTTAGGACTCCAGGAGCAGCCTAGCTAAGTAGTTCTTGCTCAGGGCATTTCATGCAGTCATAGACAGGCTGTCAGTCACCTTAGGCTGCTTTCATCTGAAGGCTGGACTGGGGCCATTGTTAGGGGGCTTCACTTTCTCAGCACATGGGCTTCTTGCTAAGGATATTCACAACATGACTTCCCCCAGAGCAGTGATCCAAGAAAGAGAGAGAATATGTGGGACCAAGACACAAACCACAATAATGTCACAATTATGTCTGCTGTATTTTATTGGCCATACAGACCAATCTGGTAAAATGTGAAAAGGAGCTTCATTGGGTTATGCATACCAGGAGGATGTGGGTCACTGGGACCCTTCTTTCGGACTGGCTTTCACAGTGCTTGACACATGGGTAGTATTTATCCTAAAGGAATAGTGTTTGCCTATTGATAGGAATGAAGCAGTTGTTATCTCATCAGTGTCAAAATCTTCAAATTTTCAAAAAAAACTTAAAACCTGTTATCACTGTGAATGAATTCTGTTCAATTCCCTTCACGTGGTTAAAGGACCTTCAATAAAATTATATCTGCACTTTATATTATAGAGTAATTTCCGTTTATTGTCCAGCTGTCTTTCCCTTTTCCTTTGAAAATCTGGTTTTCTCTTTTCCCTTTTAATCATTCAGGTAATTTTCAAGATAAAATGACCAAAGGGAAGGATACAGACAATTCCTCATCCGCAGATACAGAAAGCCTTGGAGAAACTACTGATGTCTTAAATATGGTAATAGTTTTCTTATTTATGTATTTAGATATAAGCTTGATTTTAGTTCATCATGTATTTGTGTGTATGTGTCTGTGTATGTATATACTTCTGTACTGTTATATGCATAAAATGCTTTTTCTTTTGGTTTCATTTTGTTATTTTTAATCAACTTAATGAGGTATAGATTACATACAATAACATTTATTTCAATCCTCACATTATGTATGCAGTTGACTTGATTATATTACTGCCTGAAGTGTTTTGTATTATTTATATATATTTTTAGAATGTGTAAGTGTGTATATATATATACACACACACTTATAGTCTTCATTGTTTTTAGAACATACTTTTTTTATTTATTTCAGACACATATGATGAGCCTAAATTCCAATGAAAAGTCTTTAAAATTATCACCAATTCAAAAAAGAAAGGTATAATATAGAGATTAATTTTTATCATGGTGGGTAAGAACAGTTTAAATTTTTTTCTTTGAAAAATGTCTGGAAAGAACACAAGAAAGGTAAGCATTCACTTACTTTAGAACTGAAAAGATAGGAATGCAGTATAGATCACCTCAACTTGGGCTTGTTCTGTTGGTGTGTATTTTCTTCAATGTAACAAAGATTGACAGAATTCCAATGCCAAAATGTGCTCTTTGGAGTTACTAACAAGTCAGAATAGCCATACCTTCTTGTCATCACGGCAAAAAGACTGTTGTTGTAGTTCTTAAGCATTGGAAGAGGCTATTGTTTATCAGAGTGGCTCTCAGACTTCACTTGAGTATTACTTTGGATAAGTAACTGTGCTGACCTTACAGAATGATATAAACGTCTTTTCTAGCTCTAAAATTTTGTGGTTTTAGTGAGAATATTTAATACCAATTGCTTTTCCAGTGTTTGGAATAGGCTTCAATTTATCAAGGAATTAGTAACATAAAAATGAGATTAAACATTTAGAAATTAGCCAGAAACTGTGCATGGTTGATTAAAAATAGACCTTTAATAAATAACAAATGAATAGCAAGAGGAAGGAATAGTGTAGTTTTCACAACCCTGGAGAGATCAAGGCCTCCCCTAAAATTCTTCACTTTTCCTAGCTTTACAGACCAGGGGGTGAAAGTATGAGGAGTTTGGAAATTAGAAAAGTAAGTTGGAGAAATGTAAATTAAAGGAAGAAGGCTAAAGAAAACATTTGGTTTATATTTCTAGTACCTTTTCTACATTGTTAAGCTAAAAATCCTTTAAATCAAAGTCACTGAAATGCAAGAGAATCTTGCTAAATTATAAAATTTAGTGCCAATCCTCATTAGTGTTACCTTTTTTTACTGAGAGTCATGGTGAATAACGCTTTTTTATGTGCGGGAGAGCTGTTCTAACACAATTGTGGAAGCTCAGTGAATGCTGTTTATTGACTCATTTTACTTCCAAGCAGACAGCTTTTCTGTGTCTTTACTTCCTCTTTGACTCTGGGCTCTGCCTTTGCTGCTTTATTGTGCTAGGGAAATAAAGGCACGTACATTTAGGAATCATTTCTGGCACCTGGGCCTCTGTCTTTCTTAGGGCTCTTGAGGACAGGCTGACAGTGACTAGAGGGGAGAAGGGAGGGAATTCCAGGGGAACTTCAGGGGAGAATGGGAAGGGTTTACAGGAACAAATATAAAATTGACATATGGACAAAAACTGGGGGGGGGGTTGGAAATGGGAGGGAGGAGGGGAGGGATGGGTGGGTTGGCTGGAATGGGAGTAAAGGATAGAAACTGTACTTGAATAATGATTAAAAAAATAAAAAACATCATGACTTTTTAAACAGTAGGACCTAGAATAAACAAAAAGATGGCATTTCCTTTTGAACTGATCATATATTTTATACTTCACATAATCCTTTTAAGTAGAAGCCTTACCAGGCTTGCTTTGGTGAGTAAAAAAAGATTTATTGTAGTATTTTTATATATTAATTTTAACATGCATTATAAATAATTTCTTTAGCAAAAAATAGACCTCATCCTGGGCCTAACACTCATCACAATTTATAAAACTCGATTTAGTGAGGTTTTACTATCTAGAGACCCAAATTTATTGAATATTTCAACCAATTAGCTTGCAAAATTTAGGTCAACAACCTGATTTTTGCCTTGTCTAGCAGAAAATTAATTCATATTCTTAAAGTCTCATTCAAATCTCAATGTTTCATTTCATAGTTTTTATTAAAATCTTACATTTTACCTTAAGTATTTTCCTTGTAGTGTTTTTATGTATACAAATTATTATAACTAAGGATTATAGTAGATAAGAGGGTCAGAATTTTGAAAACCCAAGATTTTGTTTTGAAAAGAAAAATATATTCATTATTACTTAGTATATTGGTAAAGATTTTATTTTCAGTTTTTATTATTTTCTTCCAGAAATAAGCTATTTTTTCAATTTTTAGAAATTTCACATTTTCATTTATTTTCTTTAATTTTGTGAATTTTGTGGAATTGAGAGACCAATCAAAAATAGACAATTAAAATGATAAGAAAGGTTGAGGAAAAATTGAAGCACACTGAATGTAAGAGAAGTATACATTTTTAATAGTATTTTGCAAAATCAAGCTGGACATGTATTTAAGAATTGATTTAGATTTAGAAAAGGGTCAGAGGATAAATATTGATGATACTGTGAGTAATGGCAAAATTAAGGCAAGTAGTAAGAATTTAAAAGTTAAACACACACGATATTAAATCAAAATTAGATACACCATAAACTTAGAGAGCAGCATAAATTATTCCCAAAGAAAACAAAATCTGGGCAATGTTTGGTAAAATTGGACGTTTTTGTTCATTTAGTAAAACTGGTAACAGTGCAAGTTCTTGGTAGTTTTTGTACTAAATAAGTTACTTTTGTCAACTAATAGTAGTATGACGATTACCTCAAAAAATTTACAGAAACAAGAAAGAATTGAGCAACTGAAGCAGCATACAGCTCATACTGAAAAGGATGATAGCAATGAATATGAACATGAAGAGATGTCCCAAAAAATGAAAGAAGGGAAAGCATATAAACAAATTTTGGCTAAAGGAATATACATGGTACCAACATCTGGGAATGTGGAAGCATATTCAGATGAGGATGTAGGTCACAACTCAGGACAACCTGGGCCTCAGGCTGACACCAAACAGAAGGGCTTGCAAAAAGAGACATTTAAATTTAAAAATAAGTGTGTTATTTATCCATTTGATGATAAGAAAATAGAAAATAAATGTGGTGGAGAATGCAGTCAGAAAGATTTAGAAGCAGAAGAAATAGTCTCTGAGAAGGAAACTAAGCTGGCAGAAATGACAGGTCCGAAGGATAGAAGAAAAAGTAAAGAGAATATAAAAATTATTGACAGATTCTATGGTGACTTACCAAATAGAGTCATGAATATTGATGAGAATTTTGAAGAAAGTGTTTTTGTTAAGGAAAGAAAAATGACCAAGCATGATGAGATCTTTGATAGTGAAAGAGAATCTCTAGAGGAGTCAGACAGTTACATGGAAGGTGAAAGTGAAAGTGAGCCCAGTACAACTGATGGCTTCGAGCCGCCTGAGTCAGGAGACGGTAGTAGTGGAGAAAAAGATGATGATGATGAAGTGGAAACTTATCAAAACTTATTGTGTGGCACAAAATTTATTGAACGAGAACGTGAGGAAGAACTCATACTATCCGAATTCATTACAAAATACGATTTTAAGTATGAACGCTTGCCACAAATTCCAGAGGAAGAGGAAGAGGAAGAGGAAGGAGCAGAGGATTTAGAAGGAAGTGGAATAGAGGAGCAAAAGCAAAAGGTAGAGGAAAATGTGGAGATGCCTGGAGGAAAGGAGAAGGAGGAAGCAGAGATCCTGTCAGATGACCTTACAGACAGAGCAGAGGTGAGTGAAGGCTATGGAGAGTCAGGGGGAGAGGCAGAGGATGTGCCTGAAGGTGGATGTGAGGCAGTCTGGAAGGAGGGTGATTCAAGAGTGGAACAGAGGCAAAGTGAGGAGGGAGAGGAGCATAAAGACAAGGGAGGAGAAGAAATGGAAAGCCAGGGT
>CM052552.1:49636375-49655268 GCA_028533065.1 Trachops cirrhosus
AGAAGAAAACAATGAGGATGGTGAAGGGAAATACCAGGAGACAGGTGATGAAGGGAATGAAAGGCTGGGAAGACAGGGTGAAGGAAAAGAGTCCAGGAAAGTTAGCAAAATCAAAGGATCTGTGAAATATAAGGATAAAACATATCAAAGAAAGTTCATTACTAACACAGAGAGAAAGGGGAAAGAACATAAAGTACAGAGGTTTAGAATGCCAGTGCAGTCAAAACAACTTCTAGAAAATGGTTCTAAAATTTTTCTGAAGCCATCAGTTTCCAAAAAATTCTGGAATAATGTGTTACCACATTATTTGGAACTGAAGTAACAAAGTAAATTTGAGCTGATTATGTCCAGGCAAACAATTTGATTGCCTTACACGTAATGGGCACCCAGTACATTTTCTTAAATTGATTTTATGTCATGGTTACTTTACGTATGGTACAGTGACACTTGGTAAAGACAGCACAAGGCACTGGTAAATTTTGGCTCCTCTTAAACTAATATCTTGGTGTATTTTCCCCCCAAATTATTAATCTGTAACTAGAAAATATGAAAAGGTCATAGAAGATAATATCTCATTGAAGATAGACTTAGGAAATAGGAGTACACTATGAGTATTTTGTTTGTATATTAAAAAAATCACACAGTTTCTTAAGGACTATCTGGCTTCTTATAAATATGTTAGCACAGTTATTTTCAGTCTGATTAGGTTACCTACCACATAGGATAATTTTATAAGAATGGATGGTATTCGAAAGCTAACATGAAGAATTCAGATATTAAAGAAATAGTGCTGTCTTTTCTACCTTTTATGTGTCCTTTTTGCTACAATCTACCAAGTGATGGTTGGATTCAGAGCTCAGATTTTAATAAAGCAGTGTCTTAGTTACTACCCAGGCAAATGACAGTATATATAATAAAGTGGAGATTAGTTTTTATCTGTAATTTGGAAGTATGTAAAGCTTGAATATTGGCCAGGCCAAGCTACTCATTAGGCCTCAGTTTTCTCATCTGCAGAGTAGAATGGATTAGATGATATTATAACTATACTTCTAACTCTTAAATTCTTTCATTCCCAAGTTGATTTACTCTATCATATTTGTTATTTGCATTAAAAATTTTTAAGGAAGAATTGCACTTTAAAATTAATCTGGTTTTCTATAAAATATTGTTTGTTTCTCTTAAAAAGTTAATGACAGCTTTAATGTCTCTTATCTTCTGTCATTCTGTATTGCTGAACTCCTGTAATTTCTATGCTTTAACTGTACTATAAGAAACTTCATTCTCAGTATGTATGTTTATGTACCCTCAATGTATTCTTCACTGACTATTCTGTAATTCTGTTTGTTGCTTATCAAATGTTTCAAGTAAAATAAAAATTAAGTGTATACAGTCACTAATTATTTGTAAAAAGACAAACTAATCTTAGAAAGTGAATTTTAGAGAGGCTAGATTTCCACTACTATAATTTCAATCTTCCCTTAACATTTTCAGTGTATGTAATTGCAGCTACTTTGTTTGGTTCTCTATTCATAGCTCCCTTTTCAACTGATTCACTGGTCCCATATCTTGTACATGAGGATTTCTTATACAGTCTTTTATCAGGGAGGATTTTGATGCTAAACTTCTTGTAAATTGTGTGTAGTTGAATTCTTTGCACATTTGATCCTCCCTGAGTGAGAAAGAATATGAGGAGAAACACTAGAAGATGAAGTGAAGAAATTCTTAGGAGCAACTGTAAATTTTGTTTTAGCTGCAAGGATCTCTGGTAGCTTCCCCTAGCTAACTAAATGTGCTGAATTGGCATTGCAGGGTTCTTCCAAATTCTACCACATTCATTGTTAATAGAATATAATTAATACTTTGATAAAGATATACATGCTGTGTTGTTCTGGTGAAAAGCATGGTTTATTTAAAAATTAGGTTTAAGATGATTAAACAAGTTCAATGACAGAAGTGGAGTTTATAATGGAAAAACCTCCAGGGAGAAGAGAAACTCTTAAACTCAAGCTATTAATGATAAAGATATAGGCATTCCTCTTCCACTGAAGAGATAATCAGTCAGCAGTAATGAAATGATGTTTTTAAACTGTGTCTTCCTCAATATTTGAGCTAGTGTAGATAACCACTTTTTAATGGTCACTTCTTACCTATTTCTTCACATTTCCCCAGCCATAATTTTTTTGTGCTCATTTAGAAGCAGTAATTTGTGTAGCATAGTGTTCTTGGCAAAATACTAGCCCGTTAATTTTCAAACCTGAATTAATACTTGGTTAAATAGGTTGGAACAACTGGTTTCTTCTTTATGGTTCCCATCTGCTGGTCAATCAAGCTTTTACTGTAGTTAATCAGTGATCATTTCTGAGGCAAATGGGAGTAGTATAGAGTCCATTGGGTTACAATTTAAAATGTTGACCCTGGCAGAAAAATACTTTAAAGTCAGCTGTAAATGAGTGCCACAGAAGGATCTACTGCTACTGAACATAATTGAGATGAGTGCAATTGAAATGTTTGTTGTTGTTTCACATAGAGATAAATTTGCTGTATACAAATTATATATATATATATATATATATGGCACCATGGAGGAAGGTGCTGTAATTCCTTCCTTTATTCTTTCCATTTTGAAAAATAAATATGATATTATATGCCCAGTACCTGACATATAACTTAACATTTGTTACATATTAGTCATCCAACAAATACTTCTATACCAAGCACCAAAAATAGAACAACAGTAGCTTCCCCCCAAAAGGTGGACCTCAAGAAGTGAGGCTGCTTACAGTCAACCTACTGTGGCCCTCTTCCCTGACAAGGACATTAGGTAAGTATAGATTTCTTGAAAGACACTATGTAAAAGGAGTTCCTGGACTTTGCCTTAACTGTTGTTTAACAGTGTCCTTTTGCTTACCTTTACTCCTATGTTCTTAGCTAGGACTGCCCAAAGATGAAAATACGATCTTAAAACAGATCTATGACTTTCCTGAATTAAATGCCTTAATTAATAAGAAAATGGCTTTGTGCCTTGGTTCTGTAGGGAGTAAGATATGGCTCCTGTTCTCAAAGAGCTCTTAGGTTATATCTTCAGGCTGACCAGAAAACATACGAGTACAATAGAGTGCTTCAGGAGTGCACTTCAGCTGCCATAGAAAAAGGCTAGGAAAGGGCTTCCAAGGAGCAGTGGTGAAACGTGAACTGAGTCATGAAAAGTAAAACCTACCTAGGAAATGGGGAGTGTGGAGAGCAGGCTTTCCAGGCTGATGGGAGCCATGAGAGTGTTTTGGCGTCAGTGCAGCCTCAAGTATCCTCTATCCTTGGATAGAAAGATGGAGGGCCTTACGTGTTTGTAAAAGATACTAAACAAGAGTAAGATGATCACTTGGGCTATTGTAACATCATTCTGCAGCAATATGGAAGGCGGATTAGAAGGGAACAGGACCAGAGGCAGGGATGCCAGTTAGGAGGCATTTTTAGACCAGGCAGAGGCTGAAGAGCAGCTGGACTAGGACAGAGGGGATGGAGAGTGTGGGATATACATTATTGAGAGAGATATAAGGATGGAATTAGAGGTCTTGGTGAAGAGATGTAGCTTGGAGGGTGGGAAAAGGCCAAACTTCTCGTTTCTGGCTTGGAGAACTGGGTGGAAAGAGTGCCATTCACCAAGGCAGAGAACAGAAGAGTAGGGCCAGGTTTGGGCAACTGCTTGAGGTTTGTCAGAACTACAACTTTGAAAAATAAATATCAAAGAGCACTACTGACATATTTCTCAATTTAGGAAGGGAGATGTATATTCCAGAGACTTTGGTGCTCTTGGAAAAGAAAATCCTAAATGTTTAGGTGCTGTTACTATATACAGAGGTATATATAAGAGTAGGGTGTTATTGAAGTGAATTATTGACATAAGAGTCTGCAGTGCTTTAAATATCAGTGTGGGGTGGTGGACTCTGAGGGCAGCCGTGATGGTCTTCAATTTATCTGAGCAGAGTTGGGAAAGAGCATGGGCTCTGGAGTCCAGTAAGCCTAAGTTCAAATCTCAGCCCTTCACTGATTAGCTGTGTGGATACTTGCACAGGTTTTTTTTTTTTTTTTTTTAACCCTTCTCGGTCTTATTTTTTCCTCTTTTAGTAAAGGAAGAAGGGGTCTTTTGATAATTAGTTAACACATGGAACATGGTGGGGGTACTCAGCATATGGTGACTTGTACCACTGTAATTATCCACTCTGGCCACATCAAGTCACGTGCAGTTCTACCCTCTTGAGTCGTCAAGTCACTAGCTAATGTGCATGAGGTTTTTTTTTTTCCTGTGAACCTCACTTTTGTTTAGATATAGCATAGCAACTCCCAGAAAATTGGCTTATGGAAATACATCTGTGGGAATGAAATGGGTTACAATTGAAAACCCTTAAATATGGGGTAGAGTGAAATTCTACCATTACATACCATACATGGGTCAAATACTGCCCCTTAACATTTGAAGTGTGATGAAAGGCTAATTGCACTCACATGGTTAGCCTAAAATTTAAATGTTAGTGCTGTTATGGGGACCATAGATTTCTCTGTGTTCTTATGTTTTTATCAACAGTTAAAAACAAGTCACACACAAAGTGTAATCATGTATCATACATTTGTTTAAGGTGAAGAAGTAAATATGTTTTCTAAGGAAAAGGGAGGGAATAATAAAGAGTAAAAGTAAAAAGAGAATAAGACTATATACCAGCAAGATGTTCTATATCTTGAGCATTACATTCATTTTTGCAGGCCTGCTAATGAGAGTCAAACTATTATGTATTTAGTGATAAAAATGTAACATTAGGAATGAAGTAAGGAATTGGTACATAATAAGAAGGAAAAGTTTAGAATTTTGAAGTAGTGTCATTGGAAGCCAACAATTGGGAAGTCACAACTGGAAGCCCATGGGTGCAGTCTGGCATGCAGATTTATTTTGTTTGGTATACAGCCCATGCAGTTCTTTTGCCAACATTGAACTATCAGGAGATTTTACATTTAAAAATGTTTTGTAGACTCTTGGAAAACCTGAGGGTCTGAGAGCCTCATGCCCTGTGATGACCCTGACCTGTTACCCAGGCAAGGCCTTTCCTCCATTTTCCTGCCACCCTGGGTGGTACTGACAGGCATGCCGCCCTCTTCCCTTGCTCGTTCTGGCTGCTGGGCTCCTGAAAGAGAATAAAGGGATGTGTGCCAAGAGGGTAGAACAAATAAGTGAACGTTTTAAAC
Source organism: Trachops cirrhosus (assembly GCA_028533065.1). Lineage (NCBI taxonomy): Eukaryota > Metazoa > Chordata > Mammalia > Chiroptera > Phyllostomidae > Trachops > Trachops cirrhosus. The sequence continues at coordinate 49,641,608 of CM052552.1, forward strand.
GAACTGTTTTCTAGTGGTAAGATCTGGGGCATTACAGCAAAAAAAAAAAAAAAAAAGTGTCAACACTAGGGATCTATCTCTTTCTGGAGGGGCCTTTACAAAATCGCTTATATTTACATACAAATACTGTTTGCTGGTGTTTTTTTCTCTGTCAGTAATCTTTTTAATTGCTAATGTCATTTTCCTACTTTAGAGAAAGACTGTAAAGTACATTAATTAGGCGCCTTACTCAGGCAGTGATTAATGGAGAAAGGCTTGGAAAGCAGGGCTTACATCTTTGTATTTACTGCCCTTCCCACTCTCTACTGCCTCAGTGATTCCTAGTGTAATTAAAGCTTACATGTTAAGCTCTTTTTGTCCTAAAGAAACGTTGAAATTGAGATTTTAAAATATGCACTTTCCTACCTGATGTGATTTAGATATAAAGTCTTATGCTCTATGAGCCTATTTGGAAATCATTTTGTACCCTGTATGACCTTAGCATAAAATTTTATGCTTTAATACTTCTTTTTTAAAACTTTAAAAACTCTTGTGAAGTTAATACACATATAGGAAAGTATAGCTCAATGTATATTCCACAAACTGAGCGCACCTGTATAGTTAACATTCGGGTCAAGGAAAAGCATGGTGTCAGCTCTCCAGAAACTCTCCTTCAACCCCCTTCTACCACTTCCCATCCCCCCCTCCCAAGGTGACCACTAGGCTGACTTCTGATAACAATCTCTAGGTTTTAAAGCATGCAGTGTGATTGTGTTCTTGAGGAAACTGAAAACTGATGAGGAATGTTTGGTATCTTGATATTTCCCATAAGAAATGTAAAAGGCAGTGCCCTGGGCCAGACCAAAGACTGTAGCTCCCCATGCAGCGTCTGACCAATGAAACAAGAGTCCTTTTGTGGGAGCCAGGCCCATTCACTTCTTTACTGTGGTCTTAACACAAGATGCATTTCCACTGGCCACTCAAGACTACCTCTTTACTTCCTATGCAGTTTTGATGATAAGAATGTATTTAAACTTTATTTTTTCTTTTATAAAATGACAGTATTCTGCCAATCTCTCCTAAATTGTTTCAGTTTGAAGGTAAGTGCTGTATGTGATTTAAAGTAGTTGTTCAGATGTGCATAAATTAATTTTAAATGTGCTTAATGAGTGCAAAGTGCTACAATTGATGTGATTTCTAATGAAAATATCATTTTCTAAGACCTTTCTCAAATTTAGAAATTGATGTAGTTCCAGCAGTTCTTCATTATTATAGATTTTCATAAAGGTCATGAGTAAAATTGTAGTTCATTATTAAGAAATGTGTTTTGCTTATTCCTGAAATAAGGTAAAATTTATAATAGCATGTTATCCTTGTGGTTACATTAATGCCTTAGTTAGCTAGCACAATTGGAGTTGACCGGGTGCTAGATTAGCCAAACTCTCCAAGTAATGAGGACTTTGTCAGAACACAGCTTACTGACTCCCCCTCTGGGAGATAAAAGGGCTGAGTCTACAATTCTCTGTGTCAGGAGCATTGTTATTTCTGGTTGACCTTCATTTATGCACATTTGTGAATGCAGCTATTTATCAGCAGAAGTCCTAAATCTAGCAGCGTTGTTTCTCATTCCCCTCCAAAGTCAAGCTCTCTCTGATCGTTTTAGCCGCCCATAATGTGCACCTGATTAGGCCTAATGTGTAAAGTCACTTAGAGGGGAAATTATGCAATAAAAAGGAAAGCCGTGGAAGTTCTTGGTAAATAGTAGCTACCTTGTAGTTAACTCTGTCCACCCTAAACATGTCTTTCCTTGTACCCTGTTCCCCTGTCCTGTGTTCCCCTCTTGCATGCACTGCCTCATGGCCTTTGGTTAACCTAAATCAAGCCTTCCCAGAGTAACTTCTGAAACTCTTTTTTAAATCTCAAGACATTACTTCCGGATTGCTTGTCCTTAGTGGGAATGTTATTAGACCACAACCTTATTGCTGCTTACCTGAGGATGCATGCGTCTTAGATCTTTTACTAAGTTTTCAAATATAAACATATCCTCTCCCTAGCCTGAATTCTCTCACATTTTTATTTTTTCCAGAAGACAGATGAGTTAATTATTAAAGGCATTTTTTTCAGACTACCCACTAAAGATTCCGTTGGGTGTTAGACTTATCCTTAGCCAAATGACCACTAGGAAGCTGACCATGAGAAGGTAGTTGCAGTGTTGAAGGGATATAAAGGACACACATGATCTGAGGCAAATAGGGCCAAGGTGAACTTTATAAAACTGTTCTTTGAGGGAATGAATGGCACTAATTACTTACTGCCTTGCCTGTTTTAGGGTTCATTTTACCATTATTGAAGTACATAAATGAAAAACATAGGAAAAAATCCAGTAAGGACACTAATCTCTTCATGACAAAAAATAAGCATTATTCCACCCCAAGTGTGAAACTGCCAAAAAAAATCTCAGTATAGGAACAAAGATAAAACTAATGTTTTCTGCCTATACTTAATAAGCATCACATGATTTATTCTCAGTCTAACAAATTCATAGACAGGCTGTCATATAATTTGGATTAGTAGGAAAGGAGTCAGATAGACTAAGTTCTGCCTCAGTGTGGTATTCCCTTTGTTGTAAATAACTAAGAGCAAATCATTAAACTGTTTTTGTGCCTTTATCTTTTCCCTAGAATGTAAGTAATTATACTTACCTCTCGTGAATAAGTGAATTGTACTTCTGAAATGATTTTAAATCCCTATGTTTTGAAAAATGAACATATATATAGATATGATTATGTTATAATGCACCAGTAGATAAAAACCTTTTTAACTTCTTTAAAGTTTAAAGGCATTGAGGCAGCCCTGATAGCATATTTAATATTCTTTCTATTATAATCTTTTCATAGATGCTAATAGAATATTAGGAATTCTAGTTATTAAAAAATGAAATAGAGCAACAGGCATAAAATCCTTGGTAATATACTGACTTCGTATGCAGCATGGGTTATGCAACTTTTATTTCTTTGACCTCAGTATTTGAATTCATATCCATGTGTTCATTGAGATGGCATGAATTATATATGAGAACAATACAAATCTCTATTTTTTAAAAAAACTGATCTCTTCCCTGCTTTCAATTTTGCCATAGAATTGCAAACTCTCAGAAAATGAAGAACCAGAAGACAAGGAAGAGGAAGTTAATGAACATCTGGAAGGTGAGAAGAAAGCTGCGGAAGGTAGTAAACATGTTCCTGAATTTGGCCACAGTGAAACCAGCAACAACTCAGTTAAAAAGGTATTGATAACCATTGAAAGGAAATGATGATGTGTGCTTAAATCCTGAGATCCTGCCTAAGAGAAGGCATATGGGTACCCTGGTCTCTCCAGAGGGCAGATTCCAACTTCCTTTGGGAGGAGAACTATTTCTATCAAAAACTTTGTTCATGCAAATGTATGAATGAGATACATTTTGTTTCTAGCCCTCTTCCCATACTTCTTGGCAGTATTCTGTTTCCTGCATGAGAAATCAACTGATATGAGCCAGTATACAGTTGAGAAATTTAACAGTGAAATTCAGCATTGGGTCTTTGAAATGATGACAGTACAAAGTTTTTTCATCATTGTACTGTACTAGTGACAGAAATGGGATGTGTGTGTGCCCACATACATGTGTATATTTATATGTATAGGGACAAACTAAAGTTGTTCACAGCAGTATTTGAGGTTGTGATCAGCTCTTCAGAGATGCAGTCTAGAAGGAATTATTAATAAGAGGACTAGTAGGAGGCATCAGTGAGGAAGAAAAAGTCATCCTAAATGTGGAGCTATGGATGTCAAAAACATCTCTTCCATTTGGCAGTTTTGCCTAAGAGTGACCCTGCTAGGAGACAGTGGTACATTTGAATTCATTTGCTAACACTACCCTGGATTAATTTCAAGTATGGAATTCAGAATCCCAACCTTTTTGTTTTCATTGTTTGGACCTCTTATGCAAAACACTGAGTTAATCATGCCTTCTCATTGATAAAACACTTATTACACTGGTCTGGGCAAGGCTCCTCTCTCATTATTGAAATTGATCCCCTTTTAGCCCCATTTTCCTTCTCCCTGAACATAGACAACCATTGAAACATGTTTGTCCTTTTTGAGTGTATACTTGTAAAACATGTTTGTTGTTTTGTGTGCATGTATTTTTAATTTGTAAGATGAAATTGTGTTATAGAGGTCATTCTCTTCCTTGATTCTTCTTTTTCTAAGACTCCTTGTTCTTATCAAGAAAAAAAATCTGCCAGTTATTGCTTTTTGTCTTCAGATGGAGGAAAGGATTCTATTTATAAGGCACATTTACAGTTAGGGTGGTCCCTAAAATTCTTTAACGTAGAACTCATTAAACACCAACTTGACATTATCAAATACTGAGCTGAATCATATACCAATTAATATTCCTGAATATTCTTTTAGTAGAATTCTTGAATTGTACAATTTTTTGAATCATACAGCATTAAGCTAGGAGTGACCTTAGCACTCACTCAGTATCTAAGGCAAGAGCCAGCAAAGTAAAGTAATTGTCACATGTTTATGTTAATAGCTAGAGGCCGACTTTGGAACCCTGCTTAAAAAGTAAGACTAGGTTTTCTAGCACAGCACAAATATGTTTTTTATTATGTTGTTTCTTTATTATTTATAGGACCAAGAAAACAAACAGGAACCAGCCATTTGTGAATACAATGAAAATCCAAAAGGTATGAGCTCATTTGTCTTCAAAAGTATACTTTTAGAAAGGATAGATATATAACATACATACATACATACATACATGTATATGCATATATGTGCCTTTATTGAGTAATTATAGCTTACACACACGTTTTCTATTTTATACTTTTTATTGTCACATGACCCTCATAACAAGCTATGAAATATGTGACATGATCTTATTTCTTCTCATTGGTAACTACCATAGCTTCTTCAGATAAAAATACTCATACTACTCCTAGCTGCTCGTATGTCAGTATCAAGTGGTTTAGGACAGCCTATTGACTACCTTTTTATTTTCTTTTTAGTCAGTAGTATTAACTTGAACTTTTGCCCCAAATTTTGATTTGTATCTCTAGTGAGCACTGCCAGACCCCATTGCCAATGACCAGTCAGGCCTAGAGGCATAGCAAGCCATCTAGTTATTTCCCTTCAGAGACCAGACCTCAGTCTTTGAACTTACCCTGGACATTTAAGAGGAAGCCTTTCCTGGGCCTAGCTCTTGGTATCAGAGAAAAAGTGCTACAGAATAGAGGGGCCTACATTTTCTACACCGAAGTCATCTGTGTTTTTGCTGTACAACCCCAGTATTATGTTTCCACACCATCACATCACAGTGTGTTTTACTGTGTTCCCATTAAAAATAACCGTCATAATAGTAGATATTTGATCTGAACTTAAGCAGAGAAGAAATAGTTCCCTTAATAGATTTTCCTTTCTAACTTTTGTAGAAAGAGTAGTAAGTTTTAGAATATTTTAAGAAAAGTGTAAAATATTTATCTTAAGTATTCTTAGCATGTAGCCTAAAATGTTAAAAAGAAGTTAAATGTAATATTTAAACAGTTGATAATATAAATGAGAAGAATGTATATGCTTCATGAGTATACTTTAAAGATCATTATTCAACTATATAACATGTGGATTAATTTGGAACACAAAAAAATAACATGTCCGTTTGAGTAAAAATAATTTAATTACAACTAGGTTAATTTTTTAAAAAGGTAATTTGTATTTTACAGAAGTCTTTCCTAATATTTACTGTTACCTTTATAGCTATATTTGGGTACTGGCCTTCTAAACTTCTAACACTGGTCAAGTCATTCTGGATTTTTTGCCTTAACTCATTTTTTCAGGAAATACGCAGTATAGACCTTTTCCATTACTCTAGTGGCACAGTCTTTTATTATTACTCCATAATTCAGGGATGATAGAGTGTCACTGAAAGCATCAGCACTTTTCTTTTTCTCATTAGTTAGGAAACATTTTTCTAAATATATTCTATTGTAGGAAACATGTGTGAGCGTGCAAAGAGCAATTCTGCAGAAAACCTGGGAGGTAGTGAATCCACACCAGCTAAAGACATTAAAGTATCAAAGAAGGTAAGTGAAATGAACTCATTTCAACATTAAGAACAAAGTATTGAATTGCTCCTTCTGCTTTTTATATGGTGATCCACATAATTTAACTTCTTTAATATGAGTTTTTATGCTTAGAAATGTGAAGAATTTCATGTGAGGTTTCACATTTTTAACATGCATATTTGTTTATTGGACTTTACAGTGAGTCAGATGATTCTGCCAAAATTTAATATCATATATCTTTCAATCATCACATCATACTGATTCATCATACAAGAAAAGATTCAAAAAATAACTTTAACTTTATTGCTTAAATTATAAGAGTATAATAATCATGAGAGTCTAGAAGAGAGTAAGGTAAAGCCAAGAAATAGAGAGAATGAATGAAAAAATAAAGAGGGTTGTGCTTAGAAAACATTACAACATGCTACTTCAGTCTCTCAGGACATGACTAGTGCCTGTTTTGGAGTTGTTAAAAGTCTGATGAATACATTTCATCTCCTTAAAAGTAAGCTGCTCTTTAACTTTCAGAACTTTAAGCATGAGGCCATATTTCAGGGTAGCAGGAAACATGAAAGAAAACGTAAAAGAAAGGCATTGTTAGTTCCTATTCAACCTTTAGGTCTCAGCTTAAATGTCATTTCCATATACAGGTCTTTTGTGACCACCAGTACTTATATAAATTATTACGTCCCATTATTCTCTCATGTGACACTCTTTTCTTATCCATAGTCACTATATGCTTTATGTCTCTCTCTCTCCCCACTGGTCTTCAACTCTGTGAGGACAGAAACGATAATCTGTCTTCCTTTCCAGGGTATCCTCAGCACTTACCACGGTCTGGGACATGGTAAATGCTGAGTAAATACTTTTGGTTGACAATGAATTGTAAAATGTAGGAGAGTAAGAAAGACGAAAGGGTGAAGGTATAAATCCAGGATCCTCCCTTAGAGAAGTAAACAGCGTGTTTTTTGCTATCTTTGGAGGTATATACCACTCTGAAATTTCTTTCAGAATTACTTTAGAAATTTCAAATGTTATTTTGACCCTGATCCCCATACCATTATCTTTTACTAAGAATTACTTCATGACCATTTTTATCTTTATAAAAATTGTCTTATAAATGTAGACTGTTATACCCAAATGGTAATTGTGACCTGGCTCAAAGGACACTTTGTTTTCTTTTTTTAACCCTCATCCCAGGATTTGTTCATTCATTTTAGAGAGAGAGGAGGGGGTGGAGAGAGAGACAGACAGACAGACACATTGATGTGAGAGAGAAACATTGAACAGTTGACTCCTGTGCATTCCCCAACTAGGGATCAAATCCACAACCTAGGTAGGTGCCCTGACCAGGAATCAAACCTACAACCTTTTTGTGTACAGGGCAGTGCTCCAACCAACTGAGCCACATGGCCAGGGCTCAAAAGATGCTTTGGAATTATCTTTGGAATTGTAAACGATGTATTATAACATTTGATCAAGATTTAGGAACTTCTGAAATTCTCTGTCTAGTAGACCAGAACATTTAACAGATACTGCACTAAGAGTGACCCTGCTAGGAGACAGTGGTACATTTCATAAGCATGTAATTCTGTAGCACTGTGCTTCATCGCATTCCTGTGAATGTTTTTCCAATTATAAGAGCTCAGGGAAGGACTCAAGGAAAGAAAGTCAAATGTGAGGGAGGAAGATGAAAAGTGAAAGAGTCAGGAGACATAAAAACTTAAGGAGAGGAAAAGAAGTGAAGCAGCAAATAAATAAATTTAAAAATAAAAGAATATTGGAAAACACACCTGTGACCAAATGAAATACGTGGTCAAGTTTCAGGGACTTTTCAGGCTTTCCAGTCTTCAGCATAGGCTGTAAGTGGTGGGATTTAGGTATATTGTGCAGGATAGAGGACTGAGCCAGGGAAGGAATGCCGTGTGGGAGGCAGAATTGCACATACCTGTGGGAGCAGACCAAGCAGGGCACCAAAGTGTCATTGCCAGTCTGTAAGATTATGGTAAGGTTAGTCCAAGATAAGGGCCTAGCTAAAGAATTCAGTTTTAAACTTGGATTCTGCTTGAATTCTCATTTAAACCTAATGGAAAAATATATTTCAGTAAGTACACATTTCCTTGGTTAAAGGAAAGAAACAGAAGGTGATGAAAATTATATTAAAAATCAAGCAATAATAAGTATATTTCCTACTTAAGGAATATGCTGTTATTCTACATACAGGGTTTGGCACAAATAATGCTCCCTTTTATTACAGAATCACTTATTACAAAATCATAAGCATGTAATTCTGTAACATAACAATATCACACTCAATCACACCATGTGATACTTTAGGTGAAATGCTCAAATTGCTGTCCATCTCGTATGAGACATTCACATGCCCTACCAACGACACTGAAGCAAGCTTTGTGTTTAAAAAAGGAAATAGAGGACTTAAGATTTTTTCAATCATTCTCACATGACATTTTTATCTACAGTATCTCTCACCTATGTATACTATCCAAGCCAAACAAATCAAACTGTTCTTAAAACTTGGAAAAAATGGTTCATTAATGCATATCAAAATAAACACGTGTTAGATTTTACATCCCCCCGCCTTAATTAGACACTTTAAGGATAATCTTTCAAAAAGAAAAGAAGTGTACTCTTGGTGTCTACAAGACAAAATTCACCACTGAATTTTGTTTTGATGATTTTAAATGTTTCAGATAGCCAGGTTAGGATCCATGGATTTGATTGGCAGCAGAAATCTTTTGGTAGGGGATTGTTATATACAGAAATTACCAAATACTGCATTTCTAAACTACATATAGTCAATGCTGATTATTTGGACCTACAGTTAGCCACTAAGAAAATTGTGTTATTGGCTTGATTTCCTTCCACCCAAGTAAGCTAGTTAAAAAAGCAGTAAGCTTTTCAGCTACTAAAAAGAATTTCTTTCCATCATGGCATTAGTTTATTTGTGTATTTACTTGGCATATATTAAGTTAATTGGGTATCTCATGTAACAGGCACAAGGCTAGGGGCTGCAGATAATGGTTAAAGAACCAGTACCAGTTTGAAGTCAATAGATTTTTTATTCATTGTCAAGACCATAAATAAAAGTCTGAGATCAAAATTTCTCTGTCAAAAATATGCCTGTGGATTCTTGCATTTCTTGGCAACTACCTTTTCTCTGCCGTGTCTCAGTTAGTTTCTCAAGAAGGACTCATGATAGTCACTGGTAAAAGGAAAAAAGCTTATGGATGCTAAGAATGTACATATGGTGCCCTGTAAAGATGTGATGAAATAATGCTAAGACTTGTTGAAAATTATACCCCCAAATACTGTTAAGTGAATATTTCACCTACTGAAATTCATTCTTTGTGTTTTTTCTAGATTTTCCTTTTTAAAAGAAAGAGTGTGAAAAGTATGCCGAGTAATAATGAGCCACTTCCAGAAATAAAATCAGTAGGAAGTCAAGTAGCTTTTAAAAGCAGTAAGAAGAATTTCATACAGAACCTACTTGGGCAAAATAATCAGGGTACGTCACCCCCAAATACTGAGAAAACATCAAAATCCTGTGTAATACTTTAAATATATATTTATGTGGTTACCAAGCACATTGTAATTATATACTTGAAAAACATGACTTCTGAAGGAATGTTTCTGATGCAAACTTGAAGATACAAGCTAGTAATATGTTTTATTTGGTTTGAATAATATGACCAGTGTTGATATTTATTTATGCTAATATTTTTATGAGCAGTTTCAAAATATGTATATCTCAAACTCTCCAAGGGTTGTGGCCTTAACTGTTCAGTGTTCCATAAAAAATATATTTTTATATGTGAAGGTTGAATTAAGATATTTCACAGTTTTTACTAAATGATTTTACACCTGATAATTTCATAAGACAATATTTGCAACTTCAAGACACTGTAACAGTTTTACATGTATTTGCAATTATTAAAAACTGAATCAAAATTGTTTTTAATGAGCATATTTTAATAAACTATATCTGGTCTCTTCTGTTCAAATGGTCGACTATCAATAAAACTTTGGGGTACTTGGAGTTATCAGTTGATAAAATGTGGGCAAAAATCTGTCTAATTTTAAAATATTGAAAGCCATAAAATGGTTTTACCTCTGAGTAAAGGAAATTTCAGTACAACTATGTAAACAGTTTCATCTTCATAGAGAAACTGTTGAATTTTTTTTGCCTGCCATTCCTTTCTTCAGGGAGATGATTTGGCATGGGGATGTTGCAGATTATATGGTGTGTGATCTGGAGTGTTTGACCACACCATAGATCACCACCACAGGAGAACCAAATATAGCCAGTCTTGCTGTTTCAACTGTATCTAGCATTGACAGTGGTGACTAAGGTTGGCTCTATCCCACAATGCTCTGCCACAGTAATAAAAAGGGTAAAACTGTTAAGCCTGCACTGAGACATTGCTTTCCTATCCTCACAAATGATGCTTATTTAATGGAGCAAACTACCTTGATTTTATCGATTCTAGCTTCTGAACATTTTCTTCAATCACAGTGACCATTGCCCCATTTAAACAAAGAAAAAGAAACGCCATCTTTGTGTTTTATGCACAAGGGTCATGAGGATGTTAGTCTAGAATAGATGTGATTTCGAAATTTATAAAGCATGCTTTTATGTAAATATTGCATTTAGTACAATTCTAATTTTATTAAAGGCAAATTTAATAAAATGCCTTGCTATTGCCACTTATAGTAATAGTACAGTATTGCAAAAATACATTGCCAAAATATAAAGTATAGGAGCCAAGTGGAAATAAAGTTCACAAACAGGACTAAGACATGCCAGCCACTTATGGTAGGCAGAATTCTAAGATGGCCCCCAAGATTCCTGCCTGCTGATATACTTGTCCTAAATAATCCCTTTCCCTTGAGTATGGGTGGGACCATGAATATGGTGAGATATCACTCCATTGCTTAGGTTATATTATATGGAAAAGGTGAAAGGTTCTGTAGCTGTAATTTAAATTCTTGGTCTGTTAACTTGAAGCAAAAGGGAAATAACCCTAGGTTGGCCTGACCTAATCAGGTGAGCCCTTTCAAAGTGGCTCTAGAAAGCAGAGATGGAAGAAGTCAGATGTAGAGATGCTTTCCTATTGGCCTTGAAGAAGCAAACTGCCACATTATGGAGAGGACAGTGTGCCAGCTAGTGGTGGGAAGGCTCTAGGATCTGAGGTCCTCCATCCTACAACTGCAAGGCACTGAATTCTGCCAACAACCAGTGAGCCTGGAAGAGGAACCCAATCCTCAGATGAGACCACAACACTGGTGGATACCTTGGCTGAAGTCTTGTGAGGCCCTGAGCAGAGACCCAGTTAAGCAGTGTCCAGGTCCCTGACCCATGAAAACTGTGAGATGATAAATATATGTAGTTTCAACCCACTAAGTTTATGGGCATTGTCATACAGCGATAGAAATTAATACTAGTTTTATTCTGGGTAGAGCCTCTCTATATGGCGGCTTCCTTTATCAATGCCTGTAAGGGAGAGAGTGAGGAGAGTCTGATAGCAAGACAAGTGTCACAGTCTTAGGTCACAATCATAAAAGTGACATCCCATTACTTTTGACATTTTCTCTTGGTTAGAAGTAAGTCACAGACCCCACCCATATTCAAGATGAGAGTGTGACACAAGGACTTGGAGACCAGGAGGCAAGGATCACAGGGGCCATCATAGAGCCTACCTGCCATACCAGTCATTTGGCTGCTCATTGACAGGAGGAAAGGGAAGGGTCAGAGACCAAAGAAAGGGTTAAATCAAAGCACTTAAAAGAGGTGAACATGAGACAGGCATAACCAAACTAACAAAATATCCTGCTTTGTCAGAGGTGTCAGAACAATTCAGATGTTTTAATAAGGTGGTTCGTTGAGAGTCATCAACACTAAGAGTTGTTTTTCATGGTACAAGCAAATACTTTTATAAAATCCATTATAAAAACGTTATACCAGCCATCTGCCCTTGGACTGTGAATGCTTGTATTATATTTGGTTTCCAAATTTGGTTTTCTATTTGGCTTTTACATTAAAATACTTACTGAACACTTCCTACATGCCAGATACTATGCCAGAATCTAAGAAAATAGAAGTCACAGTTAACATGGAGTAAAATGGAAAAAGTGCACTATCATTTGGAGATATTAGGGCAATTAAAAAACCTCAGTTTCCTAATTGGATGGAAAAGATTAATGAACACTAACCTTCAAACAAACAAACAAAAAAGCTAAGCTAACATATTTGAGAACTCAAAAAAGACGGAAAAGATCTTATGAAAGATCGTTTATCAATTCTTTTATTATTATCAGAGATCTTTTATCAATTCTAACAAAAATTGAATGATCAATTTATACTAGTTTCAAAAATAAAAGCAGTTACATTACCAATAACCTTATAGCTTTAATAAAAAGTGAAATGATTATTTTTTTACTTTATTTTTGTTGTTGACACTATTACAGATGTCTTCATTTTCCACCCCTGACATGATTATTTTAATCCCTAAACTATCCCCCTCTATTATCATTGCCATTAATTCCTCTTTCCTCTCTATAGTACTGTTACTTTGAATGTTTTTTACTGACATTTTTGGGACCTGAAAATAGAATCTCTTGCCTTGAACATTAGGGGGGTATTGTTATTGTTCAGATTATTATGGATCAAATATTAAATGGATATTAATCTACAGAATCCAGTAGTGATAGGATTTTAAGGTATTATGAAAGAGCATACAATTTCATGTCAAAACATTAAAGATAAAGGAAAAGTTGGTAGTCACTAAGACTCTCCTTTGTATGAAGAAACTGTACAATTCTGAAAAGGTGCTTACATTAGTTTCCTTGGGCTCCTGTAACAGAAGACCATAAACTGGGAGGCTTGAAAACAATAGAAATTTGTTGTCTCATAGTTCTGGAGACCAGAAGTCCAAAACAAAGGTGTTGGCAGGGCCATGTTCCCTCCGAAGGCACTAGGGTTGTTTCATGCCTCTCCTGACTTCTGGTAGCCTCAGGCATTCCTTGGCTTATAGATACACGATATTACTTCAGTCAGTGTCCACACATGGTATTCTCCTTACATTTCTTCACATTGTCTTCCTTGTGTGCATGTCTGTTTCCATTTCCAAATTTTCTTTTTTTATAGGGATACCAGTCATATTGGAATAGAATCCACCCTGATGACCTCATTTTAATTTAATTACCTCCTTAAAGACACCATTCCAAGTAATACCACATTCTGAAGTACTGGGGGTTAGGACTTCAGCCTATCTTTTAGGGGAAACACAATTCAGCCCATAGCAGTACTTCGCTTAGGAAGAATGTAAGAGACCAGAGTCTAAAAACTGAGACTTTTTTTTTTTTTTTTTTTTTAAAGATTTTATTTATTTATTTTTAGAGAGGGGAAGATGGGAGAAGGAGGGAGAAACATCAATGTGTGGTTGCCTCTCATGTGGTCCCCACTGGGGACCTGGCCTGCAACCCAGGCATGTGCCCTGACTGGGAATCGAACCTGCGATGCTTTGGTTCGCAGCCCGCGCTCAATCCACTGAGCTA
>CM052552.1:49655768-49726088 GCA_028533065.1 Trachops cirrhosus
CTTCTTTGAGACTCTCTGAGCTTCCTGGACTTCCTGGAAGTCTATTTCCTTTGCCAGATGGGGATGTTCTCCTTTATTCTTTATACAAATAACTTTTCCACTTGTTGCTCTTCTTCTCCTTCTGGTACCCCTATAATTCGGATGTTGGAACATTTAAAGATGTCCTGGAGGTTCCTAAGCCTCTCCTCATTTTTTGGAATTCTTATTTCTTCATTCTTTTCTGATTGGATGATTTTTTTCTTCCTTCTGGTCCACTCCATTGATTTGAGTCCCAGTTTCCTTCCCATCACTATTCGTTCCCTGTACATTTTCCTTTATTTCATTTAGCGTAGCCTTCATTTTTTCATCTAATTTGTGACCAAATTCAACCAATTCTGTGAGCATCCTGATTACCATTGTTTTGAACTCTGCCTCTGATAGGTTGGCTATCTCTTCATTACTTAGTTGTGTTTTTTCTGGAGCTTTGATCTGTTCTTTCATTTGGGCCATTTTTTTTTTTTTGTCTTGACGCGCCTGTTATGTAGTGAGGGGCGGAGCCTTAGGTGTTCACCAAGGCAGGATAACCCATGTTGCTGCGCTGTGATGCTGTATGTGGGGGAAGGGTCCGAGAGGGACAATTTGCACTTTTTAATCCCTTCACCTTTTCACCCAGTCCTCAACTCTGTTGCTCTCTGGCAACCATTAGTCTGTTCCCTGTACATAAGAGTCTGTTTCTGTTATTTTTTTTCATTTATATTGTTCTTTAGATTCCACATAGGAGTGAAATCATATGGTGATTTTCTTCCTCTGACTGACTTATTTCACTGAGCATAATACCTTCTAGGTACATCCATGCTATTGCAAATGGTAAGACTCCATTCTTTTTTTATGGCTGAGTAATATTCCATTTACATATCCTTTTTGCCATCAGCAAGTACCACAGCTGGTGGTCATGGTTCTTTGTGTGGTGGAGTGATGCTAATTTTCACTCTTGAAGGCTCTGAGATATTAACAGTCCTGCCTGAATTGGGTTCTTGTAGTTTTCTGTTGACTTGAACTCTGGGACATGGGAGTATTAAGAGGCACCCCTGAGCGTTTCCTGCTTTCCCGGTACTCTCATTCTTATCCTCATGTGTGGTGGTAGCAGCTTTATTCCTCTTGACATCAGGATTAATCACTCTAGCCAGACAGTAACTCCCTTCTCCAACTGTTTATTCAGTGGCACAAGGTACCCAGAGTGTCCAGGCAGTAGTCTCATCTTCCATTTCGGTGGAATCCTCATTGGGTCCTCTGTGAAAGCATTCCTGCCTTTGAAACTAAGGCTTCTGCAGAAGCAGAGCTGATGCATTATGGGGATGGGAAGTAACATTTTGCAATAGATCAGTTGAGGTATTAGTGAACAGTGCTACTCTCATTTTTACCATTGTACTCATGGATTTATGAATATTGGCTATGGGAGAAACAGCACCATATATTGGATGCTGACTCAGCATCCAGGAGGGCCTTCCCCAGCCCTGTAAGCCCAAGGGTCCCCAGCCTCCAGGCTGAGGACTGATACCGGCCCTGGCCTGTTAGGAACCGGGCTGCACAGCAGGAGGTGATCTTAAATGTAATGCACTTGAATCATCCTGAAACCATTCCCCCTTCCCCGGTCCATGGAAAAATTGTCTTCCATGAAACCGGTCCCCGGTGCCAAGAAAGTTGGAGACCAGTGCTAAGATGTGGCCACTTAGCTGATAACCATATCTTTGTCTTCAGAAGGGCATTCCACTTTTATTAACCTGCTTCAAGATTATGGGGAACATGGTAAGACCAGTGAACTCCATGAGCATGGGCCCCTTGCCTCACTTCGTTTGCTGTGAAGTGAGTTCATAGATTGGAAGTAATGCTGTGTGGAATACCACGATGGTGGGTAAGGTACTCTGAAAGACCATGGATGGCAATTTTGGTAGAAACATGTGGACAGAGAAGGAAAACCCGTATTCAACGTGTCTGTTCAAGAAACCAGATAGACTACTCAAAGTCTTACCTACTGGGAGGATTTTTCCTCACTGCTGTCCTTCAGGGCTGTCATAGGGTAGGTCTGTAGTACTACCACTATCCACTTCCAAGGGTGTCTCGTGTCTCCATGTCGTGCAGAACTATGTGTGAACCAGGCCTGAGGATTTTCTTCCTCAGTCAACTGGTCACTGGGAACACTCCATCAGGACAGAGATCTGGGCTGGCAGAGAGAAGGCAATGTAGTAGAATTAGGGGTCATGGGCATTGGGCCACCTCCTAATGCAACTTACTTGTGTCTTCAAGACTTGCTCAAACCTGATTACATGTATATACCTTTCATTTGATGATGGAGTGCCACTATGCACACCCAGCTCTATGGCTCAGCCAGTTGGACAACACTCAGTTCATGATGAGCAGCTCAGGTTACATGGCAATATGGTGTGGCCCATGGTTAAGCATGCAGTTTATTAATGCCCAGTGGCAAACCAAGAATTGCTGTTTAAATGGGGAGTCATTATTCACAAAGGATGGCAGGGATTTGCTACAAAATTCTAAGGGTCAGGTTTTCCTTCATCAATAGGATTTTGCTAGAGACTTGCAAGTGCATCTCTATCTGCCGCTGACATTTGAGCACCACTGGATGTCCTGGATCATATGGCCCAGGTGGCAAAGCAACTTGTACAGAAGCCTAGACATATTGCAGAGTCTTCTCTTGTTCTGATCCCAACACAAAACTGGCATTTATTCAGTCACATTCACACAATACCTAACCAAAGAGGAAAACAGGGATTCTTTCAACCAGCCTCTGTTTTAAAAATCTGAGCAAGCCTCTGATTGGCCTACATGGAACCTGTGCTTTCCCCTCTAATTGCAGTGGCTTGGGAGAAAGTTCAGTTGACCCAGCCTGATTCACAGAACCACACCTAAGACCCAGGTTTGGAGTGTCATGGTTGACAGTTCCTCTCCAAAACCAGTTCTCCAAATGATGTTTTCCTGGGATTTCATCATCAAAGCAAGTCAGGAAAATGCCCTTCATGGGGTGAGATAATGCTCTGGTGAAGGCTTTCCCCTTGTACAGTAGTTCTTTTTAATGGAGAAGTCTCTGAGCATATTTCTGAATGACAACCCTTCCCCTCTCCCAGAGCAGGAGGGGTCCTTATTGGACCTTTATCATGAAAACCTGGTAGGGTTGTTGGAGGTGAAGCCTACAGCAAGGGCAGGCCCTGTTATGACTTCAGCCCCAGGCATTTCTCACTGTCATATTAGTCACACTCAGCTTCCAGCAATTATTCTAAATTTGCCATATGTGTTTTTACCCACAGATGCTCCGATATGTCTTCTGCTTTAGGTAACAGATCTTGGCTGTGACTTTCTGAATCTGCCTGTCTTTCTAGATGATGGTGGGTGGATATTTGCCCTGAAAACTCAGTTCTTTGCTGGGTTTGATAAAAGTCATTGATTTTTCTGTTTAAGTAGCTTTTTCTTATTGTCCAGACAAGAATGATGACCTCCAAGCACATGGTGATTAAAACCGAAAGTTGTTAATTTTACTTTTTAATCCTGTAAACACATACATCCTTTTATTGCACTTTACTTTATTGTGCTTCACAAATGTTGCATTTTTAAAAAATTAAATGCTAGACCCTCCACCAGCAAACAATACAACTTGCTTTACTGCAGTGGTCTAGAACTAAATACACAATATCTCGGAGGAATGCCTCCATTTCTCAATTTTCTGTATGACCTTTTATTCCTACTATATAAAAGCATTTTCTTTGACTCTTTTACTGAATACACCAAAATGATTTCTACACTTGCTTTTCCTTTTTTGTAGATTATTATTTTCATAAGAGATGTTTCCTTTGAATCTTTAGAGTAAAAACATTCCTTTTATTTTATGCTGCAGAATGTTTTCATCCCCTAGAGCTTGTGTTGTTTCATTCTGGATATTTATCCTAGAAGAAAAATCTCTTTAAGTCAGGGGATTGTAAACAGATAACATTCTTGGAGTGTCTTTAGCTTTTTTGATCTTGACCTTGCACATTCTCACCTTAACCCTCTCTGATCTAGATTTTTAATAGATACCAATGAGCAAAAGCACCAGCTCAACTCGCCCTAGCCTTCTGGCATTCATTCAGCATAATTCCAATAGACTCAAGTCAAGTCTGTTGTCCTTGTAGTCCTGAGTTCTCAGAAACCTGGAGAGTCTATGCTAGTCTGTAGTTTGTATAGGTGTAGTATGTCAAAGACTAAATTCAAGATAACTGTGCAACTCAAAGTCTGGTCCCTGGACCTGTGCTGTCCTCTTTTTGCCATTTTATTTTTCTAGTGAGTCATGTTTATTGCTTTTACAACAGCATTGATCAAGGATAGTTGGAAAATTTAAAATAATAGTCCTTGCCAGAGATAGTTTGAGAAGCATTGCCTTACATTGCATAACTCCTGAGTGTCTCCTCAACTTTGGGAAATGCCAACCCATTTTCCCCTTAAACTGCAGGCCTTTTACTCTTAATGGATATGGAAAGAGAACCATTTGAAAGGGTGGGAGAATGAGGTGTGGGAAGATTGTAGGGGCACAGGGAGGAAAAGGCCGTGACTGACACTGTTGGGAAATCTCTCTCCTGCTAGGTAGGTGGCTACCAGTTTCTCCTTCAAAACCATCTTTGATTAGACAAGCTCAAGAAAGTAAGTGGGGATGAATCCTAGAATCCTTTTTCTTCCTTTTCCATTGTGGTTCATTTTGCTCTGACTCAGGTAACAAGACTGGTGTTTACTCCAACCTTCTTCACACAGTACAGATTGGAAAGAAACCTCCACTGGCCCTGCTAGACTTTGATGTCTGTGTTCCTTTCTCCTCACTTCTGGCACTTTATGCATCACCCAGGAATGCCTCAGAGCACAGAACAGGCACTGTCTGCACTACCCTAAGGTGGTCAGGAAGTCTTCCTCAGCTTGTGGGCAACTAGGCTGCACTCTCACAGATACTGCTGTGAAGCCACCTATCCCCTACTCTGCGTCTATGTGGTTGGTTTTCAAGATCTAATGAAGGACATCATACGTACCCTCATTTAGCGGTCAGACTCAGTACAGCATTTCTGCCTATAGAGGTGTTTGGAACCAATTTCTTGCATGCCTATCTTTGTGCCTCATGCCAACAATGTCCTTTTTTCCATTTATTAATAGTTATGTAAAGGAGAACAGGAATGAGATCATAGCTCTCTGGCACTCCCTGGGTGACTTCTCTTCCTGTTTCCATCAACTCATTACCCCGTCTTCTTGGTTCAGTTGTTTGACAAATCATGAATCTATTTAACCATCTTATTGTCTACAAAGATATTGTGGGATAAATTGATAACCTCTTCCCCTCACCTTCTCTCTGCCCTCATCCTTTCTATCAGAGAGAGGCCTGGAATGATAATAATAACCATTACTACTACTACTAATAATATCTGATTGGCATTTGCTCTAAGGTAGCAAAGAGAGCAACACTTAACAGCAAGAGTGGTGTTTCTTGTATTTTAGCCAGACTTGGGTGCTAGCAGAAAGCCAGGTGTTCCCTCTCAGTGTAGTCAGAGATTTTATGTTGGTTTCTGTAAGCAGAGCTTGATTTAGAGGTGATATAGGAGAGAAAGGCCACTGGACAGACAACCTGGACCTGGAATTTGTGAGGCACATTAACTTTTGCTCATGGATTTAAAACAATGGTTTCAACTGGGGGCAAATTTTCCCTTAGGGGACATTTGACATTGTTTTAAATTGTCATAACTTGAAAAATAAGGGGCTGCTATTGGCATTTGGTGCATAAATGCCAGGGGTGCTGCTAACTATTCAACACACAGGGCAGCCACCCTCCACAAAGAAGCAGTATTGAGCTCCAAATGTTAATAGTGCCTAGGCTGAGAAACCCTGGCCTAGGATTTATCCCATTCTAACACCTGCACACTGAGTGTGGGTGAACAAAATTATGGATCAGGTCAAACTCCAGGCTGCATCCCTGAAGATTCTAGTTTTGTTGGTCTGGGTATTTTCATGAAGGTCCCCTGCTCCCCTTGTGTGTAGACATGATTGAAAACCACTCCCTGGAGTGTCTTGTCTAATGGAGGCCACAGATGAAGTTGACCTACCTCATTTTTCTTGAGGATTGTTGAAGGGTTCTTGGCTCTTTTAGGAGGTAGCAGCGATGGAGAAATCCACAGGAGATGGAGAAAAAAGCCCAGAAACACTGAGGAAGATAAGATATGGAAGTCCAAGTTGGGAGCTTTTGTGAGAAGTGGAAAATGGGTACACACTCTAGATAAAAGAATTTGAAAACTTTCTGATGGATGTTCCCAGGGCCCTACGACTAGCTAATGGGCCAGACTGCTGTGGCAAGTAGAAAGGAGCCCCTCTGCAATGGATATGGCTTCTGCCAAGGCACAGGGCTCCCTGAACCCAGAGGCAGCTGGATTTATGCTCACACTTGTCCCTTTTTCTACGTACCTTTGCACAGTGCTCAAACTGCACAATCTGATGCAACAGCTGTGGTCAGAATTTGCCTTAACTAAGATGATCTCCTTCATCAGGAAAGGGGTGAGGTTCTGCTTTATGGATTAAAAAAAAATTAAGAAAGCCTCAGAGAAACCAGATTGATCCTGCAGGCAGCCTAGAACCCATGCAGGGGTGTACAACCTTTTAGCGTCTCTGGGCCACATGGGAAGAAGAATTGTCTTGGGCCACAGATTAAATACATTGCAAATGTAATCACAGATAAAAAAAAATCTCATAATGTTTTAAGTAAATTTACGATTTTGTGTTGGGCTGCATTCATAGCCATCCTGAGCTACATGTGGCCTGTGGGCCACAGGTTGGACACCCCTGCATCCTTGATGCCAGGTAACAGGGTGGAGGCTCCAGGTCTGTCATGGTGTTCTCAGGGTGGTTGAGAACAATGCAGGAAATGGAGAAATCTGGTTGCAAGAAACTACAACAGCTGGATTCCCAAAGCTGTGATTGAGAAAGGGAACTTTGTCTTGTGCTCACCCTGGAAAGAGCCTGAAGCCCCATTCCAAACCTCAATTTAGCAAGCATGCACAGGGGCCAGCCCTTGATTCATTCCTTTATAAAAGAGAAACGCAAACGCTGCAGTGTAGACTTTGGCATCGTCAGAACCACACACCTAAGTTCAAAACCCTGCTCTGCCCATAAAGTGAACCTGTGCAATTTCTAAGCATGGGTTTCTTCCTGGATAAAATGGACATAATGATACAGGACTTCAGGTGTGATCATGAGCATTGTGGATGAAAAAGGGGACCACCTACTAAACCTGATAAGTTCATGGGTGGCCTGCATGGTGGGCCTTACAAGCAGAGAGACCTAAAGTAACCACATAGGATGGTCTGAGCATAAAAGTTCCTAACTAAAAGCGTGCCATGGCAGGTATTCATGTCGTAGGCCTGTAGCTTCCTTGACAAAGGTCAGTCTTTACCTGAAGTGAGCCTGTCTGTTGTCTTCTTGCACCTAAGATAACATACCATTTTTGTTATGATGTTAGGCTGCTTTTCATGGCCATATTTTGGAAAATAATACCTTTGAAATGTCAGACTAATTGTTTTCTAGACGCCTCAAGGCAAAACAAAGGACACCAGAGCAGGAGACCACAGAACCCCTCATGGTTGTCTTGTTCCCTGAATACCATCTCTGTGTGTCAATGTTAATTGTT
The DNA here is from genome assembly GCA_028533065.1 of Trachops cirrhosus. NCBI lineage: Eukaryota > Metazoa > Chordata > Mammalia > Chiroptera > Phyllostomidae > Trachops > Trachops cirrhosus. The sequence continues at coordinate 49,663,447 of CM052552.1, forward strand.
AACTGTCCACCAATATGAAAAAGCATGTGTCTCTTTGTTTTACTTTTAATCCAATCCTACAGATTTCCCCACTTTGCTGTCTCCCACTCCCCATTAATCTACCACTAGTAGAATTCATGTCACCCTCCTTATGCCTCTTCCTTTTATTTGAATGTATAAAGTAAGGTGCAAAACTACCATTCTCAGGAGCATTCTCTCAATCCCTTGAGATTTTGCATCCCAGCAATTGTCATCAGTTTGGCTCAAACTCATAAAAATTCTCTACAGGTTTGGACATTTGTTTCACAGACAGGATCAAACCAGCTAATGTAGCCATCATAACCTGCGGCAGTGGGCCACTCTGGATCCCCTCGATTGCCCCTTCTCTTTCTATGTGACTCATGCAGCCTCTTACACAAATGACATTGTGCTGGGGGCCCATGATCTTGGAGGCAGTTGGGCCACCAGTGTGTGTATTCTGGTGAGAGGGCTCGCAGTTGGAGAACAGAAAGATACCCCTGGAGTGCTCTGGTCCTGGGGGTTCAGCTCTGCTTCCAGAAGAAGCGCTGGCACAAAAGAAGAGGGTGGGTGGGAGCCCCAAAACGCGCCAGCATTCCCGGGAGGCGGAGGAAGGAGGGCAGGCCCCAAGCCGCAAGGAGGAAGAGAAGCAAGAGAGGAGGAGTTTTCCAGCTCAGCCGTCCCCCCTTGCCGCTCAGCCCCTCAGTCTGGTCTGTCTCTGCCCGCCCCGGGAAGCGCGCTGCGCTGCGGGGCCGAACTGAGCGCCCGCGCGCCATGGGGAGCCCCGCACTGCGGCTGCTGCCCCCACTGCTGCTGGTCCTGCTGCTGGTCCCTCTAAGCCATGGCTTCCCAGGTAGGGCCGGAGGCGGGGCATCCTCCCCAGCTGGGCACCGGGAACCCTCCGATCTAGAGAGAGGGAGGTGTGTGTGTGGGGGGTGCCCTTTGTTTGCGACGAACTCTTTTTTCCCTTCTTGGGGAGGGGTTGACACGGAGCAGGGCTCGAGTCTGGGCACCAGGAGGGGAGAGCCCACTGCCGGCCCCTCGCCAGGCGCCTAGAGCCTTCACAGCGCCTGGAGCCTGAGTACCCTCTGCGTCTGGGGTTCCAGGGGTCCAAGCAAACCCAAGTTGGCACAGTAGGCTACTCAGAGAAGTTTGGCCGCGGTCTAGTTTCTCACCACCCAGACTTCTGCCTCTCACACAGTTGCTCAGGGCCGGGGCCCTAGGGACTGGCAGATTATCTTGAAAGGAGCTCCTACCCCCTCTCACACAAGGTCCCAAGCCATCCCGTAGGGCTGCGGGCACCTTCACGGTGAAGCTACTCTTTCGGACAGCACAAGCAGGGCCTCTCCTGCTCCCCGCTTCTGGGAGTTCCAAGAAAGTGTGCGCCTCTGGGAGAGAGGTGCCAGCTGAGAGTGGTGACAAGTGGCATGCGTTCGGATAGCCCTAGGGAAAAAGGGCTACACAGGCGTGGCTCTGCTAGGAGCCGCTCTGTGGCCCTAGAGGGTGTGGCTTCTTGTTGCTGGAGGGCGTGGTCTCTAGCATCTAAGGGAACCCTGGTACTTATTAGGGATCTCCTGGTATTGGCAAAAGCTTCTTTAGAGATGTCCTTTAAAAACCTCCAGCCTATTCCTTCATCAGGGAGTCTTAGGTTAGCAGAGAGCTTGAGGGGAGCTGGGCAACATGGATGCACCCATGACCTAGAATGGAGAAGAAATCCATGACCCCACTTCAATTTAGTGTTAATGAGAAAGTGGTTGGTGTGGACTATAGGGTGTGCAAATATTTGTCTTTGCGTTCAGTATCGTGTGCAGTTTAAACCTGGGGTCTGAGAAACAAACTTACTGACTTTTAGATGAAGGATGGAGGGGGGAAGGGGTGGGGTGTTTCCCAGACTGTGTGCTTGGGAGATGTAGGGATGGCTGCTGGAAATTCTCTGCACATCACCAAATGAATGAGTCAAACAAATGTGTGAAGTGATAAACAGGAACATTTGTGTTTTGAGCTGACTCTTGCAAGTTTACGCTGTTTGGTAGGAACTGATTAAGGGCAAAGTGGAAAGGAGACTTTATCCTCAGTGCCAGACAAGTGCCATTCCCATGGTGTGATAATGCCCCCCACCCCCTTTAGTAGGACTCACATTAAAATGAACCCAGAGGGAAAAGGGAAGTCAGTACTGGGCAAGAAACAGCCTAGGGGGAGCGGCAGGGAGTTGAGAAACTAGCTAGAGGCAATCGTACTCTGAATTAAGAGGCTTCTCTGAGCTACCCGCACATATGCTGGAGCCTTTCTCAGCCAAGGGGCCTCTTCTCATTTTCCATCTGGTCACCATCCCTCCCTTACCATGCCCTCCACTCTCTTTTCTCTCAGCTTCTACCCTTGTATAGGGTAGCTTGCTGCCAGAGCCCAGACATCCACAGAATCATGGGTTTGCCAGGGTGGGTGCTCACCCCTCTCAGTCTTTAGGGGCCTGGCCCTGGCTGGCCTGGTTCCTCCAATAGCCTGTGAGCTGCCCCCTACTGGAGGCCACCTCCCTCCTCCTTGCCACCCCCTACACTGATTCCTCACCAACCTTCAGGCTCTTCTGAAACCCCAAATGAGCAGAAGCTGGTTGGGGAGGCTTTCAAAGCACCCCCCTTGAGCTCACTCTTGGCTCTCCTCCATGGGGTCTCTAAGGAAATGTGATCTGCTGGGGCTATTGAATTCAAGGGTGGGATTTCACTCCAAGCCAGAGATTTTGAGAGGCTGGGGAGGGGAGATGCCCTAGGTCAGCAACTCCTGAGGCAAGTCATGTCAGCTGCGTTTACCGTAAGTGCTGAATGACAGACTTTGAAAATCATTTCAGAGGCACCTTCTTAGCAAGTGGACAGCATGTCTCCAGTAAGAGAGAAGGTAAGAAGCCTATCTAGGGCCCCACTCAGCCTCCTGATTATATAACCAGTTGAGATTTAACAGCAAATCTTGTCAGGGTAAGAGTAAATCCTCCCCATTTCCACCCTTAGAAAGTGTCTGGAGTTCTTCCATCTTCGAATTTGATGCAGCTTTTCTGTCCCTCTGATTTATTCTTTGTAGCCTAACAAAGACACAGTATCTAAAAAAAAATGAAATGCATGGAAAGTCCATAGCCAAGTTGTTTGCATGATTGTGTTTGCATGCCTATAAGGGTAGGGGTTTTGATTCTCTTCTTAAATGAACTCTTGAAACCTTATTTACAGTTGAGATTTTGGACAATCACTGCACCTTCTGTAAGCAATGCTCACAGAAGGCGGGAATGAGTGCCACGGCCACTAAGAAAGGCTCTGTGAATCTTACACCTGGAGAAAGGTGGTTAAAGTAGTGTGGTTTGGCCAGTCAGGAAAGCCAAACCAGACCATAGCAGCCAAAGCAGTCTTCTGAAATGACACATTTGGAGATAAATATTAGGAACTGAACACCTGGCTCAGGATATACAATTAAAGTCTCAGGCTAGGCTAGAAATCACCCTTTGTATTTAAAACATGTAATCAGATGACAAAATTACTCTGCATTAAAATGGAGAATGCTGAGGAGACCAGGACATTTTCACCTGGCATCTTCTTCACTGAGAATGCTTTCAGTATAGTGTATTGGCATTGCTGCTTCTTATCTCACAGACTTGTGAGCTCTAAGAGACACCAGAAACCATTTAAAGCACCATCTTCAAACTTCCAGCCTCATCAGTCCTCAAATCACAATTGAAATTCAGCCCCTTTCTCTTTTTTTATCATTAGTATAACATTCACACCTTTAGTCTCTGTTATTCTAACTCATTCTATTCATTTCGGCCAGATACTGGCCTTTTAAGTATATGGTTTTACTTTAGTACCATTTTTATCACTTTACTTTCCTATTCAAAGATGGTGAGCAACAGCTCCAGGTTCTGTCCAAAGTTAAGTAGAACATTCTCAGCTGTTCTCAGGGGACTATACAATTTGCTTCTGTCCTAATTTTCTAGTCTTTCTCACCTGGTTTTCTAAAGTCTGACCAAAATAGTTTAACTGTTTTTATAGAACTGGAGTGACAGAAAAATGTCACTCAAGAAGTGGAAGAACACTTCCTGGTATTACTGCTTCCTGGACCTGAACTGCTTTCCCCCAATCACCAGTCTGTTCAAATTCAGCCCATCGTCCAATGACACCCCCATTTCAATGAAACTTTGTCTTGATCCCTTGAATGAGAAGCTTCTGATTTCCTTTAAGGACCCACAGTGCTTCATGTCTCTCTCGTGTTATTTATCATGCACGGCATACTTTACAGTCATTTATCCACTCCTCTGTATAGGCAGACCTCAGAGATATTGCAGGTTCGGTTCCAGAGCACCTCAATAAACAAAGAATCACAATAAAGTGAGTCATAACCTTTTTGCTAGTGTGGGCATCTTGCCTTTAATTTGTAAAAAAAAAAAAAAAAAGCCACATCTGTGAAGTGCAATAAAGTGAATCAAAATAAAACAAGATATACCTGTATTTCTACATTCTGAGCTCTTGAAGGCAGGACAATGCTATGTCTTATGCTTCTTTATATTTCTCACATTGCCTAACTGAGCACCATAAGCCAGGTGGATATTTGTGCATATTGAGTTAATAGTTCCTTGTAATTTGGGTGTTGGCCATTGGAAAGAAAAGTTGCTGAGAGAAACACATGTGTAGGGAACCAGGGCTTTGTGCCACCATCTGCATACATAGAGACTATAGCTTTTGGCTGTAGAGCTTGCATTTAAATCCATGAACACCCTCTGTTGAAGCAATAACTTTCTCTGTTGGGGGCTGTAAGATGAGAGTCTGACTGCAGCCACAAGCTGGAGTTTGTATTTATTGTTTTTGTTGGCCACTTTGCTATGGTCCCTTCCAAAGAAGTTGAATGGTTTCCTTAGTAAATGCAAATGTGTGCTACATTAATTCCCCTTTCAGAGAACACAACTAAAATGGGTAATTGAAAGTGAGGATTGAGTTTAAGCAGAAGAAGGTTTACTTTTTGCCAAGCTATAGCATAGTACAAAATTGTAGCAGCCAAGTTCTGATTAATACCCAGATTAAAGATTCACCTCCCAAAAAGCAGTGTGAATAATAAATAACCTCTCCTAAGTTCCAGTTCATAGGAAGTTTCTTAGGCCAACCCCTTGGTTCTTGATTGTAGGATGTATTGACTGTCAGCTTTTATGGGCCACTGTTTCAGGGGCTTTAAGCCTGAATCTTTCTCTTGGATATTTGAATATAGTTCTGAAACAGAACCAGTTTCTGCCTTCTCCAAGGAAACGTGGGCTCCACTCAGAGACTTACTTCTCAAAGTAGACACTAAATGATGGGGTGCTTGGGATACCAGGATGAGGAAGAAGAGGGAATTCCTTCCATCAGAAGCTTTCTGTCTTATGGAGAAATAGACACTGAATGTTAAGGTAGTAAATGTTATAACACAGGTGGGTTAACAGGCCTAGGAGTGCAGAGAGTAGCCATGCAGGGACATTGGGCCTAGTTATTGAAGAATGGTGCTGATAGATGCTCATGCCAAAGATAGTGGCACTACAAGCCCATGAAAGGTTAAAATAGGAGACCTGTGGGCTTCTCTAAGAACATTCTGAAACTGAAAACAAAAATCTGTGCGGGTGTTCTTTTTCTGAGGAGAAGGCCCTAACCCAGTTCAAAACCACCGCTCACTAGATCATCTTTGTGAATTCTTTGAGGGAATGTGCACTTAGTGGGCACAAAAATCAACATACAAAATAAGATGAAATTGCCAGAATAGGGAAACTTTGATTGAACCAATGAGCAGGTAGCCTCGAGTTATAACCAGTGGTACAATTTCCTGTTCTTCTCATTTAAAAAGCAACAGCAAACAAAACAGACATAATCATAGATTGCAATTGCCTTCAGGCCTGGGCTGGCAACTGGTTGTACCCCCACACCCCCAACTTAGCACAGTTTATGGGACATGCGAGAGGGTCTTTAGTCAGTATTTGTGAATTGATTGATTGAAGTAAGTGTGGCAGGAAATCAATGCATTATATTTCAAATATCACTGTAGGATTTAGCCAGAATTTCCAAGAGGATGATTCCCAAAGAAAATGGAATGCAGGATATCAAAATGTCAGGAAATTTGCAGTACCCTGAACAAAAGATCCATCTGAGCAGGCATCAATTCAGGACATAACTAATTGCTGAGGCTCTCGAATTTTCAATCACCCTAGGGATTTAGAGACTCCAGGGAGTTCCAGGGACAAGATTTTCAGACAAAGATTTAAGGATAAGCTTGTGCAAGAGGAAAGCCATTGGTAGCATTGCTAAGCTCCCAAGTTTTCCAGATGATAATTGGTTGCACCTGGATCTTACAGTTGCCTGGTGCTCTGGCCTCGGAAACCTCTGGATCACTCATTCTCTGGCTCAGTGATTCACTCACCCATAATCCTTAGCTCATGCTGGATGCTTCTTTATGTATTGTTCTCCAGGAAGACGACAAATGGGTTTGGACACAATAGCTTGGATTCCCCCAAAGGTTTGGGGTTGTAAATTGAGGATGTTGGGTTTAAAACTATTTTTATGAGTAATAGTCAAACAGACCCAAACGTAGAATTTGGGAGAGGGCTTTCTGCCTTAGCCTTGAAATATCCCTGCACTATTTCTTCTTCCCTGCTCTTACAGTGACCTACAGTGTGATGTCTCATATGCATCAGCAACTTATTTCCCCTGCTGTCACTGGCTGTTGGCAGTGTCTGTCCAGTTGTGCTTAGTGAGCATCTAGCTCTTCAATGCCTATCACACCCCAGGATCCTTGGACAGAGGGCTGCGGCCTGCCACATACTGTGTGGGTGGCTGAGCTGAATGACCCTGCCAATTCCAGGATCCAAGAATGTTCAAAAACACTGCTTAAATTAAGGCCATGGGGTAAGAATTGAGCCAGGGTTTGGCAGGCTCATTGTGGAGTGGTGAAGTGTTGACATGCCTCACCTTCTGAGACTCTGCCCCCAGAGTGGCCATCCTTGTGGGAACTCTGACTTACTGCCACTGACTCAGCATTTGTCAGCAAAGGCTCTAATTCTTTTAAATATCCAATCCTGAAATTCTCTTTCCACTGAGATTTTAACTCAGCTTTCCAAAGGGTAGAATCATCTTGTTTCACCATTAGCTGCTTATGGCTCTGATGCCCCTGATCAAAGGAGCAGGTACTGGAATCTTCTTTATTTTGTGTCGTCAGGGCCTAATAGTGACCTGGCTCCAGGAAGGCTCTTGGTGGATCTATAGAATGAAATGTGCTGGGGAGCACACCTCTGGCTAGTCCTGACCTGCTGGATGGGTGTCTTAGACTCTAATTTCCCACAAGAGTTTCTCACCCATATCCATGCTCTCCTGCATGGGCCACCTAATTCAGAGAACTGTGGAACATCAGAGTGGGAGGTGTGCTGAGATGTAACAACCTGCTTCTTAGTGATGACCCTCTGAGGCTCAGCCAGTTGAAGGAATTTCTCTGGGGAAACACAGGGAATCAGAAGAAGAGCTGGGTTTTGAACGCAGTCTAGTGACTCCAGAATTCCCTTCACTCTACCATAGGCAGTATTCAACTCAAAGGGACCGCTACATGTGAGGACCATGCTACGTACCAGGAATAGACAGGCAAAAATTGATCATGCTGCATGCACTCACTGAGCCCCTGTCTAGGGTATATTTCAGCATGGTTGTTCATATACACATGTGGCTACAATCTCAGAGTCTCAACCTGGGGCTGCTTGCATATTCCTCAAAGGTTCTGAGAAGTGGCTGTCCCATAGCCAGTTCTTGCCCCCTTTTGTTGAGGTCCCAAACGCTCTCTCCCTATGCTACTTGCTTTAAGTTCTCCAACTAATATGTGATGACATTTTTAACAGCTTGACAGAGGTATCATTCGCATACCATACCCTACTTATTTAAACCAATTCAGTGATTTTTAGTATAGTCACAGAGTTGTATGTCACCACAATTTTAGAGCATTTTCATTACCATCAAAACCCCACAGCCCTTCTCCATCACTCCTTAGCCCTGCCCCAGCCGTACACAACCAGTCTTCTATTTCTGTCTCTATATTTGCCTATCCTTAGCATTGCATATAAATGGAATCATATGATATTTGTTCTTTTCCGTCTGGCTTCTTTCACTTCGCGCAATGTTTTCAAGATTCATTCGTGTTGTAGCAGGTATCAGTACTTGACTCCTTTTTGTGGTCGAATTATATTCCATTCTATGGGTAAACCACATTGTATCTGTCCATTTATCAATTGATGGACATTTTTTCCACTATTTGATTATGAGTAATGCTATAATGAATATTTATGTACAAGTTTCTATATGGACACATGTTTTCATTTCTCTTGGGTATGCACCTAGGAGTGGAATTGCTAGGCCATAAGGTAGCTCAATGTTTAACCATTTGAGGAGCTGCCAGTCTGTTTTCTAGAGCAGTTGCACCATTTTACATTTTTACCAGCAATGTATGATGGTTCCAGTTTCTCTGCATTCTCACCAACTGTTGATGTTATCTGTCATTTTGATTAAGTGATGTCACTCTATCTCAGCTCATTAACAGCTTCCAGTCAAGGGCTAAGTGACAAAGCAATGTCTGTTCTGCCACCTGTGGCAGAGTACTCACAAGAGTCACTTAAGGGTGCCTACCGCTCTGTGACTGCTGGCTGCAGGGGCATTGCTAACCCATAAGGCAACTTTAAGAGAATTAGAATAAGATGTTTTTTGGGCACATGTAATTTTGTGGACACAGAGCTTGGTCAGGAGGCAGACTTCAGGTAATTAGGAAAAAGAGAGAGGCAGGCCTAGGACTCCACACTTGGAGAGTGGACACAGGATGATTTGAGACCCTGCTTGCTCTTTTGGTGGGTATGATGGTGGGTGCTGTGGTATAGGGAACTCCCTGAATGACCATATGTGTGGCAGTCCTGGATGACTGTAGCTCCAGGTGGGATAGAGGTATGGACCTCGTATTCTTTTATACCTTTTGACTATTTAAACAAAACAAAAAAAAGTTGTGCTTGCATGCCAGCATCATCCTTACATGCTTGAATCCTTGGATTACCTGGGAGCAACTCAGAAATGCAGAAGCTCAGGCCCTACCCAAGACCTGCCAGATCAGCATGTGCATTTTAACAAGATCCCTCCAATGATTCTTATACACGGTGAAATTCGAGAAGTACTGGTCTGATAAATGAGTGCAGCCTTTTGCCAAGACCTGGCCACTTGCCTATTTATAACTGTCACACTCCCTTCCCCTCCTCTCTCCCTTTTCCTGTTAGCTTTGCCTTCATCACTGTATCCTCTAGACTTCCTTTGCTGTCTCTGACATTCCTGAGATAAGCATGTACAGCTTTTAGGTTCCCACTCCATTCTCTAACTCAAAAACAACCCCAACCCTCAGAGGGCCCCTGACTTCATCTCTTATTAAGTAGTCCTGCCAGGAGTGCAGCCGCTGCCTGGCTTAATCTCCAGCAGCAGCCAAGCATGTCTTCAATGATTGCTAACAGGGTCCTTGCATGGTTTTGCCCTGAAGCTAAACTGAACCTTTAAAAAAAAACTTCAGCTCTTAAGAAAGCCTAGGAGTGTGATTAGAGCCAGCCCTACCTCTCTTACAAGACCTAGTTCTGGGGCTGAGACTCAATGGAACAGACCAGCCCTTAAAGACACAGTGACTACATGTCTTTATACCAGAAGCCAATGCCTCTGGGACTAGGGAGGAGGCAGCACTTGGAGGCTGGGTGAGATAGATGCCAATGGGAATGTCAGGACAGCACACCCAGCCCTTCACATTAAGTTCCTCTCCCCTCCCTGCCCAGCCTCACGAATGGGGCAAGTCAGGAAGATTGAACTGTTAACATCACTAAAAGGGGCTTCCCACCTTTTCAAGGGGTCCTTAAATAAGCAGTGGCATTTGGACATGCTGTATTTGGATGACCTGGGGAGTTTGATGAAATGGGGTTGTCAGATCTGGGTTAGGGACTATTCATCTAGGGCAGGGGTCTGTAAACTGAGTTCAGAGCAGACTAAATATGGCCCACCACCTGATTTTGTGTGACCAGTGAGCTAAGAATGGTTTTTAAATTTTAAAATGGTTAAAAAATGAAAAAGGGGAAGAATATTTCATGATGCATGAAAATTCTATGAAATTCAAATGCCAGTGTCATTGGCACTCAGCCACAGTCATTCATCTGGGTATGGTCTATGGCTACTGGGTGATACAATGGCAGCGTTGAGTAGCTGTGACAGAGACTGACTGTATGGCCTGAAAGTATGGTCTGTAAGCTGAAAATATTTATCTGGCTCTTTACAGAAGAGATTTGCCAACCTCTAAACTAGGGTCTTGTTACACAAAGTATAGACAGAGAACCAACCTGGGAGCTTTACAGAACTGTAGAATCTTGAAACTTACCTCAGATTTAATAAATCAGAACCTACCTTTTAACAAGATCCCTAGGTGTTTGGGGCTACTTCTCCTTCACCATGAGACTTGGCTCAGGACTCATCTTAGCCTTAGGCAGGAGTCTTTAAAGATGCCTGGGCCAGCATGCAGTCACTAACATTGTACACCGTATTGTTAATTTATCTGACAGATAAGTGGGTGACTTGTTCTCCATGTTGGAGGCTTGGTAGCCCCTGATACCTCAGACCCCATAGAAACTAGGTCCTTATTTTATTCTTGCCAATTCTTGGCTAGGGCCTGCTGTCCTAATCCAAAGCTGGAGGTGGACTGACCTTTGCTATCCACTGGCAGACTTCCTTGATGCTGCCCAATTTCTGGGCAGCAGGCTCAGGTCACTCCAGATCTACTGCCCTGCCAAGGATTTTGCTAGGTGGTGTGACCCACAGCCCTCCACTGCCCTTACCCCAGATTGCTGCTGAGGGCTTGACTTGACATCTGTCTTTCGCAGGTTGCTGTTCCTTCAGGAGCTTGCAATCTTGCTTCTGGTCAGGAAGATGCCTAATAGAACATTTCCAAAAGTGGCTTCCTTGAAGCACTGCTTCCTGGAGATTTTCACAGATGTCCTATGGGCAGCAGAATGCATTGCAAATAAGTTGAGAAATGCTTGGTTAAGTAGGTTTCTTAATTTCAGGACTGCTCAGGGTCATTGATACACTACTGTACTTTGTTACCCTTTGGTAGAGGACAGTGAGAAATAGTAGGGACCACAGACTCTCAAAGTATGGTCCCCAGACCAGCAGTAGTAGCACATGGGAACTTTTTGGATATGTCAATTCTCGAGTCCCACTCCAGAGCTACTGAATCTGGGGGTAAAGGAAGATGGCCTGGCAGTGGGTTCTAACAAACCTTCCAAGTGATTCTGGTGCACTCTCAAATGTGAGAACATTTCTAAATTTTCTCAGAGTAATTCATTATACTAGTGTTTCCCCTTTGTTGTTTTTAAGAGAAACTGCGTTTTTGGTTTCAGGGCAAGACATTTGGGAACATGACATTAGATTTCCTGAAACATTTACTGGTGGCAGTGACCATTGCAGGCTCAAGGGGGAAAAGGAAAGAATTAAAAACAACCTTTGGGTAACATCATCTGTCTCACATCTGCCCTGCTAAACAGCTGTGGGCACGCTTGGTTAGAAGTTTCCTCCAGTTCAGAGCCACCAACTTTTGTTTGTTGGAAACATCTGTTCTTTAAAATATACTTTTGTGTATTAAAATGTGAAGAAAGCTGGGAACAGCCTTTGGGATGCATTTCTTTCCCCCTCTGTACATTGTCTCTCTTCAGAACACTCTTCTTTCTTCTTCTACAAAATTTCCTTATCCAAATCCCTTACTCATTTTTCCAGGGCAGCCACATCCAAATGGCTTTTGCTGGCTCCCTGGCCATGGGATAGCCTCTGGAAGCTTTCGGATCTGAGGCTGTGGCCTGTTCCCAGGCAGCATCTCTCAGCACAGGACATCTGTGCATTCCATCTCAGAGCTCAACTCACTCCCTCTCATTCTAGAGTTTCCTCCTTTCCCATTCCATTTTGTGGCCAGTGGTGTCCCCACCATGGGTCTGGATGTGAATGCTTTTTTATTCTCTGCTATCAGAGTTTGTAACTGTGGTGTTGTCACTTCGTTTGAAAATTCCAGCAGTGTTGAGGCTTGCAGGTGAGGTGAGAGGAGCCCCTGAGTTTCCTTGCCAAGATATTTGCTCTGTCTTTGTTGAGGTCTTAAAACCTCATGAGCTGATGTGGATGGGTGAGTTCTTGATTTGTTTTTGCCTTCTGAACTTAATTGAAAAGAAGCAGAATCACCTCACGGTCCAGAAAACAAAGGCAGTCTGAACACCCCCAGATATGAATGTGGTGCAGGAATGAGTTCTTCTTCAACTCAGCATCTCCCTAGTGTGCTCTAGCGCTCTCTGATGCCATGTGGCCTCAGTCAGTGCCTTGATATGGAACCTTTGCTGAAGGCATTCCTATAGCCTCCCTCATTTTTTTTTTTTTTTGATTTTTCGCTGTGTCTCAGTTGGCCTCTGTGGAGAACAGTTAAGCCTTCAGAAGACCATATGCCAATGCTCTGGTTTCACTCTCTGGTTTTTTTTAAAGGCTAGACCTTTTTTTCATGTCTGTCTGTTGAATGCAAACAGACTCCAGGGCTTTGGGATGTCCCTTGGTGGGAGCAGTAGTTGGCATTTGTTGAGAGCCCCTGCTTTGGGATGACCTTCTCAGATCTAGGTGCCTATCTGTTTCTCATTTCTTCCCTCTTCCAGCTTTAGGCAATGGGCAGGAACACATGTTGACCCTTCATAATATTAAACAATAGAGGGAGACTAAATTAGAAATATATTATGTTTCCCTTGAATGAGAGTAATACCTTCATTTATAAACTTATCCTTTTAACTTTGTTTCTGTTAGCTGTGTAAAATATGGCCACAATTAAAATTTCCACAAGCCACATGCCATCTTAATTGTCTTTGCTAGTTAACGGCTGAGTGCCTGGGGACTCTGGATGCCATTGGCTCTGCCTGAAGTTTCCTTTCAGGTCTTGTGCAGAAGGTTTGAATAGAGGAAGAACATTCTCTCAGGTGAAGCAGCAGTAGAAGGACGGCTGTCTTAGAGCTCATGTCTAACAAGGATCATCCTCTTGCCAACCCTCCCCCACCTTGCCACCATTATCTTTTTCTGGCTGAAATAAAGTTAAAACTGACATCTAAGAATAGCTTTAATGGGGAAACAACTTACATAAGGGTGGTGTTGGGATGCAAGTAAGGAAGAGGGTGGATGCAGGATGGAGCCCCAGTGCCCACAGCAGTTGCCCAGTAAGCAGTACACTTACTGCCTTTTCTCCCTTCCCTGTTTCCTTCCCCCCACAGTCCATCACTGTGCTTCCTGGTATCTCCTCCCAAATAACTACTTGCACCTTGTCTTAATTGTGCATTTGGGCGAATTCATACAAACAATAGCTAAGCTGGAACTTTGCCTATGATTTTGGTTTCTGATTCAGAGTTCTTTCTACTGCTGAATTGATTCCTGCTAAATAGAGCTATCCAGGTTAGTAAGTGAACTAGAAGGCTGACTAATACGATGGAAGCCTGGGAAGTGTTTTTGTTACCTGTTGCTGTGTAAGAAACCATTCTAAAACTCAGTGGCTTAAAACAGCAACCACCATTTATTTGTTCATGACTCTGCAGTTTGGGCAGGGCTCAGTGGGGATGGCTCATCTCTACTCAACATGGTGTTGACTGGGGCAGCTCATATGGGGCAGATGGATTCAAGGTGGCTCCACTAACATGTCTGGCAGTTCATCTGGGATGACTGGAATGGATGGGATGTCTGCACCTTTCTCACCACCTCTTTACAGCCTCCCATTCTCAGATCTTCTCTCTCTCTCCATGGTGTCCTTTTCTCCAGCAGAATAGATGGACTTGTTTACATGCAGATGGATTCCCTGGGAATGACCGCCAAAGCTTCCAGGACACTTAAAGTCCAGGCACAAAACTGTCATAGGATCACTCTGTCACATTCTATTTGTTAAAGCAAATTGCTAAGCAGGCCTAGATTTGGGGTGGTAGTGGTAGTGGATAGACTCCACCTCTTTAGGTGGAGAGAATGGTATGCATATGCAGAGCGGCAGTAATTGTTTTTGGTCAGGGCTGCAATTAATTAACTATAGAGCTAGCATGAAAGAGCATATTGGAAATATGAGTTTAATTTCATAGGATATTTGATGCATGCATTCTGATTAAATGCTGAACCCCAAGTTAGCTCTCCGAGTATATTAGACTGTTTAGCCACAGAATGTGGCATGCCCAGATTCATTGCAAGTCCATAGAATGGAGTGAATCTGTATTCCTGGGAATATCCCAGGTTTATTTCCAGTGCTTACTGGTATTAGGAACACCCTCACCCCTCACTCCCCCATACTTTTCTTTTTCATTTTCATCAAAAGCAAAGACTTTATTAAAGAAAAAGTAACTGAAAATAGATCACAGACATAAATATAAAACCTGTAACTATAGAACTTCTTGATAATATGGGAGGAAATCTTTGTCAGCTTGAGTTTGACAAAGCTTTCTTAGATAAGACACCAAAAGCATGATCTATAAAAGGTAAAAGAAAGATTGTACTTCATTCACATTTAAAGCTTCCATTCTTCAAAAGATACAGTTAAGAGGATGGAAAGATAAACCACAGACTGAAGAAAATATTTGCAAATGACATATATGATAAAAGACTTTTTATCCAGAATATACAACTACATAATAGAGCTCTCTAAACTCAATAATAAGAAAGCAAGTAACCCAATTTAAAGAGTGGGCAAATTATTTTAACAGACATTTTACTAAAGAAGGTTATACAAAAAGATGGTAAACACCATTATCCATCTACTAGCTGGATGAACTTGGCCAGCTTAACTTCTACTTTATCTGCTAAATATGAACAATGCCACCTGCTCTTCTAGGTTAGTGATTTGTAATGTACTGTGCAAATATAAGGTATGGTTATAACTCCCTCCAAAAAAACAACTTGCACGCATTTCTGTTCCTTGTAGAGGGCTGACTATCCATTTTCTCTGCCTCTTTTACTGGACTTTATGTGACAGACACCCACAAATTGCTGGCCATGACTGTAAGGTAACCACTGGCCACTAGCAATTTGAGGCAGATCATTTACTGTAAGCTCAAGTGGACGTGGGTGTCTCCTACTATACTTTTCCAAGCCAGCATGGTTTTTAGGGCTTCATAAAGAAACCTCTCACTGCCTACTTCTTCTGCCCGCAAGTGTCCAATGTCCTTTCATTTTAAGCAACTTGCATCATTTCGTGCCCCATAACAAAGGGCTTTAGTGTTTCTTGGTACCATCAATACCAAAGAGATTTAATTTGACCTTGATTTTTTTCTTTGAATTCATTTGTAATTAATGTATTATTTTATATTCTTTTTTAAATTTTTTATTTTAGATTATTCAGTACAGTTTCTATCTTTTATTCCCATTCCAGCCCACCCACCCACCCCTCCCATTTCCAACCCTCCTAGTTTTGTCCATGTGTCCTCTATATTTGTTCCTATAAACCCTTCCCTTAAATGTGTATGTTATATTCTCATAGATTATTTTTAATCCAGAATCTAAGGACTCTGACTACATGAGGAGTAAGGAGTAAGTAACAACATTCTTCATTTAGCTTTTAAAGTTGGGAAAAGAAGCTTCAATGAACAACCGCAATGTCCCAAATAACTTTCCATTTCTGTGAATCCCGAAGGCCCCTCTTCATGCATTTAGCATTCCCTAAATTCCTGAAGTTAAAAAAAAAAATACTGTGAGAGGAACACACAGGGTTTTTTAAAAAACAGCTTTATTAAGGTATACTTGACATATAGTAAACGCCACTGAATCACCTTTGCACCTTTTTCAAAAATGTATTGGCAGGTTTCTTTGCAGGTCTGCTTCTGTGTTCTTTATTCTGATTTATGGATCTATGTGCCTATGTCTTCATCAATACCCCGTTATTTTGACTTCTGTAGTTTTGTAAATAGTCTTAAAATTGGGTAGTATTTCCTCCAACTTCTTTCTTCTTTTCCAAAATTTTTTTTGTATATAAGTCTGATAGAAATTTCAGAATAAGGTTGTCTGTATCTACCAAAAATGCCTGCTGGAATCCTGACTGGAATTACGGTAAACCTGTTGATCTATTTGGGGAGAATTGACATCTTTACTATTTTGAATTTTCCAATCCACAGATGCAGTATATCTCTCCATTTTGAGGGATCATTTTTTATTTCTTTGATCAGCATTTTGGAGTTTTCAGTATACAGATCTGGTATATGTTTTGTTAGGTTTATGCTTAAGTATATAATTTTCTGCAGCTATTGGAAGTGATAATTTAAAAAATATTGCTTTCTAATAGTTCTTCACTAGCATATAGAAATACAAGTGATTTTTGTGTTATGACTTTGTATATTGCAACCTTGCTAACCTCAGGCGTTATTTTATAGATTCTTTAGGATAATCATGCCATTTATGAATAGGGATAGCTCTACTCCTTCCTTTCCAATCTACATGCCTTTTTTTTTTTCTTTCTTATCTTACTGCACTGGCTAGGCCTACTAGTATAATGCTGAAAAAAGTAGGGAGAGTGGATGTCTTTGCATTATTCTCAACCATAGGAGAGAAGCATTCAATCTTTCACCATGAAATATAATGTTAATTGTAGGCTCTCTGTAGATCTTCTTCATCAGGTTGAGGAAGTTCTCTCTCTTCCTAGTGTGCTGTGAGTTTTTATCATAAAAGGATTTTAAATTCTGTCAAATGCTTTTTTTTTTTTAAACAAGATTCATTTTATTTTATTTATCTTTAGAGGTGAAGGGAAGGAGAGAGGGAGAGAAATATCAGTGTGTGGTTGCTTCTCATGTGTCCCCTGCTGGGAACTGGCCTGCAACCCAGGCATGTGCCCTGACTGGGAAACGAACCTCGATCCTTTGGTTTGCAGGCCTGTGCTCAATCCACTGAGCTACACCAGCCAGGGCTTCAAATGCTTTTTTGATACCTATTGATATGATGATGTGAGTGTTCTCCTTGAGTCTGTTAATGTGGCATATTACATCGATTTTTTTAAAATTGTTGTTTATGCTATTACATTTGTCCCGATTTTCCCCCTTCACTCCCCTCTGCCCAGCCCTCCCCCCAGTCGAATAGTCAATCCCCACACCATTGCCCATGTTCATGGCTTCTTCATATATGTTCTTTGACTAATCCCTTCACCCTCTTTCAAACAGTCCCCACCTCCCCTCTCACTGCTGTCAGTCTATTCCATGATTCTGTGCCTCTGTGATTTTTTAATTCATTTATTTTTTAATAGTAAGCCAGCTTTACATTTCCAGGATATATATCACTTGATGTTGGTATATTATTCTTTTTATGTATTTTTGGATTTTATCTGTTAATATATCATTGAGTACTTTTGCATCTATGTTTATGACAGATATTGTCTTGTCGTTTTATTTTCTTGTAATCTCTTTGTCTGGTTTTGGCATCAGAGTAATGTTGACCTTATAAAATGAACTGGGACATGTACTCTCTACCTGTACTTTCTAGAAGAGATTTTGTAGAGTTGGTGTTATTTCCTCTTTAAATATATGGAAGAATTCACCAGTAAAATCATCTGGGCCTGGAGATTTAAAGTACAAATTTAATTTATTTAATATTTATGGGGCTATTCTGGTTATTGATTTCATCCTGGGTGAATTTTGGTAGTTTGTGATCTTTAAGGAATTGGTCCATTTTGTCTAATTTCTCAAAATTGTGTGTAGAGTTGTATATATAGTATATGAAATGATATCCCCTGCTTTATTCCTTCTTATCCTGGTAATTTGTTTCTTCTCTTTGTTTTTCTTTGTCAGTCCTGTTAGAGTTGTATCAATTATATGAATATTTTCAAAGAACCAGCTTTTCCTTTGATTTTCTCTATTGTGTTCTCTATTGTGTTGTCTCATTTTTTTTTCTTTTTTTGTGGGGGCAAATAAGTTTGGTTTATTTTTCTTTTTTTAACATTTTTTTATTGTTGTTCAAGTACAGTTTTCTGCCTTTTCCCCCCACCCCTCCCCACCACCCCAGCTCTCCTCACCTCCCTCTCCTGTTTCCACCCCATCTTGTTGTTACTTTATTTTTCATTTAATATTTCTATACTCATTTACCAGACATAAGAATGATTTTTGCACAGTGATTTTTTAAAATAAGTGATCAAGAGAAGGTTTCTCGAATACATAAGGTTGAACTTTAAATCTTTTTTAACATACATAAGTTGCTTTCTGTTTTAGTCAACTTTACAGAAAGTTTTAAAATCTTAAATCAACATTATCTATCAAAATCAATAACAATTATTATGGCTGTAAAAATAAGGCTTCTAGCTCCCTTCTTGCTTTGGCTTCATTTTATTGTTCTTTATTTTGTAAGGGTGGAAGCTTAGATTATTGTTTTGAGTTCTTTCCTCTTTTCTAATATAAATGTTCAATGCTATAAATTTCCCTCTAAGTGCCACTTTAGCTATATCTCACTGCACTCTTTCTCCTTTCCTTGAACTCTAATGCCTTGAATGTTAGACTTTATGATCTTGTCCCACAGGTTCCTGAACAACATAGAAAAAAATTAACCAAGCAAGGGGAATACAGGGGACAAAAAGTCTTGGATGCTCCTCCTCACTCTCTCAAGGTCACAGCTTCTCCAGTCAGAAAGGTTCTCCTTATCCAGAGTTTTAGATGCCAGCAGGCCCCTGCAGCTAACTCTCTAGCTATCACTGCTATCACTGCTGTTCTTTGCTACCACAAGATAACCTGGGGACTGGAGAAAATAAAACAAACAGAAGGAGAACAAAGAAAACTGGAAGATTTTCCTCACTCTCTCTGCGCTTTAGGAGTCCCCTTTCCCACTCTCTAAGCCACAGATAGAGAGCTGCTTCTGGAACTCTCTCTCTGCATCCAGTGTCTACTTTTATGTTTGGGCTGACTTGAGTTCATCCCATGTAAAAGTTACCACCAATTCAAATTCTGTCTTCTCCAGTCTGCCTGCTAATGTTTATTTTTCAGAGTCTTAGAATAGCTGTCAGTACACTCTGTTCAGGTCTTTGAGTTGCATTCAGTAGCAGAGACAAGGTAGAGTGTGTTTACTCCATCTTCCCCAAAACTAGAATCTTGTGACCTGTTTTTTTTTTTTTTAATGTTACTTGATCTTTTCAGGGTGATCAAATAAGTGATTTCCTTCCTCCCTTGTTTCTGTCTTTCTCTATTTCTTTCCCATATTTTCTTGACTATGGTACCAAGTTAGACCTTGATAAATACCTTTTAACTTTGTTTCAGACAGTAAAATTCTTTCACATGAGACTTTATAAATATTGCAATTTAGAGAAATGATTGGAATGTTCATCATTGGAAAACACTTTCTGCTTTCCAAAGATATGCCTACTAGGATGAGAAAAGAATCACAATTTTTTCTTTTAATATTTAGATTTAATATTTCATTTAATATTTTTTTCATTTAAAAAAGTCAGAAATACTGATTTTACGACCTCACACTGAAAGTTCAAAAGGATAATGTATCTGATACAGGTATGAGTTACTTTTGTTTCTTTAAGTAAACCCAGTTTCATCCAAAGCCTTTTTCATGATATGATGCCAATAAATCTATATTAATAATTAAAGGACTGTAACCATGCAGAATGATTATGTATGAAATGCTTTATGTCCTTCTTTTGCTTTATTAGCTAGCTCATCTGAATAGTGAATGAACAATCCTATCTGGAGCCTGAGAAATAAAAATTGTGGAATTGGGGGGGATTCAGTAAAACACGATCTTTCATGCAGATGAGGCTTTTGGTAAAGGTTTCAATTAATTGCTTTTGTTTGGGCACTTGTATTAGCATCATCAAACATTAAAACAGCTTCAAAGCATTAGTGAAATTATTTCTACTTATCTATAAAAGGGTGAACTGTGAGGAACTGTGTGGCTTCTTTTCAACTGTGGTCAGATGACAGCTTTCTGCGGCAGACCCATGGACTAGGTCGTATACTAGGTGGCCCTAGCTCAGGTGATTGGATTAGCTTCCTACTCCACCCAAGCTATTTCTAATCACAGATAAACCACCCACACCTTCTTATTTTGAGAAGAGGTCTGAAATTGACTGCAGCTTAAATCTACTGATAGCTGAGGCTCGGAAAACATTTGTGTTAACATCCAAACTCTGTTTAAAACGTCGACAAAGCCAAATACCCCCATTTAATGGGCTCTTTTGAAGTCTTCTCTTGTAAACCAACAATGTTGACATGTAATTCATCATTAGCTCATAAAAATACTGCAGAAATACAAACCTAGTTTGAAGTCTAAAGTGGAACCATGCTCTTTTCAACTAGAGCACCCAATCCTGGTTCTGATACAGCTTCTTTTGTCATCCAATCTGTCATTTATCGGTTCAATCTTCTTCCTCATCTGTGTCTTGCTCACACTCATAAAATCAAGTTTTTCCCTCTGATACACTTTCTGTGTCTTCATTAAAAAATCTCCCGTAGAATGCACCAACTCCACATTTAGACAGGAAGAAATGACGGCTCTGAGAGATGGTGTGGCTGGCCCCAGTCATACAGCTGCGTGGTGGCAGAGCTGGATTAGGATTCCTAGCACCCTCTCCATCATTCCACTCCTACTCTTCTAGAAAGGCACTGTGTTGTTCACAGAACCTCACCTCTGAAGATACCACACTGCATTTTTAATCCACTCACAACTAAAGAGAACACTCTGAGTTTTTAATTTGCTTACTCTTTTCTTTCCACATCATTTAAAAAGATATTTAATTTATTTATTTTTAGAGAGAGGGGAAGGGAGGGAGAGAAACATCCATGTGAGATAGACATCAATCATTTGCCTCTTGCACTCCCCCAACCAGGGACCTGGCCCACAACCCAGGCATGTGCCTTTACCGGGAACTGAACCAGGGACCTTTCAGTTTGCAGGCAGGTGCTCAATCCACTGAGCCACACCAGCCAGGGCTATTTCAACATCTTTTAAGTATATGAAAGAAAATCAACTTGTGATGGGATTAGAAGTCAGGATAGTGGCACAATTCTTGTCATGTTCTGTTTCTTGATCTGAGTGCTGTTACATGGGTGTGTTCGGTTTGTGACAATTCATTGAACTGTGCACTTTTCTTTAAATGAAATATTTATAGAAAGTGTACAGAAGAGGAATGACTCTGGTGGTGAGCCGACTGGGAAAAGTGCAGAAGAAGAGGCAATTGGCATATGGTATGATCCCTGATTTTTTACTGGGGCCTCAGAACTTAATATCCTACTAATGTCCTTCATTATGCAACAAGTCACCTCTCTCATCCATCTTAAAAATTCATTTCCCTCTTAAAGTCCTTTCATCCTCATCTCCAGGGTACTTTTATTTCCTGGCACCTGCATAATCTTTGTACCATTAGTGCTGCAGAATCCTACTTAAGAGGTGGAATTTGCCACAGCTGAAAATCATAACGATAATCATGCCATGATCTTGGCCCCCACCCCGGGTTACTTGCTTGCTTAATATTTACTGTGCATGTTTCTAACATGCTGGGGCACATCTGGATTTATAGTTTTCCTGCATGTCTGTCCTCTAAGTCTCCAACAATATATGTGTGCGACTATAGCTTACTTTCTAAATGGCAGCACCAAAACCTTTTGTTTTTCTCTCTTTTTACATTGAATCTGAGGCATATGACATGATTATTCTTTAAGGCTTCTTCTTATCCACTTTTCCTACCTTTCTTTTGCATAAGGGAAGAGGCAAAAGCCCAAGTTGGTAACCAAAAGGAAGGATTGCACTTCCTTCAACCCCATGGACTGATGAAATAATCTTCTGTAGGTGTTCATCACTCTGCCTTTTTATCTCAGTCTTATTTTGAGTCTTTTTCCATCCCTTCCTCCTCTGCAATCTTTTATGTTACTCAAAAGTTGCTTTTCAGTGACATAAAAGTTAATCTTGGGTCTGTGTGTGAGACATTATTTGGTATTATAATTTCACAGAAACTTAACCTTGCAAAGGGCCTTAAAATTCCACCTTACTCATCAGTGCAAAAAGCCCCAATCTAACGTCCCCTGCCAGCATCCATTAGCCTTGTGGGAACACTTCCAGGCTTGGGAAGCTTTGATGGTGTCTCAAGATGGTCTCAGAGCCTTAGAAAAATCCTGCCTCATATTGGGCTGAGGCCAGTCTCTGGATAACTTCCAGACATTGTCCCTATTTTTCACTTGAATTATGGTATACAGAGCAAGTCTCTCATCCATGAGAAATCAGAACATAGGGATTTTATGCCCCTAAAGTCTAATTTTCTTCAGAGTATAAATCTGAAGTTTCCTCACCATTCAATGAACTTTTTAGTTATTTGTGTACTTATTTACTTGTTATCAAATATAGCCCATGTTGGTCACCTTTTGTTTTGACTTTCTAGCATCTTTCAGCATGTCTGTGTCACTCTCAAAAGTGTGGCCCCGAGAATTGGCCTAAATAGCCTGGTGGTTCTCACAGTCTGGTTGGTTCAGGATATTAGCCTTCTGTGGTTTAGCCTCTGTCTTCTTGTTTGTCACTGTTGCTTTCCTCTCTTTAGAAGGCGCTTCACCTGCCAGCTCACAATGAGGACAACTGCCTGACCACTCTCTCCCAAGTCTGCCAGGGCAGGTTCATCCATACTGTGTTTGTACAGCTTCATGTAGGAAGAGAAATACAAGAATTCATGTTTATAGCCCTGACTGGTATTGCTCAGTGGATTGAGCACCAGCCTGCGAACCAAAAGGTCACTAGTTTGATTCCCAGTCAGGGCACATGCCTGGGTTATGGGTCAGGTCCCCAGTGGGGGGGGTGCACAAGAGGCAACCACACATTGTTTCTCTCCATTTCTCCCTCCCTCCTTCTCTGCCTAAAAATAAAAAAAATAAATAAATCTTTTAAAAAAAGAATTCACAGTTATAATCTCTATTAAATTCCTCCTTGTAGATTTCTAACCAGCCACTGCCTCTGATGATTCCATCTGTGATTCCTGCCCATTTGTAGGCACCCCTGTTGCTGTCCTGCCCCATCTTCCCTCAGCCACCTACACGTTCTCCTGCATTGAGGTGTACAGTTCCCATTCATGCTGATAGCTTTTCACCTCAGATGACCCTGTGTCTCAGAGGTTTTGCCTGCAGGATTTCTCCAGTGCTGTGGCAGCGTGCTCAGCAGGAAGTTCTGGATCAGCAAGACATAACACCCCTGGGGCCCTCAGCTAAGAAGGGGCAGGAATCAGTGGGTAAATACCTGGGCTTCCATGTTCCCCAGAGGTTCTGCAGTGGGAAGAAGTCCTGGTTGCCCCCAGAAGTAGTCTGCTTGTTAGCACAGATTTATGGACTTCTCTGTTTTTCCCTTCTTACTTCCTTTACTTTCTCACTGTGCTTCCCAGTATCACCTCCCAAATGACTTACCTGTACCCAAACCCTCATCTCAGGGTCTGCTTTAGAAGGAACAAAACTAAGATCTGTTCTCTCCAGGTTTGTATCTTCTGCAAATTTCTTAGTTCTTTTACTCCTAGAACTAAACACACCCCACAGCCCATCTCCTGAGAGAGTGTTACCCATGAATCAGTTGTGAAATCCATTTAGTAGGTCATGACCAGGACTTTTTCAAAACTAAAATGGAATAGAATAGAAAAATGTGAGAGGACATCACACCTTAAGTCCTGGTCTGTGAAACTTATTTCTCAGTCATGTAAATGTATGTGCCTACTGAGCCAAAAGATGCAATTTTTTCTTACTGTGGGTTGTGATTTTAAAAAACAGTTAAAAAGTCACTGCTTTTGCAAACACCATATATAAATCAATATTTCTTTAAGATATTTACAAACTCTTAAGGTATTATCACCTAGTCACTGGGATATCAGATGAAGGTATATAGACCTTTATGCAAACAAGCTGTGTCAGAGGATGCATTCTTTTGACTAAACCAAGGAAATGAGATTCATTTGGCCCCAGTTGTTCTTTTTAAACCAATTCTGATCCCAAATTATCACCATTTAAAATAATTCTTCTTCTTTTTCTGTTTAAATATGTTCTACAATAAAGCTTAGGATAGAACTGAAGTTTCTCATGTCCAAGATCTATATTCCATATTTTTACCTGTGTAAAACTTGCCCATCCTTAGTCTTTGACACTTTGGTTTCCTGTAGCTTTTCAGTGATTATGAGGTATCATTCTGCAGTCTGCCTGCTACATTCTTGCAGACTCTGAGAGCTAGTCTCCCTGAATCTGGAAATTTGAACTCAGATAAAGCAGTAAGCTGAGAGCTCACTGTTCTTGTTTCAAGCCCCTCTTCCTAATGTGTGGCTTTTTCTCATCTGATGATAGTTTATTTCATGGAGGTGACAGAAGCACACAGAAGTTGAAACATTCTATTTTTAGTCTGTTTAGACATTTGCACAGCTTCTCAAGTGGTATAAAATTCATCTTTATCTTCTTGTCACTTTGAAACTCCTCATTTATATTAAACTATATGGGACCTGGGCAGTTTGTAACATGACAGGATGAACAAGATGTTGCCCCAGTCGTGTCACTAACTCAGTCAGTAGTTCTCCCATACGGCTGTGAGAGTAGCAGACAATCTCAGAAGTTGTCAGATTTCATAGAAGGCATGACTGAATTTAGGGCTGGGGTCCTGAAAACCCATGTACACAGAAGCAGCAGCAGCAGCGGCAGCACAACCTCCCTGGGCTTTGAGCTTAAGCTCTCTGCCCCACTGTCAAAATCACCCCTTTTCTGCTTTTCATTCTGGATACTCTAGTTTTTGTCTCTATTTTTTTCAAAATAACTTTATTAAATAATTGGGAAAATAACACCAAGCCATTGAAAAAAATCTGAAATGAAAAAGGAAAATAACCTACCATCCAAAGATAATGACTTTTAATATTGCTGTTTATCTTTCTACTCTCTAGTCTATATAAACATTCACTTACTGAAAACACTGTTATTTTCCATCTAATTTTGGGTGATCTGCTTTTTTGTAATTTTAACTTTAAATTTGTGGTGGACATATTTGCTATCTAATTAATATTTTGGCAAGCGAGATGTTGGCAAAAATTTCAAATGCACTGACAAGTTGAAAGAATTTTTATGCTAAGCAATCATATGTACCAACTGAATCCTACAATTAATATTTATACATGCTTCATTACATATCTAACTATCCCTCTATCCATCCATCGATACATCTATTTTTTAAATACATTTCAAACTTATAGACATTAGCATCTTCCTGCTTTAGTCTGCATATCATTATCATTTCGCTACTATTTATATCATCACTGATAATAGCTATATCATAATTTATTTAGCTAGTCCCCTCTTGATGGACATTAGACTATTTTCAACTTTTGGTTAGTATGAACATCATTACAACAAACATCCTTGTTTATTCACACTTCTCTCATTGTTTCCTTAGGATGAATTCTGGTGGTGGCTGGCTCAAGATGCACGTGTATTTCTAAGGATTTTCATGCATATTGCCAGTTTGCTTTCCAGAGTCTTCCCAATTGCACATCTATAAGCAATATATGACTGTCTATTTTTGATCTTTGACTGACCTTTTTAAGTTTTTCTAACCTGTTTGGAAAAATACATTTTATGGATTTAATTTGTAAGCCTTTCTCTTTTAGTTCTTCCCCAGACTTCACGTTGCTTCTCATTATGCCATAGTGATCAGCACTTCATGGATTTTCTCCCCTAGGCAGTCTACATTCCAAATCCCAACTTTCCATCCCAGAGATGGGAAGTTCTAGTGTCTGCTTGGATGACTTCATGGACTAGGCCTTGCTTCCATTTGACCAAGTTTTGTTGCCTGAGCCCCAGGTAGCTTTCTCTGTCCAGCTTGATAGATTCCCATCAACCCTTTCCCAAGTTTATCTGATCCACACAGAAAGTTTCTCCTGAACATTGGTAGTGGCAACCAGTAGGATATAGGCATACACACTAAAGCAAGGAAGATTTTAGGTGGACTTTAAGAAAAAAGAAATTGAGGCCATCCCAGAGATAAAATATTAAGAGCTCCTTGAGAGTAGGCTGGGATGGCTTTGTCTCCAGACGTCAAGTTTTCATTGGGACACTCTCAGTCTTTGAAGCAGGTGTCTGCATCATATTATCTCTTGAGAACATTTAAAACTCTCAAATTTTATTGGCAAAGCATGCCTTTTAGTAGAGGCCCAAACAGTCATTCTTAAGAACTTCTAGGATAAACAAGTTCTTATAATTGCAAACAAATGAGAAACCAACTTAACAAACTTTTTGCATGAAATGTGATTGCTCTGGTTGAAAAAAAATTAATTACAGTAAAAGGCAAAAAACTGTACTTGAACAACAATTAAAATAAAAAAATGATTATAAAAAAGGAAAAAAATAAATTAAACATTGAGTAGAACAAAAGAATATTTATATAATATGGATAAACAAATTCAAAAAGCAGCAAACACCTTTGTTCTTACTAGCCAGTTTAATAAAAAGAATATTGCCAAATATATATATGAATTACCTTGAAGTCCTCACTTGCTATGCCCCTGCTGGATTCCATCCCTTCTATTTCCCTGGAGGTAAGAACTATCCTCACTTTTGGTTTATTATTCCTCTGACTTTCTTTATAGTATTTCTGAATATGTTCATATGTCTAACAGTACATTATTTACTTTTGCATACATGTGATCTTTGTATAAATGCACTCATACTGATCATATTCTTCTGCAACTTACTTTTCTCATTCAACATTAGATTCTTGAGATTTGTTGATATTTTTGAGTGTGGTTATAGTTTGCTTATTCACATTACTATATAGAATCCCATTGTATAAATATGACATAGTTTATTCATGCTACTCTTGATGTGCATTAGGATTGTCATTAGGTTTATGTTATTACAAACAGTGCTGTTGGGAAGATTCTTGTCCATTTCCCTGGAACAATGTGCAGGAATTTCTCTAGAATAAATACCTAGGAGTGGAATTTCTGGATCACAGTTCATGTATAACTTTGCCATTGCTCAGTAATGTGAAATTATTTACTAAAGACATTGTACCAGTTTAACCTTTTTCCACCAATGTGTTTATCCACTGCTAAATATCCTTGTCAACACTTGATCTTGTTAGACTTCTACATTTTGGGCGGACTGGTTGTGAAACTATTATCACTATGGTTTTAATTATTATTATTATTGTATTAATGGGATTTTAGTAATACTATTATAGTAATAATAATGTGGTTATGAATTCTCATAGGAGGGTTTTTTCATCTTCCACTTTGTGCTAAGGAATAAAACAAATTTTTTTCTTAACAGCGCTGGCACATGGGATGGATTTATTTTTAGTTCACTCTTTATACTGAATGTGCAGCTCTTTGGTGGAATAGCTCTATGTGGGGTTGAAGAAGGGTGGGAGGTCTCCTCTGAAACTGCCACTCTTGAATGGTCCCTGGAGTTTGTCTTCCGTACTTGAGTCTTCAACGAGTCCATGGATATCAAAGCTCAGTTTGGGCAGTTGTCCTCAAAATGAAAGGTGAACCCTGATATCTCCTGACCAGGTTCCTATTCTGCAGAAGTTTTGACCTCTGAATAGGCCTCACTTAATTGCAAACTCAAAGTGGATTTCAAAATTTTAAAAGAATCATCCAAAAGTTTTAGTTGATTTTTGTATAAGCATGGTTAGGCTAAAATGTCTCCCATGCTGCCTGAAATAGAGTCCTGATCACTTGACTTTAAACTCGATTCCTTTTCCAACCTATCATTACTTGTTAATGTAGTTCATTGGCTTGGACCAGAGCAATTGGTTAATTTGATGAGTGGAAGGATACTCATATCCCCTCCAACTACCCTTCCTCAGATTCACAAACTAGAAAATTCTCAGTGTAGAAGGCAACCCCATCACTTGTTCAAGACTTTTCATGAATTTTTGTGTGTAATTACCAAGGGAGGAGATGAAAAGCCTGCCTAGGATGTTTCCCATTTACTGCCTGCCTTAATTTTTCATTTTCAATTTCTTGCTCAGCATTTCATTGAAGAGTGACAGTTCTAGGAGACATCAGCATTCATGCTTTAATGCCCATGTCTTACTTTCCAGATGCATCCTTTATGGTGAGAAAGATCCCACATCCTGTTTGATTTTGCTGTGTAGAATTTGAGTATGACATGACTATCATACATTTAGCAAAACTTTCAACGACCAATGCTAACAGAACAGTTATTGACAACTTTTGTAAGGGATGCAAAGTAATGTGTTTGCATATTTCCTCACTTTTGGATAGGTGCCATGTGAATCATTGATTAAATGAAATACTCTATGTAAATCAGCCAGCCTGGGATAGGCAATGCCTGGGATAGTGTCTGTTCACTGAATAGTAGGTCCTTCTTTCCCTTTACAAGCTGCAAACACCTGCCTTAGGACTCACTTGTGTCTGCTGTAGCCAATAAAGCCGAATAAGGTGCTGCTGCACAGAGCTGCTCCTATGTGGTGAAAGGTTGGAGGAATCACTGTGACTTCATTTCATTTACATTTTATTTGGCTGCTTCCTTCTCATCCTGGGCTTGTATCTACTCAGCAGGGTGCTGGAAAATTGCTCAGAAAGACATGGCTTTGGCAAAGTTCCCTTAAAGGTATAAACTTTCTTCTTCAGTCACCCATGGTTTCTGAGAACTGGCCTTATCCCAGGGTTTCTGAGTATGGGGACTTTACCAGCTCCACCAGTACCCTCCCTGCAAACAGTCTTGCCTTGACCCTGGGGCTAACTGATGACTTGAGGTGCCTGAGGAAAGACAAAAGGAAGTTGTCACTGCAGGCCCTTCTCCAGTAATGGTCTGGGAAGGGGCCAACATCCCTGCAGCCTCCTATATTGACAAGTTGCAGCATCATTGAGAGCAGCCAATACATTAAAATGGTAATTTGTGTTTGCATCTGGAATTTCTAAGCTCTGAGTTCTTGGACTAGAGACCTCTCAGTAAGAGAAACCAGAACACGCATATAAATATCCAAATCCATATAAGCCTCTTTGTTAGACTCTAGGTCCACAGATCAAGACTGCCAACTAGCAGGATGATTGTACTGTAAATAGAATGAACCTGAATGCTGTGTTCCAGGACAGGGGTGCGGAGCAGTAGATGTGGGATGTAGCAGGAACTACAGAGGGGTAAACATCCTCCCCTTTTAGTGGGTATGGAGTTACCGCCAAGCATAGTTAGAGTTCCACTACAGTATGACTTAAAACAGTTTGTGTAGACTTTTCAGGGGATGTGAGTGTCATTTATAATCTGGCTCCCAAAGGAAAACCAAGTTTGTGTTACAAATAACTTTTGCCATATGTTTTGGTAATTACTTTCATTCAAAAGTTAATTGATGGCCTACCACTTGTCAGAACTCTTGATGGCAAAGGACAGAAACCCATCTTGCAGTAGTTTTGGTGACAGGGAGATTTTATTGTTTTATATAGGGGCAGAGGTATGCTGGTATGCCCAAGGGCTCAAATATGGTGGGATCTCTCTTTCTCCCCGCTTTTCTCTGTTTTGTCTCTGCTTTTCTCTGATGATTTCATTCTCTTGGATTAGTATTCTCTGTGAGACTTATCCTTTGTCTTTTTAACTATAGGGCTCACATCTTCCTTATTTTACCACCAGAGAAAAATGCTCTGAAGGATCTGATTGTCTCAGCTTGGCCCTTGTGATCGTATCCTGTGGCCAGGGGATAGGATGAAGCCACCTCCACTAGAAGCACATGGGTGACACGGGAAATATTATCCAAAAGAAGTGATCCTGTTTCACTTAGAAGAACACAGTAGATTTCCATCAAACCTAGAAAGCAGTAGCACCAGGCACTGTGTATTAGAGTTTAGCCTTTCACAACAGGTATTGCACAAGGCCTGCAGATTATCATTTTCAAAATCATAATTGCCATAAGTTCAGTTCCATGTTCTTCTTTCCCCAGAACTTGATTCTTCCAGTGAAGATAATAATAATGGGCAGTAGCCAGTGGGTGACTGTCACTTCAAGGACACTGAATGGAAAATGGATGCTTTCAAAATCAAAGAAAGAAGCAAAACTATTTTGCCTCCTATCACAGGCAAAGCTGGCCAAATAAATCCTGCATGAAAAGCTTCAGTTGAAGTTTTAAGTTTTCATCCTTGGGTGCTGATATTCTATCCTCTGTCAGGGAATCAGAGAATGTTCCAGAAGGATGAAGCCTCAAGTTTCAACTGAGTAGTCTGCAGCCTGCCACTTACAGTCTCATGATGTTCATGTAAGGGCTGTATTTTGGAAGTGTTTTTTCTCACAGTCTCTTCTCTCTCTCGCTGCCATTTAACTCACTGTATTAAAATATCATCCTACAGCTGTTCAATTAAAGGCTTGCTTCTACCATTCTCAGTACACACTGCTGCAATTTTATTTTCTAAGTATCTCTCTTTCCTAAATCCTGTTATTCTCAGTTTTGCCATAATGGGCCAGAATTTTGTAAATTATACCACTGGTTTACTGCCATGAACTATGTACCAGTTGCATCTTTATTTGGGCAGCTTTTTTGAATCTTAAATACAGTATCTGTTTCTGTAAGTACAACTTTCACTAAGGGAGATGGGTGTCTCATTTTGACACTGGCAGGACTGCTCCAACAGATCAGTAATGTGTAGACTCAAGTTTTGAGGGGAAGAACCCTTTTGAGGGATACCCAGTGGAGGACCTCCTTATTAGTTTCACTGGGGCAGTAAGTGGAAACAAAACCCAGCTATTGTCCCTGAGGAGTTTGATGTCTAGTTGGGAATACAGAACATCATACACACCTGAAATGACTTCTCAAAATCCAAAGCAGTATAAGATGAGCGCTAATTCAAATATGTGAACATAGGATTTCAATGTGAACAGACTTTCAAGATTAGAAAAGCTAATCTAGAGGAGCTAGGCTTGGAAATAGCTTTTAAAACAGAAATGGGACTAGGAGGAAGGGAAAGGCTTTTCAGGTTGGTTGCACAAAGGCATGAAGACAAACAAGTAGCTGTGAAATTACATAGGTTTTATGATCAGAACAGTTCAATCCTTGTTTTTCTTGTAACTGATAATTCACTTCATTCTCTGACCTGAAAGTGCAGTCATGACCAAGGCATCAAAGAGTCACTGTCCTCCCCAGGTTTACATTCTAGTCCCTGGCTGTTACCTACCTGATGGGGTTGCACTGAGAACTTAAAGAAGCAATGAAAATGGAAGAGGCTGGTGAGGTTTAGAGTGATGTGCCATGCTAATTATTTATTACTAATTGGAGGAGGAGGGAGGCAAGTTGATTTGCATGAATACGATTCCAACTAGAGGTTGAAGATGGGGGAATGAATGTTCTGAGGGAACGTGATTTGAAAGCATGCACTGTTCTTCCCACTACTCTCACTCCCTTTTACAGATGAGCAAACTGAAGCTCAGGAAAAGAAAGTGTCTTCCCTAGTCAATACCACATAGTGGAGAAGCTGGAACTTAATCTAAAGGCTCTTTCAATAGCATCCTTGCAGAGAGGATGGCCATGAACGGTTTGGAAAACTCAGCCCTGCTTGACATTTCATGAGCTAGAACGTCCATGTTCTGAACAAAACAAAGGCTTCTACCACTGCCCCCAGAAACCTTTCTTAGATAGTCAGATATCTTCATTTTGAGAAAAGAAATAATTAGCTAAACAAGACTATTACCTATGGGTTTTCAAAATATTTTTTTACTAAGATCCATAGCATTTATCTTTAATATGTGTAATGAACTCTGACATTTTTTATTCTGTCCTACTTTACTACAAAAATACTACTTGTCACCCATTGCATTAAGTGAAAAGTTTGAAACACAGTACTCTAGCTGATTGTTTGTACATATGAGGGGCGTCGGATCATGATGGAGAAGGGTAATCAGGGGGGTATGATGAGGTGAATGTCCAAGATGTGCTATAAATTTGTTTGATCTGAACATTTTGGTGATTATTCTCTCTGAAGAACAACACTGGTAATAAACATTTCCTTTGATCTATCCCCCACAATTAGCAAAAGGTTTAGCTCTATCTTTCTGGGTTCTCTTTTTTCCATTTGAAATGGCATCTTCTCTGTATACCACCCCCCCTTTCCTACCCTTAAGCTTTTATCTGTTAGTCTGCCACTGATTTAGAGTAGTAAGGCTTCCAAGAAAGAGTGCCTTATTTATAGTTTCTGGCTTTCCGCATACTTGCTCTGGGCCTGTATCTTGGAGTTGAAGTTGATGCTCTTGAAATGCTAAATTGTCTTCTCTGCTCCACTCTTTCAAGCATGTACACTTATATACAACTCCTGGACATTTCTCCTCTGGCTGAAAACTTTGTCAAGACATAACAGAGCAGGTCATGCATGCAAATCAGGCATGTGGGACTCACTCCTGGGCTTCTTCAATGATCCCCCCCCCATATAGTAGAACTTTCTAGCTATGAAGCCCATGGAGGAGAGAAAGGTTACAACTCTACCCTCTTTCTACCCTTCCTTGAGGTCCCCCCAAATGTTTGAACACTCATATGTGTCAGCAAGAGCCACAAAAATTGCTGCTGAAGACTCAGTAGTAATACTTCACAGCAATAAAATAACTTTCTGTAGGCTCCCATTTTATAAAAACCTTTAGGTCCTGAGGCATATAGGGAACCATAGGGGTTTTCCTGCCTGAAAGGATAAACTATGGTAATAGCTTGAACCTGAAAGTCACTTATTTCTAAAGCAAATTGTATCATCCAATCATCTGAGTTCATAGATTAGACCTCACAGCAGTTTATTTTACTAGAGAAGATTGAGTATGTGGCTTTTCCTGGTGGAAAACCAAGGATAGTAGTAATTATTTTAATAAAATACTTTGAAACATACAAAATGCCATTTATCTTTTATGGCAACCATATGAGGCATGGCTTATTGGAGTATTTGAGTTTTAGGGAGATTCAGTAGCTGTCTTGGTTCTTTAGAAGCGGCCTGTGACTTGTTGAAGGAACGCTTTCAGGGAAAACCTATATGTAAGGGAGAGAAGAAAAAAAAGCTGAGCAAGCATACAGTTTCAGGAACATAAATCCTACAGAATTTTCATGAAAGGTAACACCTATTTAACAGCTAAGTAGTAACAGCTAAGCAGTTCTATGAGTCTGCTTCTGACAGTAGAATTCTAGTTCAAAGGTCTCTCCTTGTTCTGTAATGTCTCTGTCCCCCTTAGTCACGCCGGTGATATTTTGCATGTTATAACTCATTACAAAGTTGGTGGAACTTCAATGACTCTTCATGGACTTCACTCATTTAGACAAAAGCCATACTCACAAATCTCAAAGACATAAACTTTTCTCTGTTGTTTAATAGAGAGGATCTATAAGACATCTTTAATCTCTTTAAAGGAACTTTTGTGTGACTGAAGGTACTCTGAGGCACCACCTTGATTTAACAGAGGATTTGACAGTCATATCCTTGGCTTCATCTTTAAACTGTGTCTTCCTGGCAGTGCCTGGATTTGATCTTTGTTCAGAAGCCATTCAAATGTACTTTTCACTGTACTGAAGTTGCAGTGTAACCCCTTTGGCAAACCATTTGCTAGGACTAAATCATCTGGCACCCACAAATAAATGCCCTGTGACTTCCAATAGTGCAAAATACTTTTTTTCTAAACATCCAAGTCTCTCCAGTATTGTCACAGTTCAAATTGATATACTGAAGCTATCTGAGTAGGGTAAAACCATTCCAGATGTATGAGCATAAGGACACATGATTTATGTGTCATAAGAAGCTTAAGCCCTGGCCAGTGTGGCTTGGTTGGATTGTCATAGACCAAAAGGTTGTGGGTTCAACTCCCAGTTGGGGCACATTCTTGGGGTGTAGGTTCGGTCCTTGGTTGGGGCGAATATAGGAGGCAACTGATTGATGTTTCTCTCTCACATCAATGTTTCTCTCTCCCTTCCTCTCTCTGTAAAAGTTAATAAAAATTTTAAAAAATAGAAACTTAAGCAGGTTCTTTTTTTTATTATTTTCCTCCTTTATTCCCCCCTCTGCACAGTACCCCCATTCCCTCCAGCATTCCCCGCCCCCTTAGTTCATGTCCAAGGGTTGTACATATAAATTCTTTGGTTTCTCCATTTCCCATACTATTCTTAACCTACCCTTGTCTATTTTGTACCTACCATTTGTGCTTCTTATTCCTTGTACTTTCCCCCCATTCTCCCCCTCCCTTCTCCCTGCTAATAACCCTCCATGTAATCTCCATTTCTATCATTCTGTTCCTGTTCTAGTTGTTTGCTTACTTTGTTTTTCTTTTTGTATTTTTTAAAGGTTCAGTTGTTGAAAGTTGTGAGTTCGTTGTCATTTTACTGTTCATAGTTTTGATCTTCTTCTTTTTCTTAGATAAGCGCCTTTAACATTTCATACAATAAGGGCTTGGTGATGAGGAACTTCTTTAACTTGACCTTATCTGGGAAGCACTTGATCTGCCCTTCCATTCTAAATGAAAGCATTGCTGGATAGAGTAATCTTGGATGTAGGTCCTTGCCTTTCTTGACTTCAAATACTTCTTTCCAGCTCGTTCTTGCCTGCAAGGTTTCTTTTGAAAAATCAGCTGACAGTCTTATAGGAACTCCTTTGTAGGTAACTGTCTCTTTTTCTCTTGCTGCTTTTCAGATTCTCTCCTTATCTTTAATCTTTGGCAATTCAATTATGATGTGTCTTGGTGTGCTCCTCTTTGGGTCCAACTTGCTTGGGATTCTCTGAGCTTCCTAGACTCGTATATCTATTTCCTTTACCAGCTTGGGAAATTTTTCTTTCATTATTTTTTTCAAATAAGATTTCAATTTCTTGCTCTTCCTCTTCTCCCTATGGCACACCTATGGTTCAGATGTTGGAACGTTTAAAGTTGTCCCAGAGGTTCCTAAGTGTGTCCTTATTTTTTTTAAGTCTTCTTTCTTCATTCTGTTCCAGTCGAATGTTTATTTCTTCCTTTTGTTCCAAATCGTTGACTTGAGTCCCAGTTTCCTTCCCTTCGCTATTGGTTCCCTGTATATTTTTCTTTATCTCACTTTGCATAGCCTTCACTTCTTCCTTTATTTTGCGACCATACTCAATTACTGCTCTGAGCATCCTCATTACCAGTGTTTTGAAGTCTGCATCTGATAGGTTGGGTATCTCCTCATTGCTTAGGTTCTTTTTCTGGACTTTTGATCTGTTCTTTCATTTGGGCCATATTTCTTAGTCTCAACACATCTGTTAACATTGTAAGGGGCAGAGCCTTAGGTATTCGCCAGAGCAGAGCAACCCAGGTCACTTCATTGTGGCAGTGATTGTGGGGAAGGGGTCAGAGAGAGACAAATGCCACTTCCTTGGCTCTTGGCCCACTTTCAAAAGACTGTCAGTTTCTCCTGTTGCCCCAAGCATCATGCATTTTTACAGCTAGGGGTCCTGAGGTGTTATTTTCCCCACGCTGGAACCCAGAGTTATGCAGTATGTCTTGCTCCCCTTTGTTCCTTCCAGTTTATCTGTATGCAAATATGGGGCTGCCTGGTCCACCAGCGGCCACCTCACCCACCTAGTCCACCAGCCACTGCATTGCCGTGTGTCCTCTCTGCCCCAGCTTCCTGTCTCTGTCCCTCCAACCCATCTGGGTGAATATTTCTTCTTTAAATCCTTGGTTATCAGACTTCCATAGAGTTCTTCAATTTTCTGGCAGTTCTGTTTTTTTTTTTTTAAATTGGTTGTTTCCTTCTTTTGGTTGTGCAAAGAGGTGAAGCATATCTACATATGCCTCCATCTTGGCCAGAACTCCTTCTTTTCTTTTCTTCTAACATTTATTGACTACCAATTCTGAATCATATGCTAGGTATACAAAGCAAATTAGACATGGCTCTCACCACTGAGCAATTTAGACACATGATTGACTTCATAGAATATTTTAAATTTAAACCTAGACCTATACTGTCTAGTATGGTAGCTAACTAGCCACATATGACTATTTAAATTTAATTTAATTAAAATTATCTATAATAAAAATACTTAGTTCTGTAGTTTCACTAGCTATATTTCACATGCTTAATTATTACATGTGGCTAGTGGTTACCCTATTGGACAGCACAGATATAGAGAATGTCCATCATTGCATCAAGTTCTATTGGACAGCAATAATCTAGGAAAAGCCAAGAAGATCCAATAAAAGGATAAGCATTTCCTTGTTTTAAATATATTTGTCTCTCTCATATTAAAAAGTCAAATATCAAGCAGGTAGCACATACTTCTTCACTAAATATTCTTTTGGGTCACATACCCTCATTAAAATCTACTGAAAGTTAGCAGCTTTTTTCACAAGGAAGTATATTTATGTACCAAAAGGCATATCCAATTGCAAGGTGTATATGAACTCTCTAAAGCCCTTCCATTGAACCTCCAACAAGGGTGTCCAACCTGTGCCTGGGGGCTGCATGCAGCCCAGGATGGCTGGGAATGTGGCCAAACACAACAATCACAAATTTACTTAAAACATTATGAGATACTTTTTTGTCATTACATGTCACAATGTATTTAATGTGTGGCCCAAGACAGCTCTTCTTCCAGTGTGGCCCAGAGATACCAAAAGGTTGGACACCCCTGCTAGGAGATCAGGGACTAGGGTTAAGAATCTCCACTGTAAAGTGAATTTTATTTTCCCGTGGACTTATAATATAAAATTGATGCTGCTGTTTACTATTAAATATGACTTCTTTTTAAAATGATTTTATGTATTTACTTTTAGAGAGAGGGGAAGGGAGGGGGAAAGGGAAGGAGAGAAACATCAATTGTGTGGTTGCCTCTCCCGCACTCCCAACTAGGGACCTGGCCCACAACCCAGGCATGTGCCCTGACTTGGAATCAAACCAGTGACCTTTTGGTTTACAGGCTGGTGCTCAATCCACTGAGCAACACCAGCCAAGGCTAAATATGTCTTGTGATAATAATAAAATTATATTCAGAGCAATGATGATGGAGAAAAGCAAAGATATCTGACAAAACATTAAGAATGCAGAGCTGTCTTCAGAATAACAAAAATAAACCCAAACCTGTGAGCTAAAAATATAACACAGAACCAGAAAATTGTACATTGGATAATGTTTCACAGTCAATAAAGAAACATATAGTTTTAGCAAATTGGCAGTGTTTTCCATTAGTGTCAAATGCTCTGCACCCCACCCATGCCACACCTGACAGTGAGAAAACTTTAGGGTAATGGAAGGAGCACTCTAGTAGCCTTCTAAAAATCACAATTCCTGATGTAATTCTAATACATTGAATATATATTTCTTACAATTGAGTTTGGTGTCAATGTTGTTATCTACCTGGACAGTCAGAATGAAAGAGTAGGTAGGATTCAGCAAGCCAGGAAAACCCTTTTTTGAAATTTCGGGGAAAAGGAATGGCTCTTTCTTTGAAAATCTGTTGTATTTGATGAAGTTTCTGTAAGGAGAGCAGAATTATAAATGGAATTGGCTCCAGGTATGGCTGAGGGACAGAATCCTACATGGCACTGAGTTTCTACTTTCTGAGCCAACATGGAATTTGTATTTGTGTGGAAGAAGCACTGAAGCATTTTTTCCAAATAGTGGTAATCCAAACCATATGAGCACTGATTTATGGTTGTCATAATAAAATCTCAGTTAACCAGAATTCTAAAGGGATGGCCTTTTGT
The DNA here is from genome assembly GCA_028533065.1 of Trachops cirrhosus. Taxonomy (NCBI): domain Eukaryota; kingdom Metazoa; phylum Chordata; class Mammalia; order Chiroptera; family Phyllostomidae; genus Trachops; species Trachops cirrhosus. The sequence continues at coordinate 49,701,110 of CM052552.1, forward strand.
AAACAAAGAAAACTTTGTTAGGAAACCTCCCCCTCACCTCTTTCTCTTTTCTTTCTCTCTCCCGTTCCTTCCTTCCTTCTTTCTTCTTTTCTTTCTCTCTTTCTCTCTTTCTTTCTTTCACCCTGTGGGAAATCTTTCTTCAATATATATGAATATATTTCCCCTTTGCTGCTCTAGTAAGCTTTAGTAACTATAATCTCTTGAAAATAAGTTGCCAGGCTTTGATATTATTGTATCCTTCAGGTTGTCCATTTTGTAGACAAATGATGTCCATCATTTTTTACAGAAGTTGATGTATGGGTTTAGGCTGAATATAAACTGGAAATTTGGAGGGGGCTGGATAATATCTATTTTTTTTTTACTTTTATCTCCTATCAATAGTAGGCAGTAAATTTTCCATTCATTTTTGTATCAGTTTGGGTGGATTCAGCTTTAAGTAACCAAGAATACTACTCACAGTGGCTTCAGTTGAAAGGACATTATTTGTTGATCTAACAAGAAGTATGGAGGTAAGATGTCTCAGGCTGATTTATTATCCCGATAAAGTCATCATGGACCTCAGATTCTTTTTATCCTTCCACTGTACCATCTTCAGCTGCAAATCTTTAATCTTGAGACTTCTGACCTCATGGTTGTAAAATGGCTGCTATAGCTTCAGGCATTCATCCTTACACAATAGCTTCTAAAGCAGGTATCCGTAGTCTCATCATACTCCAAATTTGACATATGTATAAGTATATATATATATATGTGTGTGTGTGTGTACATATATGTATATATATACACATACTTCATCATGTATATAGTTTACAGTATCTGCTTTTTTTGATTTGCTGTGTTTCACATGGATTTCCTATTCTAAACTTGATTAGTGACTATAAAATAGCTTGTTGATATAAGATAATTTGTTTGTTCATTGCCCTATTGTCAGACTTTAATTTTCACTATAATAAACAATATGTGACAAATGCATCTTAGAATGCTGATGTACCAGTAAAGTTGGGCTGTTCACCTCAGGTGCCCCCATTTCTTCAGGAGGTCTCAGTCCCTTCCCTTCTGTATGGAGGGACCCCTCTGATGAGTATACTCATCTCAAATTATTTATGAAAGAGTGAGTGTTGTTGTGATGGTCATGGAGATGCACTGACTAGATCTTCATTTAAGGAAAAACTGGTTGGCTCAACTGCAGGCAGTCAGCTATCAGCCCCTTCAGAGATTGCCTCCGCTGTTAGGAGTGTTTAGCCCAAGTTCATTTCCTTCCTAAGGTGGACCATATCAAATGGCTGATTGATGCAAGGGTATAAATGTCCAGTCATTTCTGCCCAACATGACAGGCTGTCATTGGGCTGAAATCAGAGCTCAACACTTCCGCCTGTCCAGACCTTCTTCCATCTTCTTCCTTTCACAGGTGTTGATTCCTGTGCACTGAACTCCACCTTAGAAGCTAATTCCTAGAGAATTTAACCAGTGGTAGTTGTCTTCTTTCAGGAATAAGTGCTGAGTTTCTTACTGCCTAGGTAGATTATATGGAAGCCAGGATGACCTGAGGAAAGAGAAAAGTATTCTTAATATGAGGCAGATCGCCCGACACTTACAAACGTGACATACGGAGTTGGAAAATCCAAGAATCCTTAGTGGAATTCCAGTTAAACTCTGATTGTGGAGAGAAATGGGGCAGGGTGGAAGGGGAGAGACAGTAGAGTCTCTAACATTTCTAATATATTCAAAATGTATTTTGAAAACTAAGCTTCTTTGAGTTATATGCATAATAAACTTTATTTTCCATTACAAAAGCAATACATTTATAGTATAAAATTTAGAAGAGAAGGAAGCAGAAAAACATCCAATTATCATAGACTTTTTTCTATACATCGTTCATTTTGAATTTGATTGCTTTAAATTGTTATAAATCACACCATTTATATAACTTTGTTATAGCACATTTTCACTTAATGTTATAAGAAAGCTTTTTTCCACACTATTATTTTTGATAAACATAATTTTTATAATGGTTACATTTTATTATATCCAATGAATGCACTATGGTTTATTTAACCATAACATTGGCCATTTGGTCATTTTATAGTCTTTTGATATTATAAGTGACATTGCAAAGAAATCTTTGCGTGTAAAATTTTATTCTATATTTAATATGATTTCCTTGGGATAGATTTCCAGAAGTGGAATGACTGGATTGGGGGTTCAAACATATAAACTTTTGATTCATGTTGCTAGATTGCTTTCCTAAAGAGTATCACAGGCTTTCATGTTTACTTTTTGATATGGAATAATGAAAAGTTTGTGTAATTTTGTACCTGTCTGAATAGCCAGAAACCAGGTGAAGAAACCTGGGGACACATAACTGGGGTCTTTTCCAAATGGACATGGCCCAGCCTTCATCAACTCCCCACTTTCAATTTCTACACTCACTATCTCTCATCCAGAATACAAGTGGAGCAGGGACCATTATTCAATCACTTATCCTGTATGGGGATTTGAATAACCTCATAATAGAGAGTGTCTCTGTCTGTTAGGGTTGTAGGTCCCTGTAGGTAAATGGGTGACCATGATGGTGCCAACTTAACAGTCAGTATCAGATTGGGAAGTCTAGAAGGAAAGATCTTTAGATTTAAGATTACTATTTTGAAGTTTGGGGCCTGATACCATTTTAAAGATTAAGGATCTACCATTTACTGGAATTCAATATTTAATATTTTAAAAATGATTCAGTCCCAACTTCCAAATGAATTTAAATTTTTAAATTATTAAATACAGGCCTTCTTACTGAGTCTGTGGTTTTCAAGGGTAGCAAGACTCATCCAGAAGTTTTACTTTAGCCATGCCTTGATGAGAGGTTCTGAATAAACATCTAGATTGTCGATTTTGGTCCTCATTTCCTACAAATATACCAAAGCAGCTTTGTATTTCTTTTGTCACTAAGACATTTGATTCACCTCCTTATGCTCCACTCAAATTCACTTCACAAGATGGACTGATTTTTAGGTACCATAAACACTCAGTTCTGCTGGGTGTTCTTTGACTGCTGGAGAAACTGTGGGCTGTGTCTGAGTCACACACCTTTCACTGTGTCTCCCCTGGCATGAGATTCATATACATTGGCATCTTCTCAGAGTGAATTTGCCGAGTCCAGAATTTCATTTGGCACGTGGTGATTCCCAAACAGTTTGAGGCTCATTTTGATTGGCTCTAGTCATCCCAACCCAGCCAGGTTCACTCTGAGAGGTCCCCTGTCCTTTCATGAATGGCCATAGAAGCTTTTACTCTTGGCTCTGCGTTCTAATAGCCCTTCTTGCATGGACTGTGCCAAAGCAGTGCTTCAAAATATTCATCCATATCATGTGGCTTTTCTTGCTGCAGTTTCTGTTCTTTTTTATTGTAGGATCTGGAGACTCACCGCTAGAAGATGATGAAGTCGGGTACTCACACCCTAGATATAAAGGTGAATGCTTTGCTTATATGCTAATGAGGACCTGCTGATGCCAGGAGAACTTTTTTTTTTGCCCTGCAGAGCAGATTATAATAAAGTGACCAAACAATGTAATTAAGTTCTAATTACCAGTCCAAAACAACATATTTAAAATTAATATGCGTATTCTCCCATTTCAAAAACAAAGGAAAACTAAAGAAAGCAAACAAAAACTATTAGGAAATCTCTGAAGTGCTGACCTTCAGCATACCAGTGGTCATTTTATTCTCATAAGTTTCTTTACTGTCGTTACTTCTGCAAAGCCAAGCTCTAGCTGATGAAAGTGAAAATCAAGCTGTGAGTTCTGCCTGATTCATACATTACAGCCAGAATCATCCAGAGTAAACTATTCAAGGTCAAATCTGGGCCCAGTGCTGCTAATGTACTGAGATGAATGGGGACTGAGAAAACTTGATTTTCATAAGCTCATTTCATCATGCTCTTTCTGAGTCCAGCTTGGCTCCTGAAATGATGAGTAAAGTCTGTTGCCCCATGAAACTTTAATCTAATGATAAAGAATTCCATCTCTACACATTTCCAGCAATCCACCCAAGTATAAAAAGCCTAATCAAGAACCTTCTATGCAGGCTCAGGTAAGTATGCCCACAAATATTTCTACTGGTGAGTCATTTCTCTGAAACATAGGGAGCCCTAGGAAAAGTGAAGGTAAACATTTTTTAAGGTAAATTTAAATCATTTCTTTCTGAATGTGGTTCCCTTTATAGTGGAGAAATAATTTTAAGAAATTGGTTAATAAAGTTCCATTGTGGCATTCTGGCCAGGAAATTTGTCCACATTATGGCAATAGAAGAATACCCTGCTCTGTTGCGATGTCTCAGTTATAAGAGAATCAGGGTAGTGCTGGTCAGTCTTTGGTTGGAAAGAGTCCTTCAGTTGTTTCCCACACAAGTGAAAAATCAGTCTAATGTAATGACTGGTACCTATGTCCAGGTGTGTTTCCCACGATAGTCATTTTTGCTTTTGACCTGTGAATACAAATACTCATTTCTATCCACAGCTCCTATACTACTTGTTTCAGGAATTAACTGGTCAAGCAAAGCACAAACTTGTTAATGTGATGTTTGGGGTAAGGAAGTATTGTGATTCCTAACACTTCTTAATTAATTGAGGGTTTAAAAAATCTTTTTTTTTCCTTTGAGTCCCTGCTTCACAAATCTTCCTAAAACACATGCATACAAATGTGACATGACATGTACAGTATGGGTTGTCTACTGCCACTGGATCATTGTTCCCAGTGTTGTCCTCACCTCACAGCATTGAAGTTGTGGAAGGTAGTCCAGATGGCCAAAATACATGTCTGCCTAAAGCATACCCTGAATGTTTAAAAATAAACACTTCTTAAGGTATTGTTTGTATTGTCAGTTTTAACTTTAAAACTTAGAGACCAACCATTGTTAACTGGGGATTTAGCTCTAGATCTTTCAGCCCTTGCACAGTGCCTGGCACAGAGATTATAATCAATAAGTGTTTTTAAATGTAATTTAAGTAAAAGAAAAAAAGTGAAATTTAACCCACATTTATTTTGTTCCCAGAATGTGGCAAACATTGCTTTTGATTTTTTTACTTGGAATGCCATCAGATTTTCACACTAAATGATGGAAGGGAGAAGGCACATGGAGATATGTTTATTCCTTATTTACAGGTGGAGGGACCATCGATTAGAGAAGGTAGGTGACTTGCCCAGAGTCACACAGCTAGCAAACATTACATTGGGTTTGAAATCCAGGTGTTTTAGCTCAGTGTCTAGAGTTTGCAAGTTCTTCCTCATTAGTCATGGCACTGGCACTGCCTACTCCAGGCATTTCACTTAATTGGAATGCTTACCACATTGACCCACAAAAGTGAAAAAACCTTTTCTGAATAATCAATCTAGATTTCTCCCTAAATAAACCTCATCTTAATTGAAGCAGCATAAGAGCTTCCTTTCTTTAAACCTCTATGTTAAATGTTTTGCTAATTCACTTTAACTCGTGGTGCTTGTACCACTTCAAATTCAAGTCACTCATTGACATTTTAATTACTGTCACTGCAGGGCCCCCAAACTATCAAAATATATCCCAAAGACTTGTCTTGGAAATTAATCCAAAAGAATTTTTTTTTTAGAATAAATGAAAACAAGATTCTTCTCCACATGTTGACAACAGTACAGGTTTTGGATGTACAGCCAGCACCACTAGGATTTGAAGACTCAGAATATGGGGCCAAATCTGTTAATTGCACATTGTATCAAAATATGTGAATTCATGATGTATGTATACCCAGGTCATTCTCTAATGTGCCTGCTAGCCTTAAATATTTGTCATGGGTACATTTGTGGAAAAGACAACCAGCAAGTGTGTCCTAACAACTTCAGGTATGCTGCCTTATATTACTTTAAAATTGGCCCTGGCTGGTGTGGCTCAGTGGTCTGAGCACCAGCCTGTGAACCTAAAGGTCGCTGGTTTAATTCTCAGGGTTGTGACTGCAGGCCAGGTCCCCAGTTGGGGGCATGCAAGAGCCAACTGATCGATGTTTCTCTCACACATCCATGTTTCTCTCCCTCCCTGTCCCTCTGTAAAATAAATAAATAAATAAGTAAAATCTTTTAAACTGTGTCCCTCCTAAACTCACACAAAAGTCCACAAGCTAGATGTGACAGCTCTCAACGTTTGAGTGAAAAACAAGCAGAGAATTGGACATTCTTCCAGTTTATATATCAGTACAATTATGATCAGAACCCAGAATGCAAAAAAGATTTGCCCTCAGCTGGAAGGGTTACAAGACTACACAAAGTTGTCATAAGAAGGAGTAAGGTGGTGGGAATGGGTATGAGATGCGTATTGGCTCAGAGATAGATAAGACAGGGTTTGAATCATACAACGTAAAAAGCTAGATGGGACTTTGAAAAGAGTTTAATCCACTCAAGTCTCTGGAAGATAATGAATCTGGTTGCCTGAAAATTTTAGTTAATCGTTCAGGGTTATTAGAAGATGATAGAGTTAGGAAGTGTGTCGAGGCCTCTTGACTCTTTGCCCAATATTGTATCTGCACAAGCTCATTACGTTTTCACCATCTCCCTCTGGGTCTCCCATATTCACTTCCACCACAGTACTCTTCCCCCACCTCCAATGGAGATTTTATTTTCTTTCCCAGGAGCTTAGTTCTCAGCCAAGGATTTCACAGTTTGGCCTGTGAGATGATGGGAAAAGAGGCAGTTAAGGGGAGTCAACTGGCAAGAAAATAAGACTAGAGATGGGGAAGCATGGAAGCACTGCAGTCTAGAAAGAGAACAGAGCAGGCAAGGCAAGTAAGGAAAGAGGCAGTGGGGAAGTTGGGGAGAAGAGGGGAAGATGGTAAGGATAAAGAGGTAAAGTAACAGGTGATTTTTAAGATGTGACATCATTTAAGTCCTCTGACAAACTTTCAAAAGTGCTTCTTTGAGATGAAAAACACCAAGTGCATTTGGGAGATGTCCTTGTAGATGATTTTTTCTATTACAGTTAGAAAAGAAAAGGGGAGAGAGACTTCTAGTGGTCACAGAAGTCAGTAGTTTCCAAATCTTAGTTTTGTGTGAGTGGTAACTATCTGTGGATTTTTCCAGAATTTATCTTAAGGACTTTTCATTGTAGAAAATATATCCACAGCTGGGCAATGCTAAGCAAGCATACTCCAAGGACTTCCCATTTACCTGTGATCTTGAAACATAGTTTCATGGCCTACCTGGAGCCATTACCAGAGAAAGTACTAAAACATTTAAAATGGTTCGAGAATTATTTTATATGTAGAAAATAATGGAGATACATGTGCTGTTTTGTACTTCAGGGTCCAAATTTTTCTCTTTTAAAAATGTTAGTACATAGACTACATGTGTAAACTTTAGAGGAAGGTAAATCTGTTCAAGGGCAGTTTGTAGGCCAGGTGTGAGCTCCTGCAAGTCTGTATCCACATGGTTGAATTTAATCAGCTGTACGCTAAGCACTCAGGACAATGCTTTCATCCAGAATATCTAGGGTATACTGCTTGAGTCCTGACCTTAGGACTCACTTGGGACTGTCTGCAAAACATTAAATCATGAAACATGACAGCACAAAGGTAACAAAGCAGTCTATGTACCATGCCTGGTCATGGCTGAGAAGCACTTAGAAACATCCTCAGAAGAGAATTCCTGGAAAAGTCAAGCAGGGTGTGTCCTGTTCCCCGGCCACATGATGGCGCCCGAAGCCCACTCACTGACAGCTCAGGTGGGGGGGTGGTGGAGAGAGAGCCTGGCAGGCTTGAAGGAGCTCCTCACTAGCCCCATTGAGTGTGAGTGCCCATTGAGGGAACTTCTCCACCGAGGAGCTAGTCTTGCCCTAATAATTTTATGGCACTCAGAGAACAGTTTCCAAAGGCACAGGAAGAAGTTCTGATGTATTAGTGTCATCCTAACTGTGCTCTGGGTAACTATGAGATTAAAATAAAAATATCTTGGAACTATGCCATCTTGGAAGAATGTCACTCTCTTACCTACTTGAAGCATATCTGGGAACATCTGAAAAGGGGAGTTGCAATGATTCTGTTACTTTAAGCCAAAATTATATACTGTGGAGAGAAACCTGGAAATAGTAGCTTCATTCAAATTAATTATAATTAGTATTATGAGTTTTTACAGAGAATATGAATACAGATGTGGAAAAATCCAAATTATTATTTTATTTTATTTTTCTTTCTTTAAATTGAATTTATTGGGGTGACATTGGTTGATAAAATTATATAGGATTCGGGGTACAGTTCTATAATACATCATCTGTATATTGTACTGTGTGTTCCCCACCCCAAGTCAAGTCTCCTTCCTTCACCATTTATCCCCCTTTTACCTTCTACCTCCCCCCTCCCCACTTTCCTTTTGGTAATTACCATACTATTGTCTGTGTCTATAAGGTTTTGTTTGTTTCGTTTTACATTATTTTGTTTTGCTTAATCCTTTCATGTTTTTTTCACCCAAGCCTACAACCCCCCCTTCCCTCTGACAGCTGTCACTTTCCTGCCACCATATATGGATGGTTGGGGTTCACAAAGGTTATCAGTTGCCCTGAAAACAATTATGTATCTAGTTCAGGGAAATGTTGAAAAGAACAAGTGTTTATTGAATCTTTACTGTGTTGTAGGCACCGTGCTAGGTGCTGATGTATTATTTTTTGGTTCTCACAAGAGCCATGACATAGCTGTAGGTATCAACTCAGAGAGATTATAGTAACTTGTCCAAGATCACATAGGTAGTAATGGAGGAACCTGGATTCATATTCAGATACATCATAACTTCCCCATCCAGAGACATCTTAAAAGACATGGGGCACAGTCTGGAAGTCCAAAATATGGAATGTAGCTAGTCAGCAACTTCTAGAATGAGGAAACCCATTTTCTGAAGATGTTACTTTCTGTTTCTTTCCTCCTTTTTTTGTTACCTCTAGACACCCCGTGGTGCTCCCCCATCAAGGTGAAGTATGGGGATGTGTACTGTAGGGCCCCTCAAGGAGGATACTACAAAACAGCCCTGGGAACCAGGTGTGACATTCGCTGCCAGAAGGGCTATGAGCTGCAGGGCTCTTCCCAGCTGATCTGCCAGTCAAACAAAAGGTGGTCGGACAAGGTCATCTGCAAGCGTGAGTAGCCCAGCCCCATGTTGGTCCTCAGGGCCAGTTAGGGCCAGAATCTTTTTCTTTGAGAGGCTTTTTACTGAATGTTTTGTGGCCTTTGATGAGAAAAACTCCCCTTGTGAGCAAAACACAGGGGGGTTTCTAAGATACTGAGGAAGTGAGATGATACCTTTCAGAGGGAAGGATGTGATCAGCTGTTGGGGAAAGGGGAAGAGAATAGAGGCCTGTTCAGCAAACAGGTTATGTTTATTCAGTAAATGCTGGACCCTTTAAAGGCACTGGAGATTCAGAAACAAGACACACACAGGCTCTGCCATCACAGGTCTCACAGAATAGCATGAGAGACAGTGAGGCAGAGATGTAAACCATGACAGCAGTACAAGAATGGTGCTAAGTCATGGACCTGGGGTAATGGACACAAGAAATATTCTCCCAGGAAGTAGAGATTTGGGAGGCAAGGAACCAGTCCCTGAAGGATGCTGCTTATACCAGAAAGGAAGTATGCCTCACGGAAGAAGGCTGGAAGGGCATTTCAAGGGTGACTTTAAGCTTCATGAAAAGTCATATGCAGAAGTGGTACAGCACTGTCAAAGCACATGTGAGATACCATCATTTTCCAAAACAGCTACCATTTACTGAGCTCCTACTATGTGCCAAGCATTTCACATACATTCAGTTTTCTTCAACAACGTTGTTGATGTGGGTGCCATTCCTTTAACTTTATTGTTAGGGAAACTGAGGCTTATAGCTGCAGCCATGTGGTCTGGCGTACACAGACTGACTAGTGTGTGACTAGTGGACACTTTTTAGTGCTTCATCCAGATCTCCCTGGATGCCCTTTAACCTGTGTGTCCATTGCCACCTCCCACCCCCAGGTTCTGAGTGCTTTGCTTCTAATGGCTTGTACATTTGATGTTCTTCAGAGGAAGAAAAGGGCTCTGCTCCTTTAGAGGACTGCCCTCTTTGTTCTGACAGGCAGAGCATTCCCAAGCTCCTCAATACTGACTGGTAAAGGATTATGAAAGGCCAGCTTCCTTGCCTGGAGGCAGGACAAACTCCGGTGTCATTCACGTTCCAGAACTCCTTTTTAGGAGCAGTCTGAGGCTGACTTTGCATGAGAGCCTACCTTGCCTGGGTTCCTCTCCTCCCATGGTCTGCCTCACCCATCCCTCCCTGGTCTCCCCTAGGAGCACTTACTTACTAAATCCCTGCATATAAATCCTCGTCTCAGAGTCTCCTTGCGAGGAACCCAACTTAAGACAGTGGCTTACCTAGGATGCCAACTCGAGCCACTCTGAAACAAAACTCTGTGCCCTTCTGTGTGACATGCAACCATCCATTATTTTTGTAATTCTGTCCTTTGTACTTAAATTGACTTTTCACCCTATGCTTTCAGAGTTTCTGGACTGTGAAACTCTATGGACAAAACCTAAGGAGCTGAATGTCTGGTTTTCTGTTTTTCAGAAAAGCGATGTCCTACCCTTGTCATGCCAGCAAATGGAGGGTTCAAGTGTGTAGATGGTGCCTACTTTAATTCTCGGTGTGAGTACTATTGCTCACCAGGATACACACTGAAAGGGGAGCGGACAGTCACGTGTATGGACAACAAGGCCTGGAGTGGCCAACCAGCGTCTTGTGTTGGTAAGAAAATCTCACAGTTCTCAGGAGGCACATACTTTGGAAGAAGCAGGGGCTGTTTGTCCAGTGGATTTGAAAGGAAGTATCAATATCCTACGTGTAAAGCATAAGCATCCAGCTTTGCTTTCAGTAGCTTCCTTCATCCCTAGTTCTCTAGTTCAGCTCAGACCTAACCTCAGTCTCTGTCCTCCAGAAGTACTTCGCAGCCTATGGCTTTCATCTGACATTTGTCTCTTTTTTTTTTGTTTCCTACTGAGGCAGCTGCAGCCTGGCAGAGTGAGGGCACACTCCTGCTGCTTTACATCAGGGATCTTCCTTGTAGCTCTGAGCAGAACAGAGCGCCTGACATTTGAGGGGCAGTCCTGCAGAGAGCATCTCTGGGTCTTTCACCCAGCAGAGTTCCTTTGTTGTTGACTCAAGTAGTCAGCAAGCACATAGTTTGCTAAACTGGAAGGGATTTGAATGTTTTACCTCACTCTGGATTTGTTGGGCAGTAGTTCTCAGGGGGTGTTCCTGGGAGCTGCAGCATCAACCTGGGACCTCTTTAGAAATGCAAATTCTGGAATCAGAGGGTGGGTCTAGCACTTTTGCTATCAGGAGCTCTCCCGGGGACTCTAAACTGCTTAGGGAGCCACTGATCTAAGGCAGTGCTTCACAAACTTGAACATGCATCAGAACCACCTGGGGACCTTGGTAGAAATGAAGATTCTAACCCAGCAGGTCTGGGATGTGCCTGGGATTCTGCTAGACTATGCTCTAGGGCAAAGTCTCTGAACCTTTGCACAGTGGAAATTTGGGGCCACATAATTCTTTATCATGGTGACCTGTCCTCTGCACTATGGAATGTTTATCAGATCCTTGGCTTTTACTCACAATATGCCAGTAACATTCTTTTTTTCCTCTGGTTGTGACAACTAAAATGTCTCCAGACATTGTCAAATACCCCTGGAGGGGAGAGGGAAAGAAGAAGAAAAATCACTGCCCCATTGACAATTTCTCGTCGAGGGGCATGGATCCCCACCTTGGCTACTTACTAGAATTGCTCGAGTATCTTTTAGATACTAGTAATACCTTGCTCCTACCCTAGAGATTCAGATTTATTTAGCCTGTTGTGGGATAGTTGGAGGAGGCAAGTAGCATTACAAAAGCTTTCCAGGTGGTTTTCATGTGCAGCTAAGATAGGGGAACATTGAGAGCAGTGGTTCTGGAAGTGTTGTCCCCTGACCAGCAACATCACTACCTCCTGAGAGCTTGTTAGAAATGCAAAGTCCCAGCCCCACTCCACATGTACAAGATTAGAAACTCTGGGGTGGGGCCTATCCATCTACATTTTCACAGACCCTCCAGGGAACTTGGATGCTCTTCAGGGGTGTCCAAACTTTTGGTGGTTCTGGGCCACACTGGAAGAAGAAGAGTTGTCTTGGGCCACACATTAAATACACAAACACTAATTAAAACCAAAAATTCTCATAATGTTTTAAGTAAATTTACGATTTTGTGTTGGGCTGCATTCACAGCCATTGTGGGGCTGCATGTAGCCCATAGGCCATGGGTTGGACACCCCTGCTTGAGAACCTGCTCTCAAAGGTCAAACTATACTCAAAATAGTGCCCTTGAACCTGCGACATCAGCACAAGCAGGAAGCTTGTTAGAAATGTAGAATCTGAGGATCCATCTCAAGCCTGGCAGATCAAAATCCACATTTTAAGAAGATCCCTAGGGGATTCCTATGCCTTTAAAATGATGAGGCAGACTGCTATAGGTAGTGGTCATCATTTCAATCTGAATCTCTAGGCCCCTGCTATTTTTCCAAAGCTCCCGCATGAACTGTTATAGCTGCCAGGACCCATCCTTACAGAACATTCTAGTTCAATCTCCCATTCTACAGGTGAGGTCTGTCTGACAGGTAACCTGACTTGCTTGAGGTTGTATACACCCACGCTCTCAGGCCCTTGATCCCTGAATCCAGGGACAGCTCTGGCACTGAGGTGCTATGACAGCCGGCCATAGGACTCCGGCTCCTACCCCTCTGGGATCTTCCCACCATCTAGAGAACTATTCAGCTGTCTGCTAATGTGCTTTTGACGCAGACACCGGCCCGCAGTGTCTGCGGCATCATGGATGAGACATGAGACATTCACACGGACTACCAAGTCCTATGTGGAAGAAAAGGGACGGCCCGGCTACCCTCTCAAGGGAAGGGTGCCTCAGAGTGGCCTGGCTACTCTTTCAAAGGAGAGCACTCCGATCCTTACCTTCACAGGTCTTTTATTGGGTTTCAATTTGCATGGGAATACAGGTAAAGTTCATTAATCATTGTCAGGCAGTAAAGATCAAAGAACTCTGAGGGTCTATTCTAAGTCAGGGCCTGTTAGGTAAGGGGCTACAAAACTCTGGGTTCCTGCCCCGACCTTTATCATTGAATTAAAAGCATTCTTAGCGAAGCAAGTTTCACATGAGTTTATGCATTCTTTCTCAGGCCTGATGGCCCCGGGAACCCGCCCTTTCCAGCATAGGGCTGCACTGCCCTGTCATTGTTTCAGGATTAAGTCAGGCAGAGGAGGCAAAACAGCCAAGAGATTAGAAGACTTCTCGCAGACAAAATGAGGACTCAGGCTTTGTCAAAGCCGAGGGGCGAGGGGCGAGGGTCCGTCACCCCCTTTTGCTGTAGCCCCCCAAGTCCTTTCTTGGGGGCCTCCACGTGATCATGCCTGTCTTAGGTCGTTCCCCCCTTGGGAAATCTTACCTGTCATTGGCTAAGCAACCAAGCATCGGGACCCAGTTATGAAAAGAGGAGCAGAAGCAGTGCTCCTGCCAGGGAGATAAGCTTTGTCTCCTTAGTGGCTTCTGGTCTGAAGGTTGCTCACTCAGCCTTAGTCATGGTGGCGGGGGCGGGGGGTGGTTTACAGCTCCTGAAACCAGGCAGGGCAGCTCCCAACATGCTTTACCACAAGCACTCCTTCCTCACTGCTTAGCGTCTGAGACAGATACTTCAGGACTAAGACTGAAATTGGATGCTACCCTCTGGGGGCAGATAGGCAACAATGCCTCTGATCTTGGTCCCTGGGGTGTCTTCATGATGACACACCCTGTCCACTGTCTTCCCTGGTAGCATCCACCATTTTCACTCTGCAGTTATGTGGTTACTAAGCTACAGCCAAGGGACCTGGTCCAAGATGTGGTCAAAACCTATCTATACCGTAGTCACAGCCTGGATCATACTTGTATCAATTTGACAAGAGCACCGGGTTCAAATTACTCAGATAACTAACTGACTTACATTTATTTTGGGCTTTTCTTTTTCTAGGATTTAGGTAGCAGTTTGTATTGGCCAGTTATCGGAAAACAAAAGCCACTCTAGGTATTTCAAACAGAGGGGAATTTAATAAATTTTACATAGGGAATTGGTTACAAAAATATAGGAAGAGCTGGAGTAGCAAAAGAGGAAAAACTGTTACCAGGGACAAGTAACAGCGGAAGTCATTCCAACCAAGGACTAGAGGAGGGAAAGTGGGATGGTAGTGTTATCCCGAGTCCATGAGCCCACCCATGATACTGATGTTTCCATAACTGATGCCATCATTGGTGAGAATGAAGTCAGCAGGCCACATTGCTGTTGATATTTCAGGAGTCCAGGGAACCCTACTGATGCTCCTACCAAAAGCATAACGGCTTTTACCTCCTTTCTGCCCTCTAGTCTCAGGAGGCACCTCTCTTTGGCAAATGTATCTGGCACCCACCTGGGAAATGTAACTTTGAGGCTTTTAGCTAGGCAGTAAAGGGGAGATTGTAGAAAAACTGAGCATCAACAGAATATTTGGCCCAGCAACCTTTTTCTGAGGTTTTAAACTTCTCCCCCAGAATCATTGTAGTTCTCAGTGAAAAGAAAGACCGCAGAGCGGTCCTGGTCAACCAGCACAGGTACCATGGTGCTGGGACTATGAACTCTGAATATGCTCCTCTTGAAGGGTATAACCTAAGGCCAGATGTTCAGGTCAAAATGGCCTCTCATGGATGTTGCTTTCAGTATGTCCCCTGTGCCTTGGTACGTGCAAGCTAGTTCTTCAAAACAATTCAAAAAGTTTTGAAGCTCCCCTCCCTCACATTGGAAGTGGCAGAGGTGATGGGACAAGATGCTCAGACATCTTTCTGCTAAGCAAGTGCTGGCAAAGAGGTTTCTAGGAATCATACCATTTTGATGTCCAGATTGTGTGGTACAATGGAAAGAAAATGCTAATTATTCTCAAAAAGCAATAAGCATGTCTTAAGCTGCACCAGATGTTCCTGGAATCTTCCCAGAGGGAGAAAGAAAGAACTAAAAAAAATGAACCCCAATTTTAGGGGTCTTATCTTAGAGTTTGCCAGGGCAAGTTTCCAGCAGTGTGGGGGAGGGGAAATTGTCCATGAAATTATGTAGGAGTAGCTAAAAGGGCACCAGTGAGTCACAAGAGAGCATAGAGCTCCCAGGAAAAAGAGAGAAATGGACAAAGCAAGCGGGCAATTCTTTCTTTGATTTTGATGACAGATAAGTTGGAATTTGTCCCCAGTGAATTTTACTCTAGGGATATCACTGACTCTTTTGGCTTTAAATGTATTAAATTAGTTTAATAAGTTTTTGTGTTGGCGGGGCTACAGGGTCCTTGAACATAACTCAGAGCCTCAGCCTATTTTAGAAGCTGTCACATGGTGGCTGAGTAGTTCCCAGATTTCCACACAACCTTGAACAGTGCATCTTGGCTACAGCTGTGCTGAGTGCTGAGGAAATTGTCTCACTTCTCCCCTAGACCTGCATGCAAGAGAGAATGCTGGACTGTGTTTTGACTCAGATGTGGTCAGTTTTGTGGTCTGGCAAATTTGAAAGTACCACAAGTTAAGATTAATTCTCTTATGCAGACTACACTCTGGCAGTAGATTCAAATTCATGGTTAATTCAGAAACAGATATGCACAGAAATAAGTCAGTGTAGGAGAAAAAAACACACAGCAAATTTTGGGAGGGTAAAGTATTTGAAGAACCACACCTGCGATTGATAATAATAAGAGATAAACCTTAGAATGTAACAACTATTGTTCTGGGGAAATATTTTTCGTTCTTTCCATTTAAGTTATTTTTAGTTACATTGGCATTTAGATAGAACAATGAACAATTAAAATTACAAGTCCTCATGGAGAGACCAGATTTTGAGTAGATACATGATCTCTCCTTTAGGCCAATACTTTTTCCTAGGCCAAAAGAAGAAAAAAAATTAAAGGAAGTTTAAGAAACCATGGATAATGAAAACTCAGTAAATTTCTTTTGACATGCAGAGAGGCCCAGTCAGTTATTTTAATGAAAACAATGTACAAACAAACTTTGCTTTCCAAATTGCCCTCTGCTTGTTTTATATTTCCTAAAGTAGAATAGATGGAGAGTTAACATAAATGAAATTTGGAATAAAAAAATATCTGAGATTTAAGATATGCAAATTCATGAATACTTTTCTGACTTCCCAACTATCTGACAGTTGGGTTCACCCAATGATCCCTAAATAAGTTTGCTAGGCTGCACTGCATTATTTTCAGAGATTCAGTTGAACACACAAACATTGAGGGGACAAGAATAAATGTATCAGTGCATTGTTGTAGATGACCATAAATTTTGGCAAATTTTTGCTGGGTGGACAAATTCATATACTTTGCAAACTTTGAGAAAATGAGTTTCAGCTTTGAAACCACTTGATTGACATACTGACCCACTTTTTACCTGACATGGTTTGCTAGTACAAACTGAACAGGTAAAGTTTTAGTGACCATCTTCAATATAAATATATCACCAATTAATTTTTAGTTGGCCATCTTTTTTTCCATTTTTTAAATTGTTCAATTACAGTGGTCCCTATTTTTTTTAGTTGGCCATCTTTTTGGTGAAGATGTTCACCAAACATCTCTTAATTGTGGAATTCATTGCTTTCCTTTTTGCCTCTTTTGTCCAGTTAAGAATGTTTTCTAATACCTTACATAGTGCAAAAGAAATGGGACCACTTCCCAGAGATATCTACAGGGATCATGCTCTTGCTGGGGAAGAAAACAATTGGGAAAGTTTTTAGTGTCTGGGTTTGCTCTGCCTTTGGCAGTCATACTCTTCTTGTGCCCCATGACATAATCACTTCCTTCCTCCATCACCAACCTCGAGCTATTTCATATTTGGATCAGCATTCTATTGCTAAACAACAGGCCACACAAAACTAGGTGGCTTCAAACAGCCATGTTATTGTTCGTGATTATTTGGGTGGGAATTTGAGTAGTACTCAGTGGAGACAGCTCACCACTGTTCCAAATAGTGTCAGACTGGAGCTAGAGGATCCAAGATGGCTTCATTCACATGTCTGGCATCTGTCAGAGGTGGCTGTACTGGCTAGAGTTTGGCTGAGCCTCTTTCTCTCTCTCTTTCTTGCTTCATAATTTCTCATCTTTTCCACATTGCCTCTTTAGTCAGCATTTGGACCTCCTTAGATGGCAGGTGGTTTCCAAGATAACAAAAGTAGAAGGTGTCAGACTCTTTAAGGCCATAGGCCTGGAACTGGCAGAGTCGCTTCCCTTGCATTTTATTAGTCAAAGCAAGCAATTAGTCTTATGACTAAAAAAAGTTCAAAAGATTGGGAAATAGACTCCACCTCTTGGTAGGATGAGCTGCAAATGCATAAGAAGATTATGGGAGCCATTTTTGCAGGAAATTCTCCATAATATTCTTCAAAATTAGTGTTTGGAAATCATTACTGAAATACATCTTGGAAGATGTTGCACAAGGTATTATATAGACACAGATCTCCACTGGAAATACTATTTAACCAAACATTTTAGGACACAGTTAATTTATAGCCTTAGTTTAAAAGGGTTTTTTTTTTTTGCTTGTTCCTTGTTGGCCAGGACGTTTGAACCTCTTTCTTATTTCTACCGCTTACCTGCTTAGATGTGTTAACAATCCCAAGTACATAGTTCAGCTTCTTAGATAAATAGAGGTTGATACAATGCAATATGGCAATATGTTTCTGGTATTTTAGATGCAGACAGGAAACTAGAGTACAATCTGTCAGATGTCTCCAATGAATGGGGCAGAGGCCAGCATTTTCATGAGAGTTTCAGGATTTCCACACAATAACAGGCTCTATGGGCATCCTGACTCAATAGGGAATTGTCATTATGTTTCTATAGCAACTTTATTCATTTCATTCATGGAAATTTATAATAACATAAAAAGCAATGATGGACATGACTATATAATAATAGGCTTAGGTTTCTGGAGCATCTGCGAAGGGCAGCCAGCTGTTCTCATCAGCTGCAGGAGAGGGCATGATGCTTGAGGATGCAACAGAATCCAGTCCTGCTGCTGCTCTTCAAGGAGTTATGGGAAGCTGTAGCGGGCGACCATAAAAGAGTGTGTGTGCAGAGGTTGGAGGAAAACAAGTAGGGCAGCAGCAGGCTGACACACAGAAGTATTTGGCTTATTAAAATAACTGTAAAAATATTTGATCATATCATAAAATCCCAGACCACAAAGAAACTCCAAAAATGAGAAAATGCTTTCCAGTCTATAAATGGGGATGATGAAAACAATCCTTAGTCTAGTGGGTGGTGTGAGAATTCAATGAAATAATGCAGAGATACTACTTAGCATGGGGTGGGCATGCAGGAGGGTCCAGTAAATATTAGCTATTATTTTTAGTAATTTATTTTTTTCTTGTTTCAGTTTGGAAAAGCACTACTTCTGAAAAACTAGGCTAGTTTTGAATGATCATTGTTAGCTAGACATAAACTGGCTTTGTGAAACTCTTGAGAATCATCATGCACATAACATGATTTGGAGCTTTTTGCTTACAATGTCAGTATGACTAGTTGATACAGAAAACAACCTAGCATATCATCCAGATGTTTAGTTTACATGACACATAGACTAAGAGAATCTCTTCACTCTAATGATGTTGCTCCAAGAAAAAGTGGTAGCACACAATGAAATTTTACAGTGATATCTATCCCCTCTCCTCTAACCCTCCTTTTTTGCTTTACTTTTTTTCTTTTTTAAAAAATATTGAATTTATTGGGGCAACATTGGTTAATAAAATTATATAGGCTTCAGGTGTACAATTTCATCTGTATATTGTATTGTGTATTTACCACTCCAAGACCTCAAGTCAAGTCTCCTTCCATTACCATTTATGCCTCTTGTACCCCTCCCCCCACTTCATTTCCCTCTGGTAATCACTATACTGTTGTCTGTGTCTGTGAGTATTTTGTCTTTATTTTTGCTTAATCTCCTCACCTTTTCACCCAGTCCTGCAACCCTCCTCCCCTCTGACACCTGTCAGCCTGCTTTCTATCTATGAGTCTGTTTCTATTTTGTTTGTCAGTTTATTTTGTTCATCAGATCCCACACATAAGTGAGATCATATGGTTTTGTCTTTCTCTGATTGGCTTATTTCACTTAGCATAATAATCTCCAGGCCCATTCATGTTGTCACAAAGGATAAGATTTTTCTTTTTTTTTTAAATATTTTATTTATTTATTTCTTAGAGAGAGGGGAAAGGAGGGAGAAAGAGGGGGAGTAAGATATCAATGTGTGGTTGCCTCTAGCACACCCCCTACGGGGGACATGGCCTGCAACCCAGGCATGTGCCCTGACTGGTAATTGAACCGGTGATGCTTTGGTTCACAGACCCGCGCTCAGTCCACTGAGCTACATCAACCAGGGCCAGATTTTTTTCTTTTTTTTTAACCACTGTGTAGTATTCCATCATGTAAATGTATTACAGCTTTAAAAAAAATTTATTTCTTTTTTTTTGTTTTACAGAGAGAGGGGAAGGGAGGGAGAAAGAGAGGGAGAGAAACATCAATATGAGAGAAACACTGATTGGTTGCCTTTCTCATGACACCAACCGGGGACCTGGCTGCAACCCAGACATGTGCCCTTACTGGGAATTGAACCAGCGACCTCTCGCTTTGCGGGACAATGCCAAACCAACTGAATCACACTAGCCAAGGCTACTACAGCTTTTTTACCCACTCATTTACTAAGGAGCACTTGGGCTTTAAATTTTTAAAAAATAAATATGTTTTCTATGATGAGATCTGCCAGCTATAGTTAACCAGTAGGGGGCAGATATTGTATACTTGTCTTTCTGATTCACCCTAAACTGTGAAATGTTCATCTGAATTATGAAATTATGTCTTCTATTACTTATTATAGAGAAAAAGTATTCTTTTTTAAAACTTAGCAACTGAAATAGACACCTCAATTGCATTTAAAGCACCTTCCATGTTGTAACACTTGTATACTTTATTTCATCAATTGTAAGAAGCACATTTTTTTACCCTATAACATCCCTGAAACTGGCTGCATCTCACAATTGATAGTGACTTGGACTCAATAAACTATGGTGGTCATCTTAGTATTAGTATTAAGGCTGTAAATTCACACTCTATGGAAGCATGACATAGAATTAAAAATAAATTTGGATAGTGGAAGACAACACTGTTTAACAAATGATTAATAATTTCCTATCCTAAATAAAAAGAGAAATTATCAGACACGACACATGAGAAAGTATATGAAGACTTCACTTGGTGTGTTTTTATTCTCTCAAAGATGCTTGTGATTCAGAATCAAATGACAATTTTTATTCAGGTTGCAGTAACATTTTACTACTTATCAGTTAGAATGTAAAGCAATGAAAATCTGAATATTGTTAATTTGCTATGACCTCTTGAAATACATTGGCCACATGTTCAGAATCATTAGGTAGAGTTTGCTAAACTTCAAACTCCCCTTCTTGTGATTTCACTTTAGCTATAATAAGATAAAATCCAAACCACTGTAGAGCCAAGGTAAAACTGCTGTCCCAAAACACAAATTGTAGGTGTGGTTCAGTGGCATTTGAAGGGGAGTGTGGACTCAGACAGACCACTGTTTGTTTTAATATATTGAAGAATATGTTGACAATAGACATAGCCAGAGGAGAGAGGGCTCATTCCAGGGGTAAGGGGTCTGACTTGGGTTTTAAGTCATACTCATTATCTACATGCATTGCTTTAAGTAAATCACTAAAGCTCTCTGAGCTTGTTTCCACACCTGTAAAGTGAGAGCATTGGGTGGCTCCTATAAGTCTCCGCAGTATTTTCTACCTCTCCAAGGGCAGTGCTCTTTCTACTTCGTGTTATATTACATGTGTGCTGATATAATGCCCCTAATAGGATATAAACTCTTGGAGAAGCACACAATTCTCTTGCCTTAGTGCATGTCAACCACAGGAGTTGGAATGATGCCTTGGTTAAGGCAGGCACTTACTAAAGATTTGTTGCCTTGATTTTAATAAAACTGGATGATAGCTAAGGTACCTTTCTATAATATTTTATAATGCTGTTTTTAAAGCAGGAGGGATTCAGTATGGCTGAATGACTTCTAGATTTAGCTGGGTTACTGCCATATTACCAAGTCAGTAGGCAGAATTTGGAAACATAGGGAAGAAGCTGTAGCTAATAAGTTATGCCATAATACACCTAGCAAGGCCCATTGATTTGGTTTAGCTAGATTTACCCATGCACATGTGAGTGCTCAAACAATCTTCAAAACTCAGCAAGAGAGAAAGGGCAAGATGAAGGGAGGGAAGAGAAATACAGAGGGGGTGAGGAAACCATTAAAAAATGCGGAGTACCTAAAGCTTTTGGCATGTCAAATGAGAGGTGTCAAACCTCAAATTAATGAGATGGTTCTTGATGATAGTGAGAATACTCTGGTTATATTTTCAGATATGGAACCACCTAGAATCAAGTGCCCAAGTGTAAAGGAACGCATTGCTGAACCAAATAAGTTGACAGTCCGGGTGTCCTGGGATACCCCTGAGGGAAGAGACACAGCAGATGGCATTCTAACTGAGTAAGTGAAACTTGGCAGATGGAACAATGTTACCTCTTTTAAAATAATTTTTATTGATTTTGAGAGAGAGAGAAAGAGAGAGAGAGAAAACAATTTTTGTTGTTCCACTTGTTTATGCATTCATTGGTTTTCTTGTATGTGCCCTGACTGAGGATTGAACCCGTAACCTTGGCATATTGGGATGAAGCTCTAATCACTTGAGCTACCCAGCCAGGGCTGATGTTACCTCTTTTATGTGAGATGTTTAGTACCCAAAGCTGGGAAGTGTATCTACGCTGGTCTATTGATGTTTACGGACTCTCTACAACACTTGGTCAGCTCTTCCTCACTGATGCTTTATTTTTTTTCCATAGTTGTCTTCACCATCTGACATATTATATATTTTACTGATGTATTTGTTTACTGCCATGTTCCTAATGTCCAGAACCATGCCTAGCACATAGTTGGTACTCAGTAAATATTTGTCAAAGAAAAGAAAGGAAGTAAGAAGAGGTGGTGGGAAAGAAGGTAGAGGGGAGACAGAAGGGGGAAGAGGAAGCCACCTGGCTAATTCAGGAATCACCCCCATTGCCCACCCAGAGGATTTCTACTCATGCCCCCAGGCCTCACTAAGCCATAATTCCACCGGAAGCCTCCGCGTGTTCCAGGTGGAGCCAGATACTACCCTCCTTGTGCTCTGTGAATATGGCTGAATACGAACCCTTTGTACCTCCCTTTTGACACCTGTTTTTTTTTTAACTTTTGATTTTTAATTGGTTTAAAAAAACTTGTGTCCACATTGAACACTTACAGAAGAGGCTTATTAAAAAGAGAGTTGTTCTCTTCTGCCTTCTTCCCCACTCCAACCCCATCCTCCAAGACCAATTGTATTCATAATTTAAGATACAACCAAAATACTTTTTAAAATGGTGATTCTATTTGGTGAAATTAGCTACATGTTGTTCTAATCTAGCATCTTTACCTGTACCCTGAAGCTTTTTGGTTGGCCTTCCTGTTCTCTGGAGGCCACTACTTCATGTCACCATGTTCACATTCGTGCCTTGAAGGCCATGGCCCTGTTAGACCTCCCCACTGAGTTTCCATCAGTGGACAAAGAATCCCTCTAATTCACCCCCTGGTGAGCCATACAGCAGGGAAAGCTTTTCTATAATCCTATCAACCCAGGATGTGCAAGAGAAAAACATTTTAAAGCAATTATTAGCAATAACGGAAAATCTCCCAACCCTAGCAGGACCTCTTATTTCTACACCCTCATAGTTTTCTCCCAGTGTACCATCTAGCTTAGATAATATTATTACTAGTTTTGTTTCCCCTTGTAACCACTCAAAAATAAAGTTCAAA
The DNA here is from genome assembly GCA_028533065.1 of Trachops cirrhosus. NCBI lineage: Eukaryota > Metazoa > Chordata > Mammalia > Chiroptera > Phyllostomidae > Trachops > Trachops cirrhosus. The sequence goes on from CM052552.1 coordinate 49,724,118, forward strand.
CTTTATTAAGAAAATTATTTATTTGCTGTCATATATGCATGTCACAATCCCCTAATGAGAAACTTTGGGCAATTGGGATTAAAAAATAAGTCACCATTGACATATTCAGGGATTGGGTTTTATTTACGGATGCATCTTTGGGGCCTAGCAAAATGCCTGGCTCAGCTCCTAAAACAGATTAAGTTCTTAGATTTTTACAACTCTGAATGAAATCCTATATAATAAGCTCAAAATATCATGTCACCAGATGACTCTATTCACCTTGGTCTTGGTGGCCTGTGTTATGGTTAGAAAGGTGACATTTCCTTTTATTTTTTAATTATATTTTATTGATTATGCTATTATGCTTGTCCCAACTTTTCCCCCTTGGCCCTTTTCCACCCAGCACCCCTCACTCCCTTAGGTAATCCCCACATCATTGTTCATGTTCATGGGTGATGCGTGTAAGTTCTTTGGCTACTCCACCATTTCCTATACTGTACTTTACATCCCCATGATTATTCTGTAACTACCCATTTGTACTTCTTAATTCCCACACTTCTTCATCCTTTACTCCACAATCCCCTCCTAATTGGCAACCATCAAAATGTTCTCTATACCCATGATTCTGTCTCTGTTCTTCTTGTTTCCTTAGTTTGTTTTTTAGATTCAATTATTGATAGATATATATTTATTGCCATTTTATTGTTCATAGTTTTGATCTTCTTCTTTTTCTTAAATAAGTCCCTTTAACATTTTATATAATAATGGTTTGGTGATGATGAACCCCTTTAGTTTTTTCTTGTCTGGGAAACTCTTTATATGCCCTTCAATTCTAAATGATAGCTTTGCTGGGTACAGCAATCTTGGCTGTTGGTCCCTATTTTCATGATTTTGAATGTCTTGCCCATCCCTTCTAGCCTGCAAAGTTTCTTTTGAGGAATCAGCTGACAGTTTTATGGGAACTCTCATGTAGGTAACTAACTTCTTTTCTCTTGCTGCTTTTAAGGTTTTCTTATTATCCTTAACCTTTGGCATTTTAAATATCATGTGCCTTGGAGTGAGCTTCTTTGCATCCATCTTGTTTGGGACTGCACTTCCTGAACTTGCATGTCTATTTTCTTCACTACATTAGGGAAGTCTTCTTTCATTATTTTTTCAAACAGGTTTCCAATTTCTTGCTCTTTCTCTTCTCCTTCTGGGACCCCTATGACGCAAATGTTGGAATACTTGAAGTTGTCCTGAGATGCTCCTTACACTATCCTCATTTTCTTGTATTCTTTTTTCTTCTTGTTGTTCTGATTGGTTGTTTGTTGCTTCCTTATGTTCCAAATCATTGATTTGATTCTTGTCTTCATCCACTCTATTGTTGTTTCCCTGTAAATGGTTCTTTATTTCATTCAGTATATCCTTCGTTTCTGACTGTATCTTTGTTATGCTGGTGAGGTACTAAGTTCCTTGAGCATCCTTATAACCAGTGTGTTGACTTCCACATCTGATAGATTGTTTATCTCCATTTCATTTAGTTCTTTTTCTGGAATTTTGTTCTGTTCTTTCATTTGGGCCATGTTTTTTTGTCTGCTTGTTTTGGCATCCTCCCTGTGTTTGTTTCTATGTATTAGGTAGATCTTTGACTCTGTGTCTTGGTACAGCTTATGTACTGGTGGGCTAATGTAGTAGGTGTCCTGTAGGGTCCAGTGGCATGACCTCCCCATCGCCCAATGACGCAGACACTGGCCCGCAATGCCTGTGGCGTCATGTATGAGACATGAGATAAATTCACATGGACTACTGAGTCAAGTGGAGGAAAAGGGACGGCACGGCTACTCTCTCAAGGGGAGAGTGCCTCGGAGTGGCCTGGCCACTCTCTCAAAGGAGAGTGCCCCAATCCTTCCCTTCACAGGGTTTTTATTGGCTTTTAAATTGCACAGGAATACAGGTAAAGTTCATTAATCATTGTCAGGCAGTAAGGATCAAATGAATAGATAATGT